>JBBBDQ010000692.1:915000-1402500 GCA_037127315.1 Ascarosepion bandense | reverse complement strand
TCTCTAAAGCGTTCGACAGAGTTTGGCATGCTGGCCTTCTATGCAAACTGCGGAGCTATGGTATAACTGGACATTTGTTTGAACTAATACAGTCTTCCCTCTCTAACCGCACATTGAAGGTGGTATTAAACGGACATGCCTCCCAGAACTACCACACGAACGTGGGTGTCTCTCAAGGCTCTATCCTATGTCCTCCGCTCTTTCTGATCTACATTAATGATCTCCCTGAAACCATAAGAGCCCAAGTAGGTATGTATGCCGATGACACAACAGTTTACTCTCGCCTCGATCAAAAATCTGGTGTGAGCGACAAAGCTAACCTTGCAGCCGAGCTTGAAAAGGACCGCCAATCCGTAGTGGGCTGGGGTAAACATGGATCGTAAATTTTAATGCTTCTAAAACGAAGCTGCTATCAGTTAACCATCATAGACAATCGCACTTAACTCCCATTAGCATGGACCAGCCAACCTGAAGTGGAATGACAATATCGAATCTATTGCTAAGTCCGCTGCTAAGAATGTCGGTTCTCTGTGCAGGGCCCGGAAGTTTTTTCCGTCTGAATCTATCCTGCACATATATAAGTCTACCATCCGCCCGTGCATTGAATACTGTTGCCATATCTGGTCGGTTGCCCCTGCTATTCTCCTCGGGCTTCTCGACAAAGTACAACGGAGAGTCTGTAATGTAATCGATACCGACTTGGCAGATCGACTGCAGCCTCTCTCTCACCGACGCGACGTGGCTTCCCTGTGTCTCTTCTATAAATACTTTCACGGCTTCTACTCCGATGAACTTAGATCACTGGTGCCCCCTTGGTACGAATTTGCACGAGATACTAGATTAGCAACTAGATCCCACCCTTGAAACCAATAAAATGCAACCGCAATTTCTACTCCAACAATGGAATTCTCTTCCACAAGATTGCTTCCCCGACGGCTACAATCTCCATTAGTTTAAATGTAAGTTTAATAGACACCTCCTAACACACTAACTCGCCTCCATTCTTTCAAACACTCTTCCTATTTACCCAGCCTCCGTATCCTTACCCATCTATCACCCTCCTTTTGACATTTCCTATATCTAACCACTCTCTCTCATTACCTTCCCCTATATAGCCCCATGTGCAATAGTGGCAGTGGAATGCCTTGCTTGGGGTGAAATGATTAAAAAAAAAACAACAAAAAAATCAAAAAACAATGTTATGAATATATGAAAATATCTTTAATTTATTTAATTATATCTATTAGTAGACATATTTTGAAATCATGAATTATAGATTTGTAGAAAGATGCAGAAGTAATGCTATTAATATGTTTTCAAAGTATTTTCTTCTTAAAAGGTTATGTTCTTTGTAATTAAACTAGCATTATAGAAATCAAAATTGTGTCCTACGTTGTCTCGCTGTCATAAAAGAGAGAACGCATGTCCAAACGTAAGTCTCTTTTATATTCGGAGATTCGCGCTTTTAGATTTCGTGTTGTTTGCCCTGTATATCCGTTATCGCATTATAAACGATGTATCTTGTAAATGCCGGTATTTAAATTAATGATTGCTGTCTATTTTTTAATCTGATTATATCCCCAATAGTCTTGGAAGTGATGGTAAAGATTCTAGTGTTTGTTTAGTTCATACAAAAAAGTGTTAGAAGTTAGTATTATGAAATTTGTTTAACTTTTTGAGGTATTCATTTAATTTGGTTTTGTGGATTTTATAAGCATGTTTTTTTTTTTTGACGTTGGGGATGAAATGGTGTGGCTAGTGGAGAAGTTTAAATGTATTTCCAATATATTTATCTTCTTCAGATGAATAATTAGGGCTGCATATAATGAGGGCTGTAAGGTAGAAACCTATGATTAAACCTGATTTAATTCTTTGGTTGTGTTGGTAGAAGAGACTAATAATGCTGTTTTTGTTAGGAGGATTATCAAGAGATCACAAGAAAAATTAGATAAAATCTTAACCATCACACCTTGTCTTTCATTTCAACGAAACCTGCATAAAAGAGAGCTTTCTGCGCGTGCGCGCACGCACGCACACACACACACACACACACACACACACACACACACACACACACACACACACACACACACACACACACAGTATAGTGTATCGTGACAGCAGATAATTCCTAAACATATAATGTTAAATATAAAACACAATGAATGTCTATTATGTTTAATCATGACCCGTTCTAAACATTGGCTTTAATTTCAAATGAAAATGAAGACAAAGATTGTTTAACATTTGGATATGTGATGATGAGCCATCTTCGGAGAGGTTACAGGGATGTTAACATAAAGACATCTACCATCAAAGAGGATTTTATCTCGTGTTGACATAAAACATTAGATAACAGTTACCGAATAGCAAACGCAGTTCGTAAATTTGTAATGGTGGTGGTGTGTGTGTGTATATATATATATATATATATATATATATATATATTTTCAAGACATATGCTATTAAATATAAGAGACAATGAATGTCTATTATGTTTAATCATGAGCCGTTCTAAACGTCGTATTTTTGCTTTAATTTCAGTTGAAAATAAAGACAAAAATTCTCCAACATTTGGATAATTATTTATTGGTTTTCTTCTAATCGTCGGTGATGGTGGATTTTATAATATTTCAGTTTAAACTACCTCTCTGAAGATGGCTCATGAGAGCCGAAAGCTTAGAAGAAAACCAATAAATAATTATCCAAATGTTGGAGAATTTTTGTCTTTATTTTCAACTGAAATTAAAGCAAAAATACGACGTTTAGAACGGCTCATGATTAAACATAATAGACATTCATTCTCTCTTATATTTAATAGCATATGTCTTGAAAATTACTTACTGCCGCGATATACTAAATATATATATATATATATATATATATATATATATATATATATATATATATATCTGTTAATTCAGACCATATTTAGGAAGAATAACTCTTTCACCATATCAGTTCGAAACATGCATTGTTATCCCAGTTCCTCAAAGAATGGAGAAAAATGTTATGCCGAAAGCAGGGACTTGTAACGGAAGGTGTGGGGAATGTTGGTTACTATATGGTTAAGCTGAGTGGAGTCGTAGTTGTAAATTCCCTTTTGGTAGTAAGAGGCGTGTGGCTTACTAGTGGTAAGTTATATGGAAAAAGTTTATTGATTCAACAAATTTTAAAATCTAATTTATGTAAAAAGAATTTTCTATTATGAACAAATAGGAGAGGGAAACAATTATTGGAATTTAAATTTGTTTCGGTGACGATACATAGTAATGCATTTCTTTTTATGTTTATTCAAAAGAACATTCTGATATTGAAATTTCAAAATCTTAATTTTTTCTGTTAAACATAGTATTTTCGGGAGAGGGCAGTTTAATACCTTCAATTAGGATTAGTAAAGGAGTTCCAATGTGTATTAAATATATATCCTTGTGCAAATTAATTGAAACAATTAACTTGCACAAAGATATATATGTTGATTTAGTTTCATTTCTTTCAACATAAGGTCAGTTGATTGCTAGTTTTACCTCAGATTTGGCGATTTGCACTGGTGTGCAATAATAATAATAATCTATTTTCGAGTGCATAATGAAATTTCTTTGGCTGTGTAAAATACTGCCATGAGTGCGTTAAATTTTTATCACGCCAAGTCACTATTGTCTCGACTGCCGATCAGTCGTCCTACGGCCATTGTCTGCAAAGGACTTTACTCAAAGGAAGCCTACAAAAATTGTAACGCAGCACGAACACACTGGCAAGCCTTACAGAAAGATAGCAGATATTGTTAGTGTCAGTCTTTTAACGCTTAGTCGTGCCACCAAAGCGAATAAACAAACTGGACACATCAGTACAAAGCATAAAAGAAATTGGGGTCGTAAAAGGACAATAACACTGAGTAACCACGTATATGTGACCAGGGAAATTGTGAAAGATCCTAGAAATACATTATACGCTTTGTTTCAATTAATTTGCACACACATACACACAACACACACATACACACAACACACACACACACACACACATATATATATGTTTGTAGTAGGGATGTTTTCGCTTTTTGTGAGCAGTACAGTTTATGATTTATTTAGTGAGTAAATTTACCATTATTTTACACAGCCATTTGTCTTAAAGCGTCAGAGTGTACAACGCGAGAAGATTATATTATATTTTGTATGTTTAATAAATTTATTCATTAAATGAATTGCATTCAATAAAATTGCATATTATATTTGGGGTATAAAAATGCTTATTTGTAAATATAGATGCCATGAATGTGTGTAAAGATTTGCCAAAGTTAAACAAACATAGACTCATATCCAAATAATTTTAGAGAATACACGCATTCTCCGGGTCACAAGGTGATTTTTAAAATTAAATGCGTAATTCATGAACGGCGCTATATTTGTTTTGGGTAGGGTGTGTTTTAACCTCCCCTCACTTTTTTTTCAGCTGAAAATTAAACAGAAGAATACATTTGACATCTTGGCCCCAATCTCTGACGGTGCTATTGAGCTGGGTTGCCTTATTTCTCTGAGAACATTCGCATCCTCTTCCTCCTTCTTCTTCTTTTTTTCGTCTTTTTCTTTTTAATGTACCGTGTCCCTTAAGAATACAGATGATCATAACCTTCCACATCTCCTTATCCGTTTGCAGCTCTTAACACTATTTCCATTGTTACACCTCCTAAACCTGCTATCTATTTGCTCAAGCCTATCAAGTATATCACGCGTTGCTTTCCGCAGTCTCTCTTTCGTCTGTCTTGTGAGTATCAGATTCTTCATTCTTTCCTTCTTCACTGCATGCCATAGAAAATTCAGCTGTCTTTTCCTGGTTTTAATTATAAGTTTCATTTTCCTGGTTTTAAATATAAGTTTCATTTTCGTATTCATCTTCTTCAGAATATGGTAGTTCGGTCCATTTATATCCTTAGCATCCTCTTGCTTCAAGTCTTTCCTTTCATAAGTCTTTCCTTTCATCTTTGATGAGATTCTCAGGTATTTACTGCCATATTCAATGACAGACATAGCATAACAATCCAGTAATATTTTCTTTGTTTCCGACGAAATTTCCAACGAAACTGTCCGAATGGTACAGTTACGTTGCTTATTGCCTGAATCGTAGCTGGCCTTAACTGCCTACTAGCTCTCGTTAACTGCTGTCAGCTAATTGTAATTTATTAAGCGCAGCCTAGATGTGGCACAAGGCCGAAAGTATGGGTCACCCAGTGAGGATTGAACTCACTACTTAATTGCAATAGTTCTAGCGAGACAAGCTTGCTAACCATTACACCACCACGAGGTGACCAACTGCTGTCAGCTAATTGTAATTTACTAAGCGCAGCTTAGATGTGGCACAAGGCCGAAAGTATGGGTCACCCAGTGAGGATCGAACTCACTACTTAATTGCAATAGTGCTAGCGAGACAAGCTTGCTAACCATTACACCATCTCGAGGTGCCCAACTGCTGTCAGCTAATTGCCTTCCGGAAGTCACGCAGGTAATCATATATAGCAAGAGGAAGAGTCCATTCCTCGCAGAAAGGTTAATATATTTTTCAGATTTTCAAAATCAATAAAAAAATTCCTGTTTCATTTTCCAAGGAAAGTATTCAACGTTATTAAATATCAATACTTTTTATGGTTGTGAATGCTGGACAATCTTCTTATATATGAAAGAGAGACTTGAAGCAATTTAGTTGTGATTCTACAGAAGGATGATGAAAATAGCATGGGCCGAACATGTGAGGGGCAGCGAAGGAAATGGAAACAAAAAAGGACACTTATACTTAATATCAGAAAGAGACAGTTGAAATGTCTAGGGCATATAATGAGGGAAATAGGCTTGGAAATTTCGATACTCACAAAACAGAGTGAAACCAAGATGAAGAGAGGAAAACCCTAACTTTCCAAGCGATCTTGAATAATTGAATGATTCAGGAAAGATAATTAAAAGACAAAACATGTTAAGAAGCATAAATAACAGGAAATTATGGAGGGTCATGATCATCAACGAAAAGAAGAATAAGCTTCTAAAACTTTAACATGTGAAATGTGTTCTAAAATCAGTACAAAAAGAATAAATATTTATTGAAATTGAAAAGTATAAAAGTTCACATTAGGATAAATGTCCCTGAGAGTTTTAAAATGCCGTTTAATTTATTTTGTAAATTTCAGCAAGTTTGTTCCTTTGCCATCCACTACCATTTCCTCGGTCGAACATCACGCACACAAATAGTTGAAATTTTCAGTTTATAAATATTTAGAAACACGAATGTCGACAGAAATGCATACTTTCAAAATTACTATTGACACAAACTATGATATATGTTTTTTTATGGAAAGTGTATATTGGTTCTAGCCATATTGTATATTTTGTTTGCAGGTTTGCACCTCTAAGTCGAAATAAGTCTGTTCTCATTTAGTGTTAGCTAGTCACATGGTTAGCCGGACAATTCGCCGAAGTAAAATTCACCGACGGACATTTTGCCAACCGACAGTTCACCGACAGGTAATTTATAGACAGGACAACTCGTCGACGCTTGAAGTCATCTTAACTAATATCGAACACAGAATTAATTTTTGCGCTATGGGATATTAATCGAAACAAAATATTAAATCAGTGCTTCAAAAAAGTAATATTCCGACATCTTCGTGGATATGTAAAAAAAAAAGATATTTGTCTTAAAACCTTTCGGATATCAACATTCCTCATCGCCCGAGAAATATTTTCATCTTCACAAAAATTGATGGAATGAATGTAGTTCATATCATCACAGATTTATCAGTAATAATCGTGTCATGTGTTCATTTTAGGATCTGTCTCAGATGTAGACCGGTAATCACAAACGTCTAAATATTTAGTTTAATTACAACTTAGTTTCAAAGCAGCTTTCAATCATTTGTAATTAATCATTTCGGTGAAAACAGCAGAGGTTATCAAGATAATTTAAAATTGTCTCTTTCTTTTCAACTTTTGCAGACTGATTGATTTTCAAACGTGCGAATTGTTTTTACACATTTATCAAGTGTCTGATACAAAATACGCATGGAGCTAATATTTTCTTTAAAATCTTTTTTGTGTTCTTTTACATTATATTCGTATTTTTATATGCTGTATTCAATTTTCAAAATGTTTATTCTCGCTGCCTTAAGTGACCTTGAGATCATACAACTCATATGAAGATTCAGCCGATTAAGCGAATGTCTGGAATCTTGCTAACAAATGGAATTATTGAAAGTAAATTAATTTTACTAAAAAATAAATCAACATAGGAAACACTCCACTGCAAATTAGAGAAATAAATTAATAAACACTAGTGAAAGCAAAAAACATTCTTTACGACATTTAAAAAGCAATGATATAAAAAAACTGAAAGTGAATAGAAAAGAAAAATTTAAAAGTATAATCTTAAAAAATATCTGTGATTAAAACATTTTTACAATAATTACAGTTTTAAATTCTTAATAACACAGAAAAGATAATTGGTGATATATATATACATATATATATATATATATATATATATATATATATATATATATATATATATATATTATAACAAAGTTGTGGAACTTGTAGGTTTTTTAACCCGCTGTTCATGCATTTACTTTTATAAAGAGTGCTCGATACAAACGTAGAGCGTTATATTGTAATAGTTGTTATAATGGTTTATAAATTAATGTAGTGATACTATGACTTTATAAACCATTGTATCAACTATTACAATATATATATATATATATATATATATATATATATATATATATATATATATATATATATCAACTACATGCAAAAGTATTGCCTTAAAAAAAACAACAAATAACATTATGATAACGTAGCTTAGAAGCCGGACTTCGTGGAGTCCTAATTTGAGATCATAAAATTAAAGGGACTTCCGGTCCACCTTAAAAAAACAGTAATGGTAATTTTGAAAAAATAACTGAATTCCTCAATTCACTCCAGTGAATATCAAAACCTAACATTAATTCTAAGCTCAATTCCAGCCAAAAGACACATTTGGGCAAAATTTCCAATTCAGGTCAAAATTGATGTTTTTCACATCACAAGCTCCACGGAACTTCAAATCCTCACGTCACTATGCTATGACATTAAATCTAATTTTTAGCATTTTAATAAAACTGATTTCGTCAATTCACAAAGTTGTGGAGAATATTATTAAATTTTTATGTTACTTTCAAGTCAATGTATATTAAAAACATTTTCTTTTTTCCAGTTATTTTAAAATTTTAATTTCTAAAAATTGCCTCCTCTTCTGGACACAAACCACAATGCTGGATGTTCAAGCAGCAGATAATGGGCAGATTTTTAATCCTTGGATCTATCTATCTATCTATCTATCTATCTATCTATCTATCTATCTATCTATCTATACGAATATGTATAAAATAATGTTTATTTAATGTCTATACGTATAGTCATTCTTTTTTATTTTCGTTTATTTATTTTTGTTATTCATTAATGCTGCATCTATTTAAACTATTACTATTATCATTATTTTTATATGTTGTTTTTGCTTTGTTGATTACGAGTTGGTCTCAAGTCTCGAACAGAGACTTCAATAGACAATTTTTTATCAGGTGATGCAAACGGATATTGTTCCTTGCAATCAGAGAGAAAGAAAAAGAGAGAGAGAGAGTGTGTAATAGAAACACACACAGAGAGAGAGAGAGAGAGAGAATAAGCACTGTCAAAGATAGATGTGGCCATTGAGAATTTTCTGATGAAAACTGTATTCATTTCCAAGTGTTATGCAAAGTTAAAATTGTACAAGCATTTTGTATAATATAATACGATCTACTGTAATTAGGTATTTTTAATAAATAATCTTATTTTACTTCCGCCAATGATAACCACCATGAGAGAAAATTATTGCTTACTATGTTTCACGTTTGCCCCTGACATGAAGTGGAGCGATTATTTTGAATCAATTGATAGGTCAGTTTTTACGTTCACTGTGGAGTACTGCTGCCATTTATGGTCAAGTGTCCCTGCCGTTCTCCTCAGTGTTCTTGACAAGCTCCAAAGGAGAGTCTGTAATGTGATAGGTAATGATCTGGCGACTCGACTGCAGCCACTTTCCTATCGTCGAAATGTGGCCTCCCTCTGTCTCTTCTATAAATACTTTCATGGCTTCTGCTCGGATGAGCTTAAGTCACTGATGCCTCCTCAACAGGTCTTTACCCGTGCAACCAGACTGGCAACTGGGTCCCACCCAGTCACAGTCAGGTTAGCCAAATGCAGACGACAATTCTACTCCTGCAGCTTCCTCTCTCGCACTTCCCGCCTGTGGAACTCACTCCCGTATTCTTACTTTCCTGACGGCTACAATCTCCAGAAATTTAAATGCAAAGTTAATACTCATCTACTAACCATTGGCCTCTAGCTCTCTCCCCTCCCCTGTATAACCTTCCCTTTCTCTCCACCTATGTATCTGTCATCGCACCTGCTTTCTCAGCTTTCTATTGTTCCTTTCTAACTAGCTTGTACTCCTCACTCTTTTCTAATTAATCTTTTTACATTTATGTAACCCCCTACACATCAGTGGCGTTTCTGCCTTGCTCGGGGTGAAATGATAAAAAAAAAATCCAGACCAATATTCACACATGAACCCATCTTTCACATTTATAAATATTCAGGTATTGAGAATTGTTGCCATATCTGGCCTGTCACGAGAACATCCAAAAAAGGGTTTTTAGTGTTATTGTGGGATACTAAAGTCAAGCAGGTACAAAGATTTAAATACTTAGTGTTCTAACAGAAGACGAAACGTGCAACACAGAGATCTGAAGATGAACTGGCATGGCAAAGGACGCGTTCCTGAAGCTGAGTAGAGTATTAAAAGACAGGAACTAAAACAAAAAAAAAAAACAAAGAAAATAGTACTGAACTTCTATGCGATGTCAGTTCTTCAATATGGCAGTGAATGCTGGACAATTTCATCAAAGACGAAAAAGAAACTTGAAGCAATTAAAATGTTGTTATATAGAAGGATGCTGCGGATATCAATGATCTAGCATGTGAGTAATGATGATGTTTGGAAGGGATGGAAACGAAAAGGAAATTAATACTGAGCATCAGAAAGAGACAGCTAAATTTCCTGGTATATGCAATGAGGGAGAAGGGCTTAGAGAACCTCATATTAACAGGAGAACGCAGTGTATAACACATTTGAAGGGCTTGAGCAGGTGAATGGCAGAGTGTCTTAATGTTCTTACTGCCTTGCGAAAGAAAGATTAAGAAAAAATTAAAACAAGACTGTAACAAGGCACATAAAAGAAGAAGAAGAAGAAGAAGAAGAAGAAGAAGAAGAAGAAGAAGAAGAAGAAGAAGAAGAAGAAGTGTTATTGGTTCTTACCTGAAATCTCAGCATCAGTCACTTTTCCACAGGTGTGATGTGGCTTACCACTGACTTTACTTTAATTATTTTCTTGAGCATTATGTTAATGGTCTTTCCTCGTTGATATCATGATCATATGAATTCAAACCTACTGATAGATTGCCAGGTATATCTCATCGTTTTCCCGATAAAAAATCTAGACGTAAACGTAGGTTCGATTCTAATAATTTTCATTGAACCTCTTGCATGTAGAACCCTGCTAAAATTTTCAGAAATTTTAAAGAAAACTCAATCGCCCTCTTTTGTTTTCCCCAACAGTTTTTTTTCTCCTCCTTAAACTTTTTATTTTCCTTCACTGTCACTAGTTTTCTTACGATCACGGAGGTTAAGCAATATCGAGCCTGTATAGTAACTAAATGAGTGACCGGTTGGCAATACCAGCTGCTGTAAGTTTGGATTTGCAAGTGAAGCAATGGAAAATGACTCATAATTATTTATCGGAGAGCTGGCTTCCAATTCCAGTTGGGTTTGTTCTATTCAATTAAGCCGATTTTTAACATCTCCTTGCTCTCTTCCACCATCTATTCACACAAGCCCGTCAGGTAGGTGGCCAGCTACTTCCCCTGTTCATTTTACCATCTTAATGCAAATGCCACTTCTATTCCAATAGTTGATTTTCCCTCACTTTTCATTTGAGGACCCTCGTCCGTTTATTTGCTTTTCTGATTACTACAATCTTCAAAAATTTAAATGCAATATCAATCGCTGTCTTCTGTATTCTTGAATCCCCATCATTTTCAGTCCTTTCCTGAATCTTTCGTATAATCAGTTTTACTTTCGCTTTCACGCCCTGTAACCCCTCAATCTGCGTACTATTGGTATTTCTACTTTGTTTGAGGGCGGGAAGGATTAAAGAAATGTTCTTTGAGTGTCACTTTTTTAATCCCCACTTTCTATATTATGAAATATTAAGAAAATTCAGCTGTCTCTTTTTTATTCTGAGGATCTACTTTGTCTTTCCATTTTTCTTATTTAATGCTCGTTTCTTAGACGCACCGTCCATGACATTCTGTACATCCTTCTGTAGAATCGAATTTCCGTTGTATCATGTCTTCTCTTCAACAATTAAGAAATTGTTCAGGATTCCCTGTCAGATTGTAGAACTGCTACTAAAAGAGCTTACTCGGCCTTTACTCGCTCAAAAAGTTTTTTCATTATTTGATCTTAGGAAGCGCTTGTATATAACTGACTGTCTAGACATTTATGAAAGGGTACGTGTAATATTCTTTACTTTCCTCTGATCAAGCTCTTGTAATGTTTAACAAAACAGGCTATCAACGATCTTTTAGCATCTGGCAGACTCTGACATTTTCCAAAGTCATGTCGTGTGGTTGTACTTTTAACCAAGATTCTTTACCAGGAACGTTGATTTGGATTCAAGTGTACCCCAAACCACAAGTGGATCTCTTATCTACGATCCATAGATAATGATGGATGACAAATCGTTCATTGTACTGTCCAAGAAAATTTCTTCTACCTCCTGTTTTACTATTTATTTAGAAGAGTCAGATCAGAGCAAAAATGGAGTCTGGATCTGCCAAATATTGGCTTTCCAACTTTCATACAGCTAGAAAGATTTACACGGCAATAAGAATACTTAGTTCTTTTTAACTAGATGGCTCACAGAAGAAACTTATAAAGAGTGTGGTTATTCTATCACTATTTCCATGGTAAAGACGAGTCACGTTCCTTAACTTAACCAGTTCAGATGTTCACAGCTTGGACCATGAATGAACAATACACATGGTTGAAACACCTTTAACCTTCTATTAGTAAGGAATAAATCCAGGCACATCAGTTCCGAAATGTAATATTATCTATTCTACATGTCCACATAATATTCACTGACTACCTCCTCTTACAATCATACAAAGAAGTAAATAGGTTTGCCTACCAACCTGTACATACACCTCCGTGGTCTTTTGAACAAGAATAAAGGTGTATCTCTTGTTTACTGTTTAGGATTGGGCTTCCGCTTCCATCGTCAGTCATTTTCTGTATGTTTTACTTTCAGCTGCCCCTTGCTTCTTGGTAGCATCACCACCTCGCTTGAGTAGTGCCTCTTACTCTATAGTCGTAAACCGCAAGTGACTTTTGAACTTTGTACAAGATGAACATCATTGTAAAAAATGTCATTCAGTAGCCCCTTAACTTGAGTTAGTCTTGGGCTTTATAATGGCTAAGCAATAGTATAAATATCTCTTCCGCTGTATCGAAGACAATGTTATGAATTATACTAACTAGTTTTAACCTGAGAAAATTTCAAATTTTCTGATGAATCTTAATTCTTAAATTAGTGATCAATGCGAATTCTACGAAAATAAGATACATATTTGAAATTGATAACTTTTCTGTTTCACTGAAACAGACATTAAACACTACTATATTCCATTATTTCTTTCTTTCATTTTTCTACGAAAAGAAATTAATGACTTTGACCCTCTTTCGACACTATGCAAACAGAATAGACTATTATTTTATGATATACTAGCAGGACTTATCGGTCGTGCGAACAAATGAAAAAAAAGGACAAGCACAATTCTAATCGGGTAATAATAATAATAATAATAATAATAATAATAATAATAATAAAATAATAATAATAATATCGTCACGATAGAGTGGGACAATATTTCGACTGGACAATGTGCAAACACTATGGAAACTATGTAAACAAACACTGGTATGAATATCATCCAACACCGGTTACCGAAATAGAAGATGTCACCATGCTATGGGATTACACCATCTACACAGACATAAAGACTGAAGCAAATAGGCCAGACATTATTGTTAAAAACCAAAATAAAAAAAAACCTGCCTATGAATTGATATCGCTTGTCGAGCGGATTCTAACATAGCAATCAAGGAATTTGAAAAACTATCAAAATATAAAGACCTGGAAATTGAAAAAGAAAAAATGTAGAAATTGAAAACAAGAATCGTACCAATGATAGTAGATGCACTTGGAATGATAAAAAATGGAACAAAACAACACATTGAAAGAATCCCTGGAAACCCCAGCTTAAGAGATATACAAAAAATTGTCTTTTTTAAGTACATCCCACACACTAAGAAGAAATTTGTCTATATAACGCTAGGGATGTTAGGCGATATAGAAAAAACATGAAATGGAGCCATTACAACACGTCACGACCTGCTTTCGGCCTTCCCGTAGACTTGGTAGGTAGTGTGACCATAGCAGAAAAGGAATTATAATGAAAAATGACATAATAATAAAGAGTTTTTGAATAAAAGATATTTCACAATTCATATCTCTTGAGTATTCTCTAAGATAGACTGATTACGGTCAGTGACTTATATCGCATAAAACTGAGAATTACACGCCGTAATACTATCATCAACAAATTCATTCTCAACCTTTCAACACTTTCCAGCCTAATTATACCACCTCGTTTCACAGATAGCTATCTAAACGTTTGGGTTCATGGAATAACTTAATGTCACTGTCCTTCTAACCTTTACGTTGTCTAATATGCTTTACAAATTAACCTTAATTGCTGTCCGCAACAAAATTTTGTTAATTAGTTCAGGTATGTAGGTCCAGGGTTAGGTAGCCATCCTATTTTCTTCAGGCTTACAAACAACTTGGTGATCATCACTCACTTGTCTCTAATTGTCTTTTCCGACTGAAGATGGCAACCATTACAGTCGTTGTCAAAGTGATGCAGCTGTTGAAGATCCCGTCATTCTTCCGATTGCTGTCACAAATACATGACAAGTATTACAACGTATTTTTCATCACATTATTTTGTTTTCTTTGTTCATTGCTCTCGCAGATTTCTTTATAGTTTTACTTATATTTTTCGGTGTAAACAGTCGACTAATGTCTAACATTGTATTTTAAATGAATATAATTTTACTCAAAAGCCCGATAGCCACTCAAGATTGAGGATTAACATTAAAATAGTGATAATGAATGTGGTGTAGGATATAAATTATTGATTTGCTAGTTTTTATGGCTTATCAAGATTTGGCGAGTTATTTAAAGCAGAACCTATTTCGGATTGTAGAAGCTAGTTTGCAATACCCGGCGTTCACAAGCAGTCCCTTCCCTATGTAAGTACAGACTGGGCTCGATGCTGCTTAACTTCACTGTATTCAAGTGATATGAAGGAAAAGGGTATAGTCGAATGTGAGGATTGACCCTTGGCTTGGAAAGGTTAATACAGTTACCCTTGGCTTGTAAAGGTTAACACAGTTTTAGTCAGAGAGAACTCACGAGGTTGTTTGTTCATCAAAATAAAAGTTATGGTTTGGTTGAGGGATAGAGAAATGTGTCTGATAGAATACAGAGATAACGAGAACGAGTCGACTTTGTGGAAGTAAAATTGTGTGTTATGGTTGTAATGGTCTGAAGCAACGAACGAAACTCATCAGAACATTTCCCTTGGAAATAGCCACAGGGAACTACTAGGCTTGCAAAATGTGCGCCTGTGAAAAATAAACAACAGAATGTAAACAGGTCTTCACGGCATGACAGCATCACCATATCTGAACTATAACTAGGCTAGAAAGAGATGGTTGAGAAACCCAGCCCAAATAAGTAACATTTTTAAAGAGTATATTTAAATATTCAAAACAATAGCTTCGTTCTAGAATACTTGTAGCCTTAATTAGGATCGGTAAAATATAACCTATGAGAAAGGATAACAAACATAACAGGATTCAAAGAGGCAGATGATTGACTTTGCATTTAAATTTTGGTAGATTGTATTTGATAGGAAATCAATGAACTGTAAGAGAGTTCCATTGGCAAAATTGATTATTTTCAAAGCTTTTGTGAATTGATTGATTCATTCATTTTTATGGCTTATCTAGTCTTCGCGGGTTATTTAAAGCCTTACGTATTTTATATATTTGTAAAATTTTGTGGGGATAATAATGATTTACTGATACAAGTCTTAGAAATTAACCCATTGCTGCGGAAGAATTGGTGTATCTCAAGAATATTTGCACTTAAATGAATATAACGAACCCTAATGAAATTGAAAATACGCTCCGCGATTAACAATTCCGAATTATTTATTACGACGACCGTACATCCAAGTTTAGAGCACCTGGTATTACCAAGCAGTCATCTATCTAGGTACTGACCAGAATCAACGTTGTTTAACTTCGAGGATCTAACGGAAACGAAAGGTATTTCAACGTTGAATGTCTTTTGATCGATGTTTTAAGCAGCGGAAGATCCCTTTTGGTGGGAGTTGAAGTTGAAGTACGTCCAGTGTATGTTGACTTGCAATAAACAGATGTCTTGAACCTAGGCTTAGTTCGAGATATTGATACATCCTAGAATGCTAGTTTGATGTTTTTCTCTCCATTGTGAACTCTATAGATGATCATATTGAGTTTACATAGTCCAGTAATAGTAAACCTCTTTGGTGTGGTCAAAGTTTGAAGGTGTCATCTACCTACATCAGCCATAGAGTTGACTTCAGTAATGTGAGTTCTAACTCCATCTTTTTGACATATTCCATGTACATGTTAACCATTGCTGGTGATAATTGAAAGATCTGTTGCTAAACTTACATCCTGCCAATATATGTATTAACCTATTCGAATTTTGTTGTTTGTGTAAAGAAAGTCAGCATCTTTATTCTAAGTTGAATGTCTTAAAACCAGAAACAAGAGAAAAATGAATGAGAATCAATTATCACACTTTGTTTTTCATTTCCGAATTCTGAACAAAAGACTGAGGATTCATTTGTATGGCAAACAGCATCGATAGTTCGAAGTTGCTTAACCACGGTAATCGAACGGGAACCAGTGTTTCAACATGATGAGCCGTTGTCACCCTTTGTAGGTTAAATAAGCCTGGAATACATTTTGGATTTTAAAAATGATTATTATTGAGTAAATGTTTTATTGACACCTCTTCAGAAGAAGAATACTTTTCCCAGATCATAAAACGCTAAGAAAACCATGGAACGAGCATGTGAATAACGACAATATTTTGGAGACGATGCAAGCGAAAAGTAAACTTACTTAGCATCAGACGGAGATAACGGAGATTTCTGAGACACGTAATGAGTAGGAGGGATTAGAGAATCTGATACTCACAAGACAGAGAGAAAGAGACAGGAGGAAGCAACGCGAGGCATACTTGATGGGCGTGAGCGAACGGGTGGATGAGCGGGATCTGGGAGTGATATCAAGAGGAGAAGTATTGAGAGTGACAAGGGATAAGGGCAAGTGGACGTCCATGTATAATGCATTAACCTATTCTGAAGTCTTTTGTTTGTGTAAAGACAGCCGAAAAGTCGTGAATATGGCAATGAAGACAACAGTTCAAACAATGTCAGCCAGTGATACAAGCTTGGGCGATCATGTCTCGAAAGAGCAGAAGATTAGTTTGCTATTACTTTCTGCGGTTGGATGGTTACCAGCCAAGGCTGTAGAACCCAATATATCCTGTTATTTAACCCATAACTGGTGGAAAGAGACGGATTAATACTTTACCCAAGGGTATTTGCGCGTAAGTGAATGCAAGGAATTCAACCGGAATTTGAACTCGGCTCCCCAGTTTTCGAGCCGATATCTACTGCATCACAACGCACATCCGTAAATATTGTACATAATCAGTATATTTCATCTCAGAAATATAGACAAATATAAAATGTATCGTTTGTCATTTTGCTATAAAATTTATTTTTATATTTTTAAATGTTACACTGATCACTATTTTCTGTATAAAAAGTAATTTTATTATAAAAATGCACTGCTTATTGTTTTTTTTAGGAGGGTTACTATTTTCTTATGACTATCAGGTCACGGCGGAACAGCGAATTACAGCATTCAAGAGGTAGTTCCACGTTCCTAAAAACTGCCAGTATGTCGATCAGAGAACTTGCTGCTGGATGTAGTTTATTGTTATACACATGGCGCGTGTTGGAAATTAAACTATTGATTATATATCAGTCAGTTAAGTGCCATACGTGATACACACTTGGGCGATCATGTCTCGAAAGAGACATGACTGACTGGGCAGAAGATTATCCCGCAGTAGGTTGACATTGCTTTCTGCGGTAGACTGGTTGCCGACCAAGGCTATAGAACCCAATCTGTCCTGTTATTTAACCCATAACTGGAAGGGTATTTGCGCGTAAGTAAATACAATGAATTCAACTGGAATTCGAACTCGGATCCCCGGCTTCTCGTTCCGAGCGGATATCCGCTGTACCACAAAAACATTTCGATAAAAAGATTAAGTAGGATAAATATGTCCAGATGGATTTTTTTTTTACAAGGTAACCAAAAAGTTCTGTTCGTTTTTAAAGGAAAAAAAAACGCTTCACAGTATTCGCCATCGGCATCCAGCACCTTCTGCCAACATGTCTCCAGCTGTTCAATACCCTAGCGGTAGAACTCGGGGGCGGTTGACGCAAAGAAACCATGAGGGCTTTGCGCAAATCTGCTTCATTGGTGAAGGATTTCCCACGAAGATGATTATCCATGGAGTGGAAGAGGTGGTAATCGGATGGCGCAAGGTCAGGTGAATAAGCTGGATGGCACAAAGTCTCACACCCAAGTTGCTGTAAAGTGTTCCTGACGCGACATGCAGCCTGGCGTTGTCATGGAGGAAAATCACACCTTTGCGATTCACCAGTGCTAACTCCTTCTGAACATGAGCAGATATTTATTCCTAGTTTCCTCTTTAGGGTTGGTTTCCTCTTCCTTCTAAAATCTACTTCAACTCTATTCTTCTAACGTCTCACATTTTCCGGTCTTTTATAAAAGAATAGAGCTTTATTCTTTGTTTCTTTTTTAGGGTTGGGTTTCCGGTTCCTAATAAAATATACTTCAACTTTATTCTCCCAACATCTATGTGAATGTCTATTCATCATTTAATAACATTTTCCCCCTCCATAGAAGTAGTTAGGGTTGACCTTTATATTTCACCCCGGTCTGTTGAACAGGAGTAGATGTTTAACTTTTTTTCTTGTTTAGAATTGGATTTCCGGCTACATTTAAACTTTTTCCGTTCAGTAATTCGTCATCGGAAGCCATAATTTGAACAACATAAGGTACGCAAATGATACCGTGCTGATAGCAGACACAGAAAAGAAACTACAAGACCTCATACAGAAGGTAGCTGAAGGGAGTGAGAAGAAAGGACTACAAATAAACTGCAAGAAAACAGAATGCATGGTCATCAGAGATCCGCCCAAAATGCCAAATACAGGTGGAGAATACTAAAATCAAGCAGATACAAAAATTCAAATATCTGGGAAGTGTTCTAACAAAAGACGGTAAGTGTGACACAGAGATCTGGAGGCGGATTGGCATGGCAAAGGACGCGTTCCAGAAGTTGAGTAATGTATTAAGAGGTAAGAAAACTTTCCCTAGAAGCAAAGAAAAGAGTACTGGATTGCTATGTGATAGTTCTACAATTTGGCAGTGAATACTGGGCAATATCATCAAAGATGAAGGAAAGACTTGAAGCAACTGAAATATGGTTCTACAGAAGGGTGCTGCGGATATCCTGGGTCGAGCATGTGAGCAATATTGAGGTTTTGGAAAGGATGGAAACGAAAAGGAAATTAATACAACTAAAGAGACAAATAAAGTTCCCGAGACATGATATGAGGAGGAAAGGTTTAGAGAACCTGATACTAACAGATCAGATAGAGAGAAAAAGAGACAAGGCAAAGCAGCCGATAACATGTTTGAAGGGCCTGATCAGGTGTATGACAGAACGAGGATTGCGTGATGTAACAGGAGAAAGCGTGCTAAGAGCCACCAGTGATAGGGAGACGTAGAAAGCCATGACTGCCAACGCCCTGAAAGGACAAGGGACACTGAAGAAGAAGAAGAAGAAGAAGAAGAAGAAGAAGAAGAAGAAGAAGAAACCCTTTTGCGTCTTAATGGCGTTACTGCTTTGCTAGGGGTGAACTGATTTAATATATATATATATATATATATATAAGAAAATAGAAATCTGTCTTTTATGTGAAAGGGAAAAGAGATTTCTTATTATTAGGAATATCATTTTGTAATTTAAACATTTTTCCTAAAAAATCAGTTTTAAAAAAATAACTTTAAAAATACTCAGACAAATCAAATTAAAATTTCCTCAGAAACACAGAAGAATGTTTCAGAAAACGAGTTAATTTTTCCAACATATTATTGCGGAGTAATATTTCAGAAGAGACTCGAATATTTCATAGACAACTTTGAGAGATTTAAGGATTTTTTATTCTTATTTATTTATTTATATATTTATTTGTTTGTTTTCTAAGCCTGCTTTGTCTTCCATTACATTTCTGCTCAGCTCTTTCTGATGTTTTCTTGATAAAACATTTTTGGTAAAAATCGAAGCGGATTTCTTTAAGGCCTTTATAACATGACATTTTATATGTGAACGAAATCTGATTCCATTCTTCCGACTCCCAATGAGAAAAGAAACTCGACAAAAGAAAGATTGTAAATAAGCTTTCAGCTGTTTCAATATTGAATCAGCTCCTCTAATTACGCATTTACATTTCCTATCTGTCAACTTGAATATCATTTCATAAAGTTAGATTTCTCAATATTAATTTTTTTTTTCGGAGTTTTGTTTTTAGATGTAGGGCAACTCAACTAAAATTATTTAGAATATTTTTCGGAATTAATCTCTTTATTGAAAGAAACGATTAGTCGCTACCCGCAAATGACTTGGAATAAATTAATATAGTCCATGACGATAAGAATAAAAGTCGGTATAATCTTTTTAAAGTTTACTTCTCTTCCACCTTTTTCTTCTTCGCTGTCTCCTTCTCCTTCTAGTTAATCTGTTTCTACTCGTCTTCTTCTATTTTCTTTTCTTACCGCTTCTTCATCTTCTTTTTCTTCTTATCTTCCTACTTAATCTCTTTATTTGTTTTCTTCGTCTTCTTCTTTTACCTCTCCTCCTAATTCTTTTTCTTTTACCTCTCTTCATCTTTCTTCTTCTTTTGTTACTCCTCCTCTTTATTCTTCTCTTATTACTCCTCCTCTATCTTCTTTTATTACTCCTCCTCTTTCTTCTTCGTTCACCTTTCTTCTTTCTTCTTCTTTTATTACTCCTTCTCTTTCTTCTTCTTTTCCTCATCGCCTTTTTTCTTTTTCTTTTAACTCTCTTCCTCCTTTTTCTTCTTTCACTTTTTCTCCTCGTTCTTCTTCTTTTATTCCTCCTCCTTTTTTACTCCTCCTCTGTATTCCATTATTACTCTTCCTTCTCTTTCATTTCTTCCTTTTTGCTCCTCCTGTTATTCCTGTTCTACCTTATTTGTTTATTTCTTTTCTTTTTATCCTGCTTCATCTACCATCTGCTTCTTCTTCCTTTACTTATCCTTCTTCTATTTCTCTTTTGAGTTTTTCACTCCCTCCGCCTCTTCCTCCTCCGCATTCTTCTTCTTCTTTCTCCTCCTCCTCCTGTTCTATCTTCATCTTTATCTCCTTTACTTCCGCCTCTTCTGCATTTTTCTTACTTCTTCTCTTTCTTATTTAATATTAATTTTTCTTTAGATTGATAATAGTCTACTGAGTAAATGAGCAGCCTCTTTTAAGAGTTTAACTGGAGATAAAAGCAATGATACTGTTAATACACTTGTGAGATGTTTCCTGATCATTCATCTGGATTCCATTGACAAAAGGCAAAACATTCAATTCAAGGAAGCACATTCTTTAAGTTCATTTTCAAGATCCGTATAATTATTTATCCTATATATTACAATGAAGACTATGTGTAGCTATATATATATATATATATATATATATATATATATATATATATATAATAACAAATATAATAATAATAATAATAATAATAATAATTGTTATAATATATTTCAATCCGTCTCGAAAAACCCACCGAGTATAAACGCGGATGGGGAAAAAAGGAGAAATAAAAAAGAAACAAACTAAGTGCTTGAACATACATCAAAATATTCGTTTAAAAGAAAAAAAAACCGAGACGAGAACCCTAACACTAAAGTGCTCAATACAACTTACTTATTTATATATATATATATTCATGAGCTCAGTCTATTAGAGAGACAATTAGGTAGAGTAGGCTCAATTCGTTCTCTTTACTACCAGTTGTTAAAGATCTTGCCGCGTGTTTGCTTTTTAACAGTGCCTTATTTTTCTTTTGCAATAATTATTATTGAGTAGTGAAGAATATATATAAAAACCTAAAAGTGTATATATATAATGTAGATAATATCAGACAGATTTTAGTCAGCAACATAATAATCCTCACTCATACACACAGTAAAAAGAACCTTCAAATATTCGAGGCCATCTACATTAAATCCAAACAACCCAAACTTAATAAAATCACGTTTAAATCTGGTCATAAAAAATTACATTGCATTTAAATATATGGTTCTGTTATCATTTTGAGATCTCACCCGAGGTGAGGTCATAGAACAGCATTACAAACTGACGAACTGCGTTTGCTATTTTTGGTAACTGTTATCCTTGCCTAGTAAAGTTTTATGTCAACACAAGATAAAATCATCGGTGATAGTAGATGCTTTTATGTTAATGTCCTTGTAACCTCTCTGAAGATGGCTCATGTGAGCCGAAAGATTAGAGCCAACTTAATAAATAATTATCAAAATGTTGGAGAATTTTTGTCTTTATTTTCATCTGAAATTAAAGCCAAAATACGATGTTTAGAACGGTTCATGATTAAACATAATAGACATTCATTATCTCTTATATTTAACAGTATATGTTTATAATATATATATATATATTCTCTCCAATTCGCTCTTAGCTGGGGGAAGATAGCTTGTGGGAAAACGGCTGATAATCCTCTCAAATATTTTGCCGTCATTTTTGACGGCAGGGGTACACACGTAATAATAATAATAATAATAATAATAATAATAATAATAATAATAAAGAAATGGAAGATGTAACCATTACATTAAGGATTACACCACCTCCACAGACATAAAGACTGAAGCAAATAGGCCAGACATTATTGTTAAAAACCAGAAGGAGAAAACTTGTCTATTAATTGATATGGCTTGTCCAGCGGATTGTAACATAGCAATCAAGGAATTTGAAAAACTGTCAAAATATAAAGACCTAGAAATTGTGCCAATGATAGTAGGTGCACTTGGAATGATAAAAAATGGAAGTTCCATTTTTTATCATTCCAAGTGCACCTACTATCATTGGCACAACTCTTGTTTTCAATTTCCACATTTTTTCTATTTCAATTTCTAGGTCTTTATATTTTGACAGTTTTTCAAATTCCTTGATTGCTATTGAAAGAATCCCTGGAAACCCCAGCTTAAGAGATATACAAAAAATTGTCTTATTAAGTACAGCCCACACACTAAGGAAAACTTTATCTATGTAATGCTGGAGATGATAGGGAAGATAGAAAAACATGAAATGGAGCCATAACAACACGCCACTACCTGCCTTAGGTCTCCCCACAGACTTGGTTGGTAGTGAGACCAAAGCAGAAATCGAAATATGATGAAAAATGACATAATAATAATAATAATAATAATAATAATAATAATAATAATAATAGTTATACAATAATATTAATATTATTAAGTGATAGCATTAAGTCATTTATTTACAGCCATCACCTCCTTAGTAATATTGCCAATTTTATTAAAGCTATTTTTGCCCTTCTATTTTTAAAATTATTAAGATAAATAATAATAAAATTTAAGCCAATATCTGATAACTAAGTTTGGAAATATAAGAAAAGCAAGTTTTATTAATACTTTAGCAATGTTTTAGCTTTACCGATTGATATCAACTGTTTTGTTTTTTGTTAATGCCATTTGCAGTGTTGTAATATTCAAATTTCATATTTTCACTTTGAAAACATACTTTTTAGCCTGTTAGTCCCTACAGGTTTCAGACGCTCGCCAAAATGACTGCATTCGCCTCGAGCGAGAGAAGCCGTTTTTTGCTATACCTTTCTTTTAGCCTAGTTTTAGTGTTCTGTCTAAGCCTCCGAGTTTTCCTAAAACTCTATACGGCTCTCTCGAACAGCTGCTGGTTTGGGTTAGTGCCATCAGTCAGCATAATCAAATCTACTCCGAAATTATGATAATTATTTATTTTTCTTTAATCCTTCTCTGCGTTTTTTATTTAGTTATTTGCTGTGTCTTTTTAAAATTTATAATATTTACATTATTTGAACTGTTGTCCTCATCTTTGTTGTGCTATTCGTATCGTTTCGACAGCTGTGCTCTCCGGCCTTCTTCAGGTGATATAAATTAGAATTTTGAACCGAAAACATTATTTAGTTCATTGAGATAGATTGTTCTAGTTCTATGTGAAATGCCTTTTCTGGATATCTCAGTTTCAGTTATTTCCCTTCAGTAACTCAAATCTTTTTTGTTCACCTCTGCTGTGGCCAGGTATTGAGCTCATAACTCTTTGAGTCATGTCGCTGGATTACTTAGACCAACACTTTTATCAACTCATAATAATTGCAATACCTTATCGCAGAAATATAAACATATGTGTTATTTATTCATCATTTTCATTTATAATTATTTTCAATGAAATCTAAAAGGTTTGTAAGATTAAAAGACAGATGACAGTATTCAAATCTAATAGGTTTGTAAGATTAAAAGACAGATGACAGGATTCAAATCTAATAGGTTTGTAAGATTAAAAGACAGATGACAGGATTCAAATGTAATAGGTTTATAAGATTAAAAGACAGATGACAGGATTCAAATCTAATAGGTTTGTAAGATTGAAAGACAGATGACAGGAATCAAATCTAATAGGTTTATAAGATTAAAAGACAGATGACAGGATTCAAATCTAATAGGTTTGTAAGATTAAAAGACAGATGACAGGATTCAAATCTAATAGGTTTATAAGATTAAAAGACAGATGACAGGATTCAAATCTAATAGGTTTGTAAGATTAAAAGACAGATGACAGGATTCAAATCTAATAGGTTTGTAAGATTAAAAGACAGATGGCAGGATTCAAATCTAATAGGTTTGCAAGATTAAAAGACAGATGACAGGATTCAAATCTAATAGGTTTATAAGATTAAAAGACAGATGACAGGATTCAAATCTAATAGGTTTGTAAGATTAAAAGACAGATGACAGGATTCAAATCTAATAGGTTTATAAGATTAAAAGACAGATGACAGGATTCAAATCTAATAGGTTTATAAGATTAAAAGACAGATGACAGGATTCAAATCTAATAGGTTTATAAGATTAAAAGACAGATGACAGGATTCAAATCTAATAGGTTTATAAGATTAAAAGACAGATGAGAGGATTCAAATCTAATAGGTTTGTAAGATTAAAAGACAGATGAGAGGATTCTAATCTAATAGGTTTGAAAGATTAAAAGACAGATGACAGGATTCAAATCTAATAGGTTTATAAGATTAAAAGACAGATGACAGGATTCAAATCTAATAGGTTTGTAAGATTAAAAGACAGATGGCAGGATTCAAATCTAATAGGTTTGTAAGATTAAAAGACAGATGACAGGATTCAAATCTAATAGGTTTATAAGATTAAAAGACAGATGACAGGATTCAAATCTAATAGGTTTGTAAGATTAAAAGACAGACGACAGGATTCAAATCTAATAGGTTTATAAGATTAAAAGACAGATGACAGGATTCAAATCTAATAGGTTTATAAGATTAAAAGACAGATGACAGGATTCAAATCTAATAGGTTTATAAGATTAAAAGACAGATGACAGGATTCAAATCTAATAGGTTTGTAAGATTAAAAGACAGATGACAGGATTCAAATCTAATAGGTTTATAAGATTAAAAGACAGATGACAGGATTCAAATCTAATAGGTTTGTAAGATTAAAAGACAGACGACAGGATTCATATCTAATAGGTTTATAAGATTAAAAGACAGATGACAGGATTCAAATCTAATAGGTTTGTAAGATTAAAAGACAGATGACAGGATTCAAATCTAATAGGTTTATAAGATTAAAAGACAGACGACAGGATTCAAATCTAATAGGTTTATAAGATTAAAAGACAGATGACAGGATTCAAATCTAATAGGTTTGTAAGATTAAAAGACAGATGACAGGATTCAAATCTAAAAGGTTTGTAAGATTAAAAGACAGATGACAGGATTCAAATCTAATAGGTTTGTAAGATTAAAAGACAGACGACAGGATTCAAATCTAATAGGTTTATAAGATTAAAAGACAGATGACAGGATTCAAATCTAATAGGTTTGTAAGATTAAAAGACAGATGACAGGATTCAAATCTAATAGGTTTGTAAGATTAAAAGACAGATGACAGGATTCAAATCTAATAGGTTTGTAAGATTAAAAGACAGATGAGAGGATTCAAATCTAATAGGTTTGTAAGATTAAAAGACAGATGACAGGATTCAAATCTAATAGGTTTATAAGATTAAAAGACAAACGACAGGATTCAAATCTAATAGGTTTGTAAGATTAAAAGACAGATGACAGGATTCAAATCTAATAGGTTTGTAAGATTAAAAGACAGATGACAGGATTCAAATCTAATAGGTTTATAAGATTAAAAGACAGACGACAGGATTCAAATCTAATAGGTTTGTAAGATTAAAAGACAGATGACAGTATTCAAATCTAATAGGTTTGTAAGATTAATAGACAGATGACAGTATTCAAATCTAATAGGTTTGTAAGATTAAAAGACAGATGACAGGATTCAAATCTAATAGGTTTGTAAGATTAAAAGACAGATGACAGGATTCAAATATAAAAGGTTTGTAAGATTAAAAGACAGATGACAGGATTCAAATCTAATAGGTTTGTAAGATTAAAAGACAGATGACAGGATTCAAATCTAATAGGTTTGTAAGATTAAAAGACAGATGACAGGATTCAAATCTAATAGGTTTATAAGATTAAAAGACAGACGACAGGATTCAAATCTAATAGGTTTGTAAGATTAAAAGACAGATGACAGGATTCAAATCTAATAGGTTTGTAAGATTAAAAGACAGATGACAGGATTCAAATCTAATAGGTTTATAAGATTAAAAGACAGACGACAGGATTCAAATCTAATAGGTTTGTAAGATTAAAAGACAGATGACAGGATTCAAATCTAATAGGTTTGTAAGATTAAAAGACAGATGACAGGATTCAAATCTAATAGGTTTGTAAGATTAAAAGACAGATGACAGGATTCAAATTTAATAGGTTTGTAAGATTAAAAGACAGATGACAGGATTCAAATCTAAAAGGTTTGTAAGATTAAAAGACAGATGACAGGATTCAAATCTAATAGGTTTGTAAGATTAAAAGACAGATGACAGGATTCAAATCTAATAGGTTTATAAGATTAAAAGACAGATAACAGGATTCAAATCTAATAGGTTTGTAAGATTAAAAGACAGATGACAGGATTCAAATCTAATAGGTTTATAAGATTAAAAGACAGACGACAGGATTCAAATCTAATAGGTTTGTAAGATTAAAAGACAGATGACAGGATTCAAATCTAATAGGTATGTGAGATTAAAAGACAGATGACAGGATTCAAATCTAATAGGTTTGTAAGATTAAAAGACAGATGACAGGATTCAAATCTAAAAGGTTTGTAAGATTAAAAGACAGATGACAGGATTCAAATCTAATAGGTTTGTAAGATTAAAAGACAGATGACAGGATTCAAATCTAATAGGTTTATAAGATTAAAAGACAGACGACAGGATTCAAATCTAATAGGTTTGTAAGATTAAAAGACAGATGACAGGATTCAAATCTAATAGGTTTGTAAGATTAAAAGACAGATGGCGGGATTCAAATCTAATAGGTTTGTAAGATTAAAAGACAGATGACAGGATTCAAATCTAATAGGTTTGTAAGATTAAAAGACAGATGACAGGATTCAAATCTAATAGGTTTGTAAGATTAAAATACAGATGACAGGATTCAAATCTAATAGGTTTGTAAGATTAAAAGACAGATGACAGGATTCAAATCTAATAGGTTTGTAAGATTAAAAGACAGATGACAGGATTCAAATCTAATAGGTTTGTAAGATTAAAAGACAGACGACAGGATTCAAATCTAATCGGTTTGTAAGATTAAAAGACAGATGAC
Organism: Ascarosepion bandense; assembly: GCA_037127315.1. Taxonomy (NCBI): domain Eukaryota; kingdom Metazoa; phylum Mollusca; class Cephalopoda; order Sepiida; family Sepiidae; genus Ascarosepion; species Ascarosepion bandense. The sequence continues at coordinate 1,374,986 of JBBBDQ010000692.1, read as the reverse complement.
AGGATTCAAATCTAAAAGGTTTGTAAGATTAAAGACAGATGACAGGATTCAAATCTAATAGGTTTGTAAGATTAAAAGACAGATGACAGGATTCAAATCTAATAGGTTTGTAAGATTAAAAGACAGATGACAGGATTCAAATCTAATAGGTTTATAAGATTAAAAGACAGATGACAGGATTCAAATCTAATAGGTATGTAAGATTAAAAGACAGATGACAGGATTCAAATCTAATAGGTTTATAAGATTAAAAGCCAGATGACAGGATTCAAATCTAATAGGTTTATAAGATTAAAAGACAGATGACAGGATTCAAATCTAATAGGTTTGTAAGATTAAAAGACAGAAGACAGGATTCAAATCTAATAGGTTTGTAAGATTAAAAGACAGACGACAGGATTCAAATCTAATAGGTTTGTAAGATTAAAAAGACAGATGACAGGATTCAAATCTAATAGGTTTGTAAGATTAAAAGACAGATGACAGGATTCTAATCTAATAGGTTTGTAAGATTAAAAGACAGATGACAGGATTCAAATCTAATAGGTTTGTAAGATTAAAAGACAGACGACAGGATTCAAATCTAATAGGTTTGTAAGATTAAAAGACAGATGACAGGATTCAAATCTAAAAGGTTTGTAAGATTAAAAGACAGATGACAGGATTCAAATCTAATAGGTTTGTAAGATTAAAAGACAGATGACAGGATTCAAATCTAAAAGGTTTGTAAGATTAAAAGACAGATGACAGGATTCAAATCTAATAGGTTTGTATGCTTAAAAGACAGAAGACAGGATTAAAATCTAATAGGTTTATAAGATTAAAAGACAGATGACAGGATTCAAATCTAAAAGGTTTGTAAGATTAAAAGACAGATGACAGGATTCAAATCTAATAGGTTTGTAAGATTAAAAGACAGATGACAGGATTCAAATCTAATAGGTTTATAAGATTAAAAGACAGATGACAGGATTCAAATCTAAAAGGTTTGTAAGATTAAAAGACAGATGACAGGATTCAAATCTAATAGGTTTGTAAGATTAAAAGACAGATGACAGGATTCAAATCTAATAGGTTTGTAAGATTAAAAGACAGATGAGACAGGATTCAAATCTAATAGGTTTATAAGATTAAAAGACAGATGACAGGATTCAAATCTAATAGGTATGTAAGATTAAAAGACAGATGACAGGATTCAAATCTAATAGGTTTATAAGATTAAAAGCTAGATGACAGGATTCAAATCTAATAGGTTTATAAGATTAAAAGACAGATGACAGGATTCAAATCTAATAGGTTTGTAAGATTAAAAGACAGAAGACAGGATTCAAATCTAATAGGTTTGTAAGATTAAAAGACAGACGACAGGATTCAAATCTAATAGGTTTGTAAGATTAAAAGACAGATGACAGGATTCAAATCTAATAGGTTTGTAAGATTAAAAGACAGATGACAGGATTCTCATAATCTAATAGGTTTGTAAGATTAAAGACAGATGACAGGATTCAAATCTAATAGGTTTGTAAGATTAAAAGACAGACGACAGGATTCAAATCTAATAGGTTTGTAAGATTAAAAGACAGATGACAGGATTCAAATCTAAAAGGTTTGTAAGATTAAAAGACAGATGACAGGATTCAAATCTAATAGGTTTGTAAGATTAAAAGACAGATGACAGGATTCAAATCTAAAAGGTTTGTAAGATTAAAAGACAGATGACAGGATTCAAATCTAATAGGTTTGTATGCTTAAAAGACAGAAGACAGGATTAAAATCTAATAGGTTTATAAGATTAAAAGACAGATGACAGGATTCAAATCTAAAAGGTTTGTAAGATTAAAAGACAGATGACAGGATTCAAATCTAATAGGTTTGTGGAAAGACAGATGCATTGGCAGGATTCAAATCTAATAGGTTTATAAGATTAAAAGACAGATGACAGGATTCAAATCTAATAGGTTTGTAAGATTAAAAGACAGATGACAGGATTCAAATCTAATAGGTTTGTAAGATTAAAAGACAACAGAAGACAGGACTCAAATCTAGTAGGTTTGTAAGATTAAAAGACAGATGACAGGATTCAAACAGATAGAAAATGAAGATTTTAATTGCATTTAATTTTTCGAAATTTCTATTTGAAAAGCAGTAAATCGGAAGAGAGATCCATAAAATCTGGGAGTAGAAACTACTAGGATAGAAGTTGCGGTTACAAAGAATTTTTACAATCTTATTATGTAATGATTTCCAACAGTGAAATTATATCGACTTAACCAACTTGGAAAGCCCATCAGAACAATTACTATGAAAATCTGTAAAAGACTAAAGAAAACCGCATTATAAGGGTAAGAATGTGGCTGAAACCGAGATGCTAGATTATACTACAGATGTTTCTTTGAATTTTTGCAAGAATCTCTAGATTCATCGCAGAGGCACCAGACGAGAGGCAACAGAAATATTCAATACCTTTTAAGGTTCATCATGGAATCAGACAAGAATAATGTATGACATGACAGAGTAAACAAAGTTTCTTTCCAGTAGGCCTAGCAATTGAGTTCCATTTCCTGATAAGATCTATAAGTCGAAAATATTTTGTTCAATGGGGGTTGGCATCAGCCATGTTGTGAAAAACAAAAAAAATGGAACGGTTTCTGAGACTATTAAAAAGAAAAATATCGTTTTGGGGGCGTTACGATTAATGAGATATTTACTTCCCCAGTTAACCAGAGAATAAAGTTAATTTTCGAAACGTGCTTACAATTTGACTTTATCGAAGATATCAGAATTGAAATTTTAGGCTGGAGTAAACAGTAGTGTCTACTGCAAAATAACATTTTAGTTTATGCAACTTCAGGTTTCGTTTACTAGAACATTCTAACCTGCCTATATTGCTGTCTCTGTGTAATTAAATAAATTTGAATTTAGCTGGGGCATAAAATCATTTCAAATGAATTTCTTTGAAATACATTCGCAAATATATATATATATATATATATATATATATATATATATATAATTTATATATATATATTTCACGGCGTCTGACGTTGCACTTAAATAAAAATTCAAATATATTCCGTCATTTAGAACAACACGGTTATCAACGCAAACTTCTGAGAAAAACGCTTGTTGATAACACGTACATACTCAAACAAGAAAATAATAAGCAGAAACTAAAAATCCTCGAAGCACTCTACATTAAACAATTTAAACCTGGTTTGAATACAATCAATTTCGATATTTCCAATAACGTACATTTGTAATCAGACCAGGGACCACAACACCACTATTTTGTCACTGTCTTCGGCCATCCGCCACGGTAGGGATGGACTTATATTTTCAATTCAATTATCTTTATTGTTAATAGCTTAAATGTTCTATGTTTACTGTGTGTTAATATTTACTCTTTGATAATGGCTTATGTGAGCCGAAAGCTTAGACCCGATAAAAAATTCAACAAATACTGTGATTTTTTGTTGTCTTTTAACGACATCACCATCAAGTATATCAGACGGTATGAACGGATCCTACACAAAATTAATAGACAAAACTTGTCTATATTATTCAATGAAACCTGCATTAATGAAAAAATGCTGCCAAAATACACACACAATATATATATATATATATATATATATATAGTCATCCGTAGCCGGATCTGTTTCGCTGTATCACAGTTAATCAGTACGGTTAGACTCCGATTGCTTTTAACCCAGGATTTAAACCCGACCGAATTGGCGTCACTCGGCGATTCTACTTCTGAGCTATGGACGCTCGGTAGAACAAGGCAGACTTTTTAGCGTGTATAGTATCATTATACACGCCCAATAGCTGAGAGTGTTCTAATTCATTGGTGAATGAACGATGCGTAGTTGCTAGAGTAGCTACTGTTTTTCAAAGTCTACCATTCTTTCAGAGTGCTCACTCAGAGTGTGAGAGCGTAAATATCCATCCGCAGACAGATCTGTTTCGCTGTATCACAGCTCATCAGTACGGTTAGACATCCGATTGCTTTTAACCCAGGATTATATATATATATATATATATATATATATATATATATATATATATATATATATATATATGTATCATTCAAAATTAGACGCTACCTCGTTATCTCTACAATAAATCTAATTCAATTTCTACTTTCAAAGTAATTTATGATCTGCTAGAAATAAATATAGAAGAATAGTATATATGGATGGCAGTTTAATAATGATGCAAATACAAAAGCAGTGTTAACGACAAGATTATGATAGAATCAAATATGAACACTAAACTGGCTCTGTCATATATATGAGGATATGACAAAAATACGTATTCTAACTGAATTTCAAAAAGTATTATTCAGAAAATTCTTGGGCAAAATAATTCCTGTCTAGATGTTCAGAGGAACAATGTATGGAGATAGATTTTCTTGTCTTCTTATTTATCGTCTTTCAAAATAAATGTCTCTATTATAAATCACGATTTGACATTCACTGATGGCTTGAAAGGCCAGTCTGGTTAAACATTAATAAAGAGTATCGAATTTGTTGCATTCACTTACGCACAAATAACATTGGAAAAGGTATTACTTCGTCTCTTTCCTTCAGCTATAGGGCAGATTGGATTCTATAGCATTGGTCGGCAACCATTTTACAGCAGAAAGTAATGGCAAACAAATGTCATATCTCTTTCGAGACATGATCGCCTAAGCGTGTATTGCCTATGACATTTAACTGAGTTCGATCCTCACTTGTAGTTAAATATTAAGTAACCTATCAATCATTTACATATCCAAAGAATAACTATGTCTAATAAAGAACGCGAAGAATAAAACAGAGACATTTGTGGAGAACTAAATTCATTTACCTCCTGAAAGATGATAGCTAAAAAAAAAATACTTTCTTATTTACATATTGATATAAACTGTTACTGTTACTATATTGTTTTAAAATAAAATTATAGGTGAATAAATTAATAATAATTGCTGGACGGCCGTATCCGAGTGTGCCTACCTACTATGGCGGCTTGCCAATCCCTTTTGAAGGAGCCGATCAAGCACATCCTGGCTATGACTACAAACTAAACCTGAATAAAGCCTCTGATCGAGGGATCTGAGATTTTGAGGAGCATAGGATCACTTCGTACCTGCTGTTGGTTCCAGGTTCTCTCTCAGCCGGCGTAAGAGAGAACCTCTTAGGGTCCCAGCTAGTGGTAAGTAGTAACCCCACCCAAACAAAAATCACTTTCTGCTTTTTTTTATAGTAGAATAATCAACAATATATTTTTTATAGAAAAATGACAATCAGTACCAAGGTAAAATGTGTAAAATATACATTTTATAAGAAAGAATACCAACAAAACATTTCATGATCTACAAATCCTATGTCTGCACATATATTTAGCTGAAATTATAAAATTATACATAGAATATTTCACTTTCGATATTAAATAACCCATAAATGTTGATACGTTGCTAAATAAAATTTCCCCAGAGCCTATTTGGGGACTACTGCGACTATGCTCATCAGATCTTAGTTACAGTTTCTGGGAGAAAATGAATTATCTGGCGTAAAGAAGATCAGTACTCTAAAACGGTCGGACATAATGACTTTGGACTTATTATTAAGATAACAATAGACGAGCAGTCTACAAAATTGAATTAAAAGGCTTGAGTCAACCAGTGATATAGTTTTTCGAAACCTTCCAACGGTGTCTCTGGCTGGGATCGCCAGTAGTTTCAATAAGCTTTTTCCTGTCAAAGCAATCATAGTCGAAAAGAAAACTAATCGTACATTTTGAGTTTGAGGTTGATTTTTGTTTAATACCATATCAACCTCTGTGGGTTATTTAATGTCAAAAAGGTGGGGTTTGAAGGTATTTTTAAGGTTCATTTATAGTGAGAATGTTGATTTAAGGAGATTTTAATGATTTTTTGTTTTTATTCTTTTATTTTTTAAAACTGAAAATGTCTTCTAGCATTGTTTTCAAAATGTTCTGCTGAGAATGTTTATTTCAAAAATGTATTGTCGGTAATATTTTTCCTTCAAAAATGTATATTTTTCTACAAAAGTCTATTTTTATGTATAGAGTTCTATAAAAGTGTTAATTAACCCCTTTACAGTGCTTTGACTCCAGTTTGGGAGTTAACTATTTGCCCATAGCTGGGTCTAACAGATGCTACCACTCCAGATCCATACTCCTCAAAACCTCACGATCAGAAGATTTGCTGTCGGATGCAGTTTACCCACATGCCCAGGAACTAATCGTACATTTGGTCATACAAAATTATATGTTCTGTAGATAGTTTGTAAAGGTTTTGCTGAGTAAAATTAAAATTTATATATATATGTAGAGAGAGAGAGAGAGAGTTGAGAGAGAGAGAGAAAAAGAGTGAGAGAGAGAGAGAGCGAGAGGCAGTAGAGCGTTAATAGGTAAAGTTACACTCTAAATTATTCATCAAACATTTGTAAATTGCCGACAATTCTATATGTAAGTCTATATGATTTGGACGATTGCTTTTTTACCCTAGAAATTTACAAAAAAGTAAGTTTTCATTATTTCATGCCTTAAGACTAAAGATGCTATACACATTTTTTTATTTTTTGTTTCAATGTTATTGACGTAATTTTATTTATTTCTCTAATTTCTTATCATTGATAGATTATTTTCGATTTAAAAATTTATTCTTTATAGATCAGTTCATCAAAGTTAAAAAAAAATGTTTTTATTTTCTCTTCTTAAGACGTCTGGGACTCGGTTGTAAACTTTCGACCAGAGTGGTACTCAGAAACCAAACCTAACCATCAACAGCCATAATCAGATCTATCTTTGCATCATGGTGAAAACGTAAGCCGGATTTTCTTGACATTATTCTAATTTTTTTTTCATACAATACAGTTGAGCTGATGTAAAACCAGTGACTGGAATATTTTGATGATAGTGGAATGGCGGCTTGGTTAGCAGTAAGTGTACTATATACAAGGAAACCCTATAAAACAGCGGTTGTCTTCCAAGTTTAGAATTTTATTTATGATTTATGGCGGTCTTAAATGACAAAAAGGAAATAGACGACATTAAAATCTCTAGAAGTATGTGACGGCCGGAGTCGTTACGCTATTTTTTGATAGTCGACACAGCGGCGTTTTCATTTCAATGGTCGAGCCATTAAAAGGGATTAATGAAGCAGACGACGAGCCGATCTTCACGAGGAATAATTTGGCAAGGAACAAGGTGGGGAAGAGAAGGTTTTTACTTTGCGGAGTAAAGGGAACAAAAGGGTGTTTCAAAAATAAGTTCACTGTCAGCGCCTTCCCGATAGTTCTTCCATATATTGTTCTATCTTTATTTAGGAGATAACTTTTTACCCACCTTGTCTGATCTGTCTCTTTGGTAGGTTTCAGGGATTTACCTAAAATACCTACGGCTCAACATAACTATGATAAATATTAGCGAACAAACCTAAACGGAAGGATTCTATAAATGAGACTTTATGATTTAAAATTAATACAAAAATAAATGAAATTACCACCTTCAGTGCAATAGATATCGACTCGAAGCGAAAAATCGGGGAGCTGAGTTCGAATTCCAGTTGAATTTCTCGCATTCACTTACGCCTTGGGAAACGTATTAATCCGTATCTTCCCTCCAGTTATGGGTTAAATAATAGAACAGATTGGGATCTATAACATTGGCTGGCAACCACTATACCGCATAAATTAATGGCAACCTACTGCAGGATAATCTTCTGCCCAGTCAGTCATGTCTCTTTCGAGGCATGATCGCCTAAGCGTGTATTACGTATGACACTTAACTGACTGATATGCAGCTAGTCTATTTTAAAATTGGCGAGCCAAGTTCAAATTCTGGTTCAGCCTATTTGTTTCTACAATGCCTTTACTGAAGGCAAGGATCCAACTATCCCCTCATTAAAAATGTGTTAGACAGTAGTAGAGACCATAATTTCTGACATGGGTTGGCATACATCCTAAGAAAATGAGAACAAATCTTAATTTAATTAAAATCAGTGGAGTAGTCAAATAGAAAACACTCCTACATTTTTCCCAAGACATAGGAATTTACAATTAAAAAAGAAGAAAATAATGTGGGGGTAGACATTAAGATATGATCACTACATAGACACGACATTTTATTACTGTCGAACGACAATAAAAAAATATAGATACTGCAAATGCTAAATACGATCAATTTAAATTAGAGATTACTCACAGCATGTACGGGGGATCAAATGAAGGAAATCCAAAAGAATGAGCAAACAGGTAAATCTCAAAAACCCGATCCTATTAATATTAAGTTTATTAATATTAAAATTTTAACTTCATGTGTATGGTTATGTTTTGTGCTTAATCCGTTATAGAAATCTTGTAACATATTTGAATTAATAAAGTTTATGTTTTCCACCGTTGCAAATAAAACGAGATTTTTCTTGCTGAAAATTTCGAAATTTTTGTGATATTATATATATATATATAAACGAGATAATAATTATACTCCTCTCGAAAACCTTCTTCGAAAACTATCGAACGAAGTAAAAAATGGTTTTAAAAAAGAGCTTAGGGCATGAAGAGTCAGTCAGACGCGTTCGGACCGAAATCAGCACAAAGCCCAAAGAAAAAACCCGACACGAGTAATCATCTAACAAAAAGCGCTATTATTATTATTAGCTGCCATATATGTATGTATGTATGTATCCAACAACCCTTTATTTGCATATAAAAGATCGACAAGGAAGAATGTATTAATTTTTCTAATTTAATTTTTCCAGTATTCTTACATGCATTGTTTGATTGTAATGAATATAATCCTTTTTTATATGGAGGTGCTTTTGATATTGTGATTTAAATAGTGTTTTTGTATTTACAACCAAAATTTTTTTAAAGAATTCTTGTAAGTTAGAGGTTAATAAATATTTTTTTTTCTTTTTTTTATTGCATTATTATTATTAGATAAATCGCATGTACGGGGTTTCCTCAGAGAAGTTGTAGTATGGTCAATATAGTTAGGTGATTTATGACAAGAAACACAATCATGTAGAGAGCACCGGAATTCATACACTATATTAGTCATCGCTAGTTTAGATTTGATAGCTTTTATTTCATGAATAGCAACAGGATTGCAGTCTTCAATTTTCTATAATATATTGTAAATTTTACATTTTTGAGAAATTACAGCAGAAATATGGTGTTTAATAAATCTTTGTATCGAAAATTCTCCCTGCTTACAATTAATGTGCATTTGGTTGCAATAGACAACTATATTTTCCTTTTTATCTGATTTAGCACATTCATATCGCCCGGTTCACACTCCACCCACGTCTATTGAACAGGTGAAGAGGCTTATCCCTTGTTTCCTGTTTAGGATGCGGTTTCCGGTTTTTCTTTTCTAATCTTCTCACTGTTTTTTCAATTGGAGTAGATAGACTAAACTATCGCCCGGTTCACACTCCACCCACGTCTATTGAACAGGTGAAGAGGCTCATCCCTTGTTTCCTGTTTAGGATGCGGTTTCCTGTTTTTCTCTTTTCTAATCTTCTCACTCTTATGTAGCCCCCTGCACATCAGTGGCGTTACCGCCTTGCTTGGGGTGATATGATTAAAAAAAAAAAAAAAAAAAAAAAAAAATACGCATGGAACCTTCCCGTCAAAAATGACGGCAAAATATTCATATCCATATGCCGTCTAAAATGAGGGCACCCTATATTTTAATGTACCTACTATTGATACTCTTACATTTTTCTTCTTTTTCATATGCTGTGTTCCTTCAGGACGTAGGTGATCATGGACGACCAATAGGCTCTGTCTCTTGTCACTCTCAATAGTTTTTCTCTTGGTATTTCTTCTACACTCCGCTCAACCATCTATTTGCTCAGACCAAACAAGTACGTTTCGCTGCTTTCCCCTGTCTCTCCTTTCCTCTATCCGACCGGGGAGTATTAAATTCTTCAGGCCTACCTTCCTCATTACGTGTCTCATGAACCTCATTTGTCTCTTCATGATATTTAGTATGATTTTTCTTCTCGTTTACATCCTTTACAAGACCTCATCGTTGCACACGTGCACCGTCCATGGTATCCTAAGGATCCTTCTGTAAAGTCACATTTTTGCTGCCTCAAGACTGTCCTAAATCCTTGATGAGATCCTCCAACATTCACCTCCATATAGAAGGACGAATAACACATGGCAATCCAGTACTCTATTCTTTGTTTCTAATGAGGTTTTCCTGTCTTTCAGTACTCTGTTTAGCATCTGAAATGCGTCTTTGTCCATGCCAATGCGTCGTTGAATATCCATGTCGCACTTTCCATCCTCTATCAGAACATTTCCCTGGTATTTGAATTTTCTTTACTTCTTTTATTTTAGTTTCTCCAACTTGTAGTCGGCCTGTTGGGCTCCTTTTCTTGCTGGTGACCATACATTCAGTTTTTTTGTAGTTTATGGTAAGTCCTTTCTTCTTACTTGTTTTTGCTACCTTCTGTAGAAGGTCATGAATTTTTCATTTCCGTGTCTACTATCAGAACCGTGTTATCCGCGTATTACTGAGATTGTGGCTGCCAATGTGGAATCCTGGCAATGCTTTCATTTATCTCATATTTGCTTCACTGTACTGGTTGAAAAGATCCGGTAGGAAAATGCATCTCTGTCTTACGCTCCTTTCTATTTTTGCATACCTGCTGAATTTACTTTCTATTCGTACACAAGCAATTTGTTGCTAATATAGATTTTTAATTATCCTACAGTCTTTACCGAAAATGTCGAGGTTGTCGAGCATCTTTATCAAGTCTTTGTGTCGTACTTTTTACATTAAGACAAAAAAAAACAGAAAAAAAAACAAAACAGAAAATCACAAAAACACAAAAAAATAAACACCTTGATGTGACAGGAGGAAAATATTATATATATATATAGATATATATATATACTTCACACTCTTTATTATAATAGTAAGGATATATATATATATATATATATATATATATATATATATATATATACACACACACACATATATATATATATATATATATATATTGTGTGTGGATTTTGCAGCATTTTTTCATTAATGCAGCTTTCATTGAATAATATAGACAAGTTCTGTCTATTAATTTTGTAATTTTGCCTGTAATCAGACCAGGGACCACAACGCCACTATTTTGTCACTGACTTCGGCCATCCGCCACGGTAGGGATGGACTTATATTTTCAATTTAATTCTCTTTATTGTTAATAGCATAAATGTTCTATGTTTACTTTGTGTTAATATTTACTCTTTGATAATGGCTTATGTGAGCCGAAAGCTTAGACCCGATAAAAAATCAACAACTACTGTGATTTATTGTTGTCTTTCAACGACATCACCATCAAGTATATCAGACGGTATGAACGGATCCTACACAAAATTAATAGACAGAACTTGTCTATATATATATATATATATATATATATATATATATATATATATATTCTCAACTACCCGACAATATAATTATTGCAAAAAATAAAATAATAAGACAGTGTTAAAGACCAAACATGTTGCAAGAACTTTAATAACTAGTACTAAAGAGAAAGAACTGAGCCGACACTGCCTCCGTATTGTATTTTTCATGAACTGAGCCAACTCTGTCTCGCTATTCTCTGTCTCTATGCGCGTGACAAGATATATATACATAAGTGTCATTATTATATTAATGAAGATACCTAAAATATCTCCAAATCATCTTTCCGTCTAAAACCAAACATATAAAAACTTTCCTCTGAAACGTTTAAATTTGATTTTTTTATTAATCGTGTCACCCCAAGCAAGGCATTCCACTGCCACTATAGCGCAGGGGGTTACATAGAGGGATTGGGTATAGGAAATGTCAGAAAGAGGGTGATAGACGAATTAGGATGTACATAGGGAGAGAGTTGGAGAGAGTGGGTGTGAGTTAGTGTGTTAGGAGGTGTCTATTGACGTTACATTTAAACTACTGAAGGTTGTAGCCGTCGGGGAAGCAAGCATGCGGAAGAGAATTCCACAGGCGGGAAGTGCGAGGAAAGAATCTGTTGGAGTAGAAATTGCGGTTAAATTTCATCGGTTTCACTGTAAAAGGGTGGGACCTAGTTGCCAATCTAGTATCTCGTGCTAATTCACAACTAGGGGGCACCAGTGATTTAAGTTCATCAGAGCAGAAGCAATGAAAGTATTTATAGAAGAGGCACAGGGAAGCCACGTCACGCCGGTGAGAGAGTGACTGCAGGCGGTCAGCCAAGTCGGTATCAATCACATTACCGATTCTTCGCTGTATTTTGTCAAGAAACCCGAGTAGAATAGAAGGGGCACCCGACCAGATGTGCCAGCAGTACTCAATATACGGGCGGATGAAATAAAAACATTGTTTACATTAATCAGACTGTTGTCCACATCTTTATTGTAATATTCACGACGTTCCAACCGTTATGAGGTACAACTTTCTTCAAGTAAGCCCTTTATTTCGATGACTGGTATAGATTTCTCCTCAGATGCCCCAGTGAATAAAAGCGTTGCTTAGATCCATTGACTTGACCCAAAAAGTTGTGAATTCAATACTTGGTGACACTAGTTGTCAATAGAAACATAAAGAGTTGAGGTGAATGAAAGTAACCAAATCATCCGGAAGTAGCATGACTCATGAAAGAGAACAATCTATCCTAATATAAGAAATGAAAGAATTAAAGGGTTCGGTTAAAAATTACTGAAAAAGTTTGGAGCCTACAACAGTTGAAACGTCGTGAATATTACAATAAAAACGAGGACAACAGTCTGAATTATGTAAATAACATAATCACATCATCTCAAAAGTATAGACAAACTACAAACGTTACAAAAATTTCAAACCGTACAATTTCATTAAAAAATCACAAGGAAACGTTACGCGTTCATGTCTTCAAATATAATGTAAAACTAAAACCCAGAAAAAATCTGATTCTAACTTTCTCCAGCGGACTGCAGATTCTCTCATAAACTTAACAAAATTTCACAAGAGCTATTAAAACATTTGAAAATTCAATTAATGTATTCTGAAGACAACAGAATCTCTACGAGTTGAAATTAATTTCTTCCTGAATACTTCTCAACTTCTGCCGCTTTCTGTGAAAAATTATAGATATTAATTCTTTTAAACGTACAATATTGAGGGTCAGTCCATGTCAGTGTAGGGTCCACAGTGATGCTTTTCAAACTGTATCTGTGTTAAGCACAACCGAAGTCCCCACAATTTAAATATATTAGTAGGTTGAAGGTTAGATGTTGAAATGTGGAATGATAAAATATTTTGTTTCTACATTAAAGTAATTTTTTATTAACAGAATGACAAAATTGTAAGAATATAAATAAAATATTCATAGAGAAAATGCATGTAGTTATTTGATTCGTAGGAGTGAAATGTTCAAATAAAAAAATGCACGCGTTAAATGTTCCAGAGAAATAATAATAAAGAGTTAGGTGTCCAGAATTTAGACTTGATAGAAGGAGAGTATATGTATGTAAAAAGATTAAAAAGGTTGCTCATAAAAGTCTGTGTTTTTTCCTCCATTTTATGGCTGGAGAAAAAGTGAGAAGGAAAGTCAAGGTAGTAATGGAGATTGTACTTATCGGAGTCGGTTGTTGTTGTTGTTGTTTTCTTTCGCGACGTGGAGTGAAAATGAAGAAAAGAAAATTGGAAGAATAAGTAAAATGAATGTATGTCGCCGAGACGTGACCGAGTCAGCTTGAAGTTTCTTCCTTACATTGTGACGAGAGGCTATCAGATGCCGTTTCCATTCTGACTTTTTTGACCGGTCATGTATTTAAGTAGTAGATTTTAGTCATGTGATTGACTCCAGCGGCATACCAATTTATAGATGTGAAAAAAAAAATTTGACTGGCGTCATATATCAGTTTGCTATATCGTATCCCATCAGAACATAGAATCTTACTTTTCACACTGACTTGTGAAATTTGTCTTAATCTGGGTTTTTGCAAAATGTTTGTAGTCGTTTAGGTCCTATTTTGCGGTTGTGCAATTTTACTTTGTGCGTTTTAGTTAATTGTTGGATGATATAAGAATTGTGTCCTATATCACTACCTAGATAAGTGATCACATGCAAATACCAGGTGGTGTAAGCTTGAATATACAACGTGTAGCCTATTTTCGTGGTGAATATAGGGTAGTGCAATTAATAATAACTCGTAATGAAGAATTGAATGTGCATTGTGGGGCAGTAGATATCGGCTTGGATAGTCAGTGTCCAAACTTCAGTTGAATTCGTTGAATTCACTTGCAAGTACCCTAGAGAAAAGCATCAATCAATCCTCCCTTTTATCTCTAGCTATGGGTAAAAAAAAAACAGAACAGATTGGGTTCTATAGCCTTGGTTGGCAACCAGTCTAATTCAGAAGTAATGGCAACCTACTGTAGTAAAATCTTCTGCCCATTCAGTCATTTGTCTTTCAAGACATAATCGTCCAAGCATCTATTACGTATAGAACTTAAATGAAAGAGGAATTAAGTTAACTGTGTTTGATTTTCAGTTGGGTTTGTTATTTTTACTTAGGCGTAAATACTCTTAGTAAAGGTTTGAATCCGCAACTTCCCCACCTATTGATTAAAAAGTAGGATTTGTATCATTAAATCCTTGCTATGTTAAAAAAAAGCCTATTCATAGTGTGAAACGTTTAGGCCGAATCTTCTCTTTTTCTATGTGCCTTGTCCTTTCAGGACGTAGGCGATTATGGCCGACCACGTCTCCCTATCATTGAGGGCTCTTAGCACACTTTCTTCTGTAACACCACGCAATCCGCATTCTATAATCTACCTGCTCAGGCCCTTCACATATATTATCAACTGCTTTCCTCGGTCTCTTTTTCCGTCTATCTGTCCTGTTAGTATCAGATTCTCTAAGCCCTCCTGATTCAGCAGCACGACTTTAGTCACTTTCTCACCAACGGTATGTGGCCTCCCTCTGTCTTTTCTGCAAATATTTTTAAGGCTTCTACTTGGATGAGGGATGTGTGTTGTGGTAATTTCGATATTGAATCAGAATTGAACATCGGAGAACCAAGTTCGAATTCAAGTTGATGCGTTAAACTCCCTTACGCGCAAATACACTTTCGAAAAGTATTAATCTGCCTCTTCCCTCCCGCTATAAGTTAAGTAACAGGGAAGATTAATTCTGTAGACTTCGTTGACAAGAAATCTACCGCAGAAAGTAATGCAACTTAAGGCAAGAATTTTTTTCCCAGTCAGTCATGAATCTTTCAAGACAAGATGGCCCAAAGCGTGTATCACGAATGGCACTTAAATGACTAACTGCTCTGACGAACTCTTTTCTCTGGTGTTCCATTTTCACGAATTTACTCTAGCTACTAGATTGGTAATTAGGTCCCAAAATTTTACAGTCAAAACAGCCAAATGTAACTGTTATTTCTGTTCTATCAGTTTTTTTCTCTTACTTCCTGCCTGTGAAGATTAATCACGAATATTTGTTTTCGTGATAGCTTCATTTCCTAAGAGTTTAAGTGCAACATCAACTGCCATCTTTTATCTCCTGGATTCCCATCTTACTTTTATTTTTTCTCCGACTTCCCTTATTTATTTTTCGCTCTTCTTTCATGTAACACCTGCGCACCAGTGGCATTATTGCGTTCCTTGGGGTGAAACAGTTATAAACAAGAAACTCTCCCATTTTAAATTACTTTTTAATTTACTGATACATCATCGGTTTACCGTAATCTTTGGTTTCAGATACTTGTTGGTTTATCCGTTTGTCTGGACCAACAATTCACATAAGAACTATTAATTAGTAAACTTTTGACACATCAACAAGCTCTAATCTTTACAGCATCATCGACTGTTCGAAACTTGTATTAAAATATTATCAACTCCAATGACACTTTAGTCGCCTGGGAAAATTGGTAAATAATCGCGAGGATTTCAAAACGGATCTTCATTTGCCAGGAAAACGGTGGGATGTTTAGATTGCAATAAAGTACATAGTCTCCATGAAATGGGAATATCTTCCCTATTATAATGGCACTTTTATAATAAAGACCGTTGTGTTTTTATTTGCATATATATATATATATATATATATATATATATATATATATATATATATATATATAATGTTAAATCTGTCTACAAAACCCCCAGACACTCATTAATCAACTAATTCCACTACCCACATCAATTTCTTCAAAATTCAAATGAACAATCCACAAGACTTATTCTCTTATCACTAACCCTCATCAACATCCGACACACAACTCACCAAATATAAGAAAAGAGGCTTTCCATTCTTGTCCGCACCACCTGAAGAGACATTGCGGTTTCAATGTCGAAACAGATGTACGATTTGTAGTGGATATATATTTAAAAAAATTGTACACGTTATAAAATATAATTTATAATAAATATTCACAGCTCTATATATTATATATCAAACACTGTTTTAAATTCGTGTTTTGGACGTTGTAAAAAAAATTTTTCTTCGTTCTTTATTCACTCGGATGTATATATACTGGCATTGGTATACACTGCATATATACAAGACGTTAAAATTTCCCTTCTCTGATGCCATGCGCCGATGGCTTAGGGAGTAGAGACACCAAATCGGTCGAGTTTCGATCCCGGCCAAAAGCAAGTGGATATGTCTAGCCGCACTGACGAGCTGTGATACAGCGAAACGGGATTGTATGTGGATGACTAATATATATATATATATATATATATATATATATATATATATATCCTGTCTCGCAAGCAGAGAGAGAGAGAGAGAGAGAGAGAGAAATAATAGCGGGTCAGCTTTGGCTCAGTTCATTCTCTCTACTACCAGTTATTAAACTTTACTACCAGTTATGAAAGCTACTGCTGCGTATTTGGTTCTTAGCAGTGCCATATTATTTAATCTTTTTGCAATAATTAGATTATCGAGCTGCAAAGAATATATACATATCATCTTTATTATAATAAAGACTGTTGGATTTTTTATATATAGCGTGTCCCCTTGATTCCAGTTCTTCCCTCGTCCTTTCCTCATCACCTCCTGTATCTTGTTCTTTTATTTCCTTTCTCACTCTACCCTTGCAAATGTCTTCACACAGGTATTCCCATTCTTCTCTTGCCCTTTTTCTGATACCAACTGTGACTGGTTCTTCTTTCTCTTCGCTTTCCTCCTGTTTAAACTTTCAGTCTTATCTTATGTAGCCCCCTGCGCGCCAGTGGCAGTACCGCCTTTGTTTGTGGTGAAACCATTAATATATATATATATATATATATATATATATATATATATATATATATATAAATCCAGGCGAAAAGAACCAACAGGTTTACTATTCCGTGTTCACCGGCATTTACTTTTTTTATCCAACAAATATTGTAGAGCATGATATAATTAAATTATTTTTTTTATTTAAAATTAATGTAGTTTACATTGCGAGAAGGTACAAAATGTAAAAAAAATGTTAACATTAATGGATACATCACTTCTTTTAAACTAATCAGAAAATAAATTCTTTTAAATTTGACAAAAGTTTTTATTTATGGGTAATTTCTTCTTTTAATCTTAACAGTAAATGTGTCAGTCGATCAGAACCTCTGTCTAGACTTCATTTCCGTTGATGTATTCAGCATTGTTTAAAGAAATTTTCATTTTTATCCCCGTGTCGCAATGTAAATAAGGTGAATTGCAGGAGCATCCGACCATATATGGCAATATTAATCAATGTACTGACAAACGGTAGATTTGTATATGTGCAGGATGGATTCTAACAGAAAAAAAATCCTGGCCCGACACAGGAATCAAAAGCCAACTCTCCGAGTAACAATTCTGTGCCATTATCCATTATATATTTAGGTTTACAACACCTGGTATTCACAAGCGGTCAACTATCTGGCCGGTCTTGAAGTTTCTTGACTTCGTTGATCGTCTGGGAGTCAGTGTTAAACTCCGAAAACAGTTATCTGTTCTATGAAAACATTTTTTATCAAACATATTTGCAGGATACGTGGAGAATATACTCTCTCAATGTCACAGACAGAGTAACCACTCGTGAGAGTATGTGTTCATATATTAATGTTCTATCTGATTAGTTCCACATTATAACAAGGCTGCTTCTAGACGTATTAAAATATTTAAACGCATTCCAGTCAGACTTTAGATTCGTAAACTTTTTGATGCGAAATGTATCTTCATTTATGGGCGCGTGGCCGAGTGGTTAGAACGTTCGCTTTCTGATAATGAAGCCCGGGTTCAAATTTCACCGTGGTCGATTTGGCAGGAAGGTGACTTAATGATATTATCTGATCACAGCATGCGGCACATTTGAAAAGTGCCTGAAAACCATACCATGGATTGACCTAAGCCTTGTAAGGGAAATTTTGAAGACGGTTACCTTTGAGGAGTCGTCGATGTTTGTACTAGCTCAAAGTTACAAGTCATCGTGACTGAGGGTTTGAGCGTCATGGTTTTGTTCAGCCTGTTATTCATGCTAAATAACACGCTCTTTCCCAGAAACTTTAACTAAGGTTCGCTCAGTATATTTGCAGTACAAACCTTACGTGGGCTCTGTGGGTGTTGAACAAACAATAGTGTGTCTGAGCAGGCGTCTGCAATGGGAATTAGCTAGCCGCTCTGGAAGACGATTATTCTCCAATACGAGTGGCCAGACATTATTACCTACAGGGTGTGGGAGATCAACTTTCTACGCTTGTTAGATAGTAACTTTGCTATCTTTTTTATTCCCTGCTCTGTCATCAATTTATTAAAAAGGATTTAGGTACGTTACGCACTGGCTCTATTTTGTTTTATATTTAAAATTTTCAAGAAATTTTGTTCTTTTGGCATTTGTGACACATTGAATTATCTGACCTATCTCCATGGCAATATTCTTCTTTTTTTCGTCATGTATCGTAGGCGATCTTGAACTTCTACTTGGCCCTGTCTCTTGTCGCTCTCATATTTTTCCTCTTGGAATCTCTTCCAAATCCCGCACAACCATCCATTTGCTCACGCTTTATCAAACATGTCTTGCACTAATTTCCCCCCGTCTCTCTTTCCTCCTATCCGTCCTGTGAGTATTAGATTCTCCAGGCCCTTCTTCCTCATTATGTGTTCGAGGAGCCATTGCTGTCTCTTTCTGATGCTAAGTATTAGTTTTCTTTTCGTTTTCATCCTTTCCAGCATTTTCACTCACGTGTTCGGTTCATGGTATCCTCAGAAATTTTTGTAGAGCCACATTTCTGCTGCCTCAAGCCTCTCCTTCATCCTTGAGGAGATCGTCCAACATTCACTGCCATACAGAAGTATATATATTGCATAGCAGCCCAGCACTCTTTTTTTTGTTTCCAATGAAATTTTCCTGTTCATTGGTTTGATTTTGAAATGCATCTTGGCCATGCCAATTCGTCTTCTAATCTCAATATGACATTTTCCATGGTCTGTCAGAACACTTCCCAGGTATTTAAGTTTCTTTACTTGGTTTTTTTTAGTTTCTCCGACCTGTTGTTAGGATTTGGGTGTCTCCTTTTTTACTGATGATCATACATTTTGAATATGACAACATATAACTATGAGAACCAATAAATTCTATTTGATATATCTTCCTTCTTTTGTATTCTTTTTCCACACATAAGATTCTCTACGTTACAATGCCTTTCAACCTCTGTCTTGCCATCCTTATTTTTTTAATGATTTAGGTATGTTACTCACTGGTTCTATTTGTTCTTCTTGCCTTCAGTATACTCTATATGTGCCAAACTCTTCAAATATCGTTTCCTCATTATACATCCTAGAAAATTCAACTGTCTCTTTGTGATTCTTAGTATCTTCTTTTTCTATGTACCCTGTTTTTTCAGGACGTAGGCGATCATAGCTTTTCACGTCTCCCTACCCTGGTAGCTCTTAGCACGCTTTCTCCTGTTACACCACGCAACCCCTGTTTTGTCATCCACCTGCTCAGGCCCTTCAAAATTTGTTATCCGCTGCATTTCCCTCTATCTGACCTGTTAGTATCGGGTTCCCCAAGCCCTCCTTCCTCATTACAAGTCCCAGGAACTGCAGCTGTCTTTTCCTGATGCTCAGTATTAATTTCATTTCCGTTTCCATTTCTTCCAAAACCTCATCAGTGCTCACATGCTCGATCCATGATATCTGCAGCATCCTCTTGTCGAACCACGTTTCAGAAGATTCAATTTTTTTCCTTCGTCTTTGACGATATTGTCCAGCATTCACTGCCATATTAAAAAAAATGACATCACATAGCAATTCAGTACTCTTTTCTTTGTTTCTAGCAAAACATTTTGTATCATAATACACTACTCGGCTTCTGGAACGCGCCATTTGCTATGCCAATTCACCTTCGGATCTCTGTGTCGCACTTTCCGTTTTCTGTTAAAACATTTCCAAGATATCTAAATTTTTGTACCTGCATGATTTTAGTTTTCCCCACCTGTATTTGGCATTTTGGTCTGCTATTTTCTTCTACTGAAGACCATGCAATCGGTTTTCTTGCTGTTTATTTGTAGTCCTCTCTTGTCACTCTCTTCAGCTACCTTCTGTAGGAGGTCTTGAAGTATCATTTCCGTTTCTGCTATCAGCACTGTATCATTTGCGTATCTTATGTTGTTCAAATTGCAGCCTCCGATGACAAATCCTGGCATAACATATAGGTTCTTAGTATACGAGAACTTTTTGTTCCGTCTTTAAGTTCCTCGTAGCTCATTTGTTCCCTCATTTGTATTTTAATCATCTTTTTTTCACAACCACAGCTCATTTGACTTTTCATGTACAAGCAAATTGTTCAGTATTCACTTATATATTTGAAGTTTGTTTTTATTTTGTAATTCAGCTCGTTTTTCTTTGTAATAAATTTGTTGTTTCTAATTATAATTGCTAGATTTTATTGAGAATATTTTGAGATTTTAATGCGCCTGTTTTTCAGCGTTAGCCTACAGACTAAGTTACAAATAGAATCCAAATTATATAGATTCATAGATTTTATTGAAAGTAACTCGATTTGAGTTTGAGCTCTTTTTGTAAAAAAACTAATGTAATTTCACTGTTATTTTTCCTGAGACTCATATGACGGAGATGGATGAAGAAAAGTTAAATGCACCCTGCTTTTCAGCCTTTCAAGTTGAAAAAAATGTTACAAGTGATTAACAGTCAAACTCATACTTCCTTAATTAATTTACTAAAATGAATTCTATTCGCTAGGTAAAGATTTAGATTTGAACAGACAGACATCGGTCCCAATGAGTTATTTACTTTTAAAATGCTTAGCAATAATTGGTTAATTTATAGATATATTTTAAAAGTTTATAAGATAATTTAAAGCCGTAAAATATATTTTTTTAGATTGTAATATATTTTTGGGTATTATATATTTTAGTTATAAAAGTTTTATCAATTAAACCATAGCTTGAGAGGAAAAGCGGTGGATTCATAGCTTACCCAAAGTTATTTCCACGTAAGACAATATAAGGAACTTAGCTTTCGGATTTTCAGTTCCGTGCCTTTGTCCATTACACCACCAGCCCATCCAAGCTGGTGTTCATCTTGTATCACCAAGCGGTCATTCATCTGGGTACTGACCAGTTTGGATGTTGCTTGGAAAAGGTATTAATCCATATCTTCTCCTCTCATATATGATTTAAATAGCAGGACAGTCAATCGTAGAGAGAAATTGCAAAGTACTGTGGGAAAATCTGCCTAGTCAGTCATACATCGAAAGTGACATGATCATCCAGGCGTTTCTCAGTTATGACACTTAGCTAACTGACTAATCCACAATAAGTAGGCACGTAGAGTCGGCTATATCCCTTCTTTTAAAGGATTAATTCAATTTTTTTTTATTGTTTAGCCTCAAGCAAGGCAGTACTGCCACTAGTGTGCAGAGGGCTACATAAGATAAGACTGAAAGTTTGAGCAGGAGGTGAGCAAAGAGAAAGACGAACCAGTTAAAGGGAGTGTCGGAGAATGAGTAAAAGATGGATGGGAATACTAGAGTGAAGACAGTCGCAAAAGTAGAGTGAAAAAAGAAAAGAACAAGATACACGATGTGATGGGGAAAGGATGAGAGAAGGACTGGAGTCAAGTAAACAAGAGATAGGAATTGACGTTGCATTTAAATTCTTGGAGATTGCAGCCGTCAGGGAAGCAACTATCCGGAAGGGAGTTCCACAGGCGAGAAAGGAAGCTGCTGGAGTAGAAGTAGTGATGGCATTTAATTGATTTAACTGTAAAATAGTGGGACCTTGTTGCCAGTCTGGTTGCTCGAGTAAATTATTGAAGAAGTGAGCGAAGCTCGTTGGAGCAAAAGCCATAAAAATATTTGTAGAAAAAAAGAGGAAAGCCACATCCCACCGGTGAAAAAGAGGCTGGAGTCGAGCTGCCAAGTCGAGACAGATCACGTTACAGATTCCCCGATGGAGCCTGTCGAGAACCCTGGGATGAATGGCAGGGGCCCCCGACCAAATATGACAGCAGTAATCAATGCATGATTATTTCCGATGGGATTATTATTGCAGGGATGAAATGAGAAAGTTTAAATTATTCATGTTTTTAAGACATTCATGTTGAAAAAAAATATTAGCAGAAATTATTAGCAAAACAAATGTACGTTGTGATGCAGTGGGTAGCAACTAGGAATGAGATATCAGCAAGCCGATTTCGAAACCGTAATCCGTCTCTTCCTTTTGGCCATGGGTCAAATAGAACAGATTGGGTTCTACAGCTTTTAGCAACGTGTCTACCGCAGAAATAATGACAACCAACTGCGGAAGAACCTTCTGCCTAGTCAGTTATGTCTCCTTCGAGACATGATCGCCTAAGCATTTATCACGTATGGCACTTTTTCTGACTAACCAGTAAACGTATTTTCTTAAATATCTAAATTGAATTCTTATTGGCAGGTAAATGTTTTAAATTTGAACAGAATAACTTTGGTCTCAATGAGTTAATTTCTTGTAAAAAGGTTCAGTAATAAAGTGCACAACTAGAACAAAGATAAAATAGCAAACAATAATTTTGTCGATTAGGACTACGACCAAGTGTGCAATTCAATTATGGTTCGAAAGAGAAAAAGCCCTCTCTCAGTCGTTTACAATATTCGATTTTGGCAGATATCCATCAACCTTTATAATAGCCTTATTTAACCCTTAGCCCTATCCGCCATTACCAGTTAACCTAATTTGAAATAAAAAAACAGATTTCTCAGTTGGGATAGTAGGGGGTAATGGGAATTAGTTTGTTTGA
The DNA here is from genome assembly GCA_037127315.1 of Ascarosepion bandense. NCBI lineage: Eukaryota > Metazoa > Mollusca > Cephalopoda > Sepiida > Sepiidae > Ascarosepion > Ascarosepion bandense. Next base: position 1,351,729 of record JBBBDQ010000692.1, on the reverse strand, counting down.
AAATTACCCTGTAAACAACAAAAAACAAAAAACAAAAACGAAAAACAAAAACAAAAAAAAAACAAATGTATGAAATTTGAATATCTCTCCTACATATTATTTACATTAAGACTTTTGGGTAACAAAATATTTTCCACTTTGTAACCACTCTCCCACAAACAAAATGTTGCTACTTCCATAAAAAGTGTTCAGACGATCAACCTTCCTTCATTCTAACATTCACGGCTAGGACCTACCATGATGCACGAATTGTAGCGAACGTTCCTTTATAGTTTCCGTATTCCATTGCCTGAAAGTAAGCTCCTCTCGAGCAGCTTCTTCCCATCAACCACTGATAAACCCCTAAGAGATGTTTTCCCGATCACTGCTATCTTAACTTATTCTAGTCTAGGGTCAACCGTTATTTTCCCTAAATAGCCACAAAAATTGTCGTTCTCTCTTAGAAAACTTAATGTTTTCAATTTGGTTGCATTATTACGTTTTGACCGTTGTAGCCTCCGGACTTTCTTCAATATGTGGCGATTACGGTAACTGTCAGGGAATTTCGAACTGAACACTTTTTTAAACGATATGTGCAGAAAAGGATACTAAACAGTTTCATGATCTCTGTCTTTCTATATAGATGAAAATGTTGGAAAATTTCCTCATTGATAAAGAAGAGACGTGAAGCAACAGGAATGTGGTTCAACAGAAAGATGCTGAAGATACCATGCACCGAAAATGTGAGCAACGCCGTGATTTTTGATAAAATGGAAACAAAGAGGAAACTTAAAGAAGAAGTTGAAGTTTATGAGACACCTAATGAGAAAGGAGAATGTGATACCCACAAAACAGAATGAAGGAAAGAGGAAAGCGGTGCGTAAAATAGTAGATAAACCGGAGTAAATGAAGGGTAAAACATGATTTAGTAAAATAACAAAAAGACAAAACATATTAAGATCCACAAGGGATAGGAAGATGTGGAGAGCCGTGAAATTTTACCTCTTAAAGGTACACAGCACGAAAGTGTAAGATTTTTTAGCTGTCCAGTGTAGAGATATCAGTAATAAAGGAAAACAAAAGAGATAAGTTATTTTTGGTTCTGCTTCGCTTAAGATTAAGCCTGTTTTACCGGCTCAAGCATTGAACTCGCAATTGATTCATACCCAATACCAAGGGGAACCTTGAGGTGGTGTAATGGTTAGCAAACGTGTCTTTCTAGAATCGTTATAATTGAGTAGGAAGTGTGATCCTCACTGGGTGTCCCTTACTTTCGGCCTTGTGTCACATCTAAGCTATGCTTGGAAAATCACCATTTATATTGGGCACCTTGAGGTGGTGTAATGGTTAGCAAGCTTATCTTGCTAGAATCATTACAATTTGAATTAAGTAGTGAGTTCGATCCTCACTGGGTGTCCCTTACTTTCGGTCTTGTGCCACATCTAAGCTATGCTTGGAAAATCACCATTTATATTTGGTCACCTTGAGGTGGTGTAATGGTTAGCAAGCTTATCTTACTAGAATCATTACAATTTGAATTAAGTAGTGAGTTCGATCCTCACTGGGTGTCCCTTACTTTCGGTCTTGTGCCACATCTAAGCTACGTTTAGAAAATCACCATATCCAATAACAAGAAGGTATTTTTAATCGAAAATAATATTGTCCGGCAAGAAAAATACTGAAATTTTTTTTTGTTAAGGTTAGAAAAGTTGAGTTCAGCTTAAGAAATATGATATTAACGTGGCATCATGCTAAGCTTCATGAAGTAATCCCCTTCCTTTCAGGTGTTTATAGAATTAAGGCTGCGGCAGAAGAATAGCCACGAAATCGAAACACAATCCATTCAATATTTTACCGTCATATTCAACAACTTCGATAAGTGCTTCTACTTAGAAAAGGACTTTTCTACGATTAACAGAAACTATGTTACCAGTACAAATATTTACTTCCTAACATTTACAAAAAAGCATTTTCCATTTTTGAACAGGTTAATGATTCCTGATGGAAAAGTGAAATTTTATAATAATGTAAATCGACATAAACAGTTGGTTAGTCGAAGAGAGCAGGCTAAAGCACAACCCCAAAAGTTTGACCCTTTTAAAGATGGACGTAGCTACTTAGTATACAATACAGGTTGTCCTCCTATTATAATAAAGACCGTTATGCTAGTGCTTTTATATATATATATATATATATATATATATATATATATATATATATATATATATATATATAGGTATGTGCCGTCAAAAATGTAGCAAAATATTTATATCGATATGCCGTCTAAAATGACGGCAACATATATATTGATGTTTCTAATAATATGCATCTTACGATAAGACATAAGAAAAAAATAATCCTAAACCCCTAACTATAGGAGGAGGGAAATATATTACATATATATATATATATATATATATATATATATATATATATATATGTAGGCCCGTGCTGTTAAAAATTACGGCAAAATATTTGAATCCATATGCTGTCTAAAAAAACGGCCACATATATATTTATGCACCTACTATTGGATATCTTACAGTAAAACATATGAGCAAAGCAAACAAAATAGTCCGAAGTACAAGAGGGGAATATTTAATAACTTGTTGTAAGGTTTAGTAACTGGTAATAAAGAGGATAAACTGAGCCGACGCTGCCTGAATATTGTTTCTCTTCATGGGCGTAAAAGAAGTGATCATATATATATATATATATATATATATATATATACGTTAAGATATCCTTCTCTCTTGGCCGTAGGCTCTCCGAGTTCGAGTTTATATCCCGGCTGAAAGTAAGCGGATGTTTAGCCATATTGATGAGCTGTGATACTGCGATAAGGACTTCTATGTGGATATATACATTTCGGTCGGGTTTCAATCCTGGGTAAAAAAGCAATCGCAGCCTAACCGATGAGCTGTGATACGGCGGAACAGATCTGTCTGCGGATGACAATATATATATATATATATATATATATATATATATATATATATATATATATATGCACAAAAATCTAGAGTGAGCCAAAACCTACCGCGGTTTCACACTACGGATCGTCAGGGCAAAGTTGCCCTGACGATCCGTAGTGTGAAACCGCGGTAGGTTTTGGCTCACTCTAGATTTTTGTGTGTTTTTGCTCTACTATTGTATCTTTTCTTTCGTACTTTGTATTGAGCACTTTTTCTTGTGTTTGGTTCCGTTTGGGGTTTTCTCTTTACTGCGGAGTATTGAATGTTTTGTTCTTGTTCCGCGGGTTTCTTTTTTTCCTCCCCATTTATCCGACGTCTTAGTACACCGGATTGTAACGGATTTAGGTTCTGTTTGTTAATGGTTTTTTCGGAGGTTTATTTTAGTATAAATTTACGGCCTGCATACTTACAGAGTCTAAGTAGTTATTATATATATATATATATATATATATACAAGAGAATAAGGAACGAAGAGAATATTAACAACGTTCAAAATATTAATTTAAAACAGTGCTCTATATAGAAATAGAGCTATGAATATTTATTATAAATTATAAATAATAATTTAGAACACGCTCAAATTACAATCTACTTCAAAGTGTACATTTTGTTACGACATTAAAGGGACAATGTCAAATCAGTTAGTAAACGCTATTTTTTGAAAGGAGATTGAAAATTCGTTTCATTGTATTGGTATGTGCTCGTATGCAAGGTAAGTGGGTAGGGAAAATGAGAAACTAGAATGAGGGGGTCGTAAAAGAGAGATTGAGGGAATAAAGAACAGAAGGAGGAAAAATGGAGAGAAAGAGAAAGACCTAAAAGAGACATGGTGAAAGGTTCACTTATGGAAGGAATAGGAGTTTATATTTTTTTATGTATGTGATATATATGCGTATATTTGTGTTAATTACTTTATTATCATATGGAAGTGAGTGTTTTAGCGGGTACGTATGAGGCTTGTTGGTATATTTATCCGTTTCACTATATCTTTGCGTGTATATGATTTTGACTTGTGTCTGTGGGTGTGTCTTTTTGGATATATTCATAAGCTAATATGCTGTTTTTGTATGTAAATATGCCTATATATATATATATATATATATATATATATATATATATATATATAGTCATCCGCAGACAGATCTGTTTCGTTGTATCACAGCTCATCAGTACGGTTAGACAGCCGAATGCTTTTTACCCAGGATTGAAGCCCGACCGAATTGGAGTCAGTCAGCGATTCTACCTCTGAGCTACGAGCGCTCGGTAGAAGGAGGCAGACTTTTTAGCGTGTATGTTATCATTATACACGCCCAAAAGCTGAGAGTGTTCATTGCTAAATGAACGATGCGTAGATGCCAGAGTAGCTACTGTTTTTCAAAGTCTACCATATATATATATATATATATATATATATATATATATATAGTTATGAATTAATTGTACATTGCGACATAGTAATTAGGACCTTAAGAATACATACTAATCTTTTCTCTTTTTTCTCCTTTTACATTCACTTATCTTACTTTTCTCTTTTTTTCTTTTCCCTCCTTAACGGTCAAGATGTCAATCTGCCTTTAACATAATCTTATCAGTTTCCTTTTTTTCGCTTTGTTTTATTGTCGTTTATGTGATATGCCCATTTAGTACCAAGGCTGTGCTTTTCACTTTCTCACCATTTTCTTTTTCCTAGTTGTAATTTTCTCAAAATATTTGATTTAAAATATTTTTTCTTTAATTTAAATCTAAAATTTCAAAATGAATCTTCGCTCCGATTAGTTGAAAGAAACACACATGTAAATTTTATATCTTCCCACATACATACACAGCAAATCGAAGATTTTTGTATTGAAATGTAAATCATCTGTACAACCAAAATCAAACATTGCCTGATGAAGAGAATCTATCTCGAAACATATAAATTTCCGTGTCGCAATGTGCAGTTAATTCATAACTATATAATTATATTAAGCTCTATAATATTTATTATATCGAGCACTGTTTATAACAAAAAAAATGCCGGGGCACTCAAAATAGTAAAGCCTTGAGTCCTCTTCACATGGAATTATATATATATATATATATATATATATGCATCGATGTGTAGCTTATGTATCTTGTCATTGCGTTGACACGTTCTGTCAATTCACTATACTTTGTCAATGTAAGTATCCTTCTTACCTAACTACCTTTTGAAGATTCTAAGAGGATAACACCAAGAAAAATATTTTCTGGGTCATACTGCTTATCTTACAGACTTTTGAACATTTTGATAAAATCAAATAATTTGTATTTTTGAGTACTGAAGAGATGTATACTAAAAACTTAACCATCGAATCAAATTATAGTTTATAACGCGTTAGAAAATCTATTGAGTTTCCCTTTCTGTATATAATCTATATATATAAAAGGCAATCTGTGAGTCTGTGTGTGACTGTTCCTTGTGCACGCCTACATTTTTTAAGCTACGCCATTCAAACTTTTTAGGGACAAATATCTACAGGGAAGCCAGGTCGACACATACTTTTTGAGTTTAAGTTCCGTAATTTTCCCTTTTGCACTTTTTGGTCAATGGTGCAGATTGTTTACATTTGCTCCGTAAATCATTTAAGATCTAAGATGATTACTAGATTATGTCACAGAAATAAAATCACACGTGTCAAACGCGAATAAAATTAATGAGGCTTTATATTTAATTTTTATTCCGGCGTTTTATTTCCGTAAATCATCTAAGATCTAAGATCGCTGCTTATTACATCACAGAAATCCAATCACACGGGTCAAACGCGACCAAAATATTTTTTTATTAAAAGAATGTGCCTTTATATTTAATTTTTATTCCAACGTTTTTAAAAATCTTTTGGTCAACAAAAAAATGTGAACATTTTTCCCCGTAATTTAAAAAAAAAAATTTAAAAAATGTAGGCGTGCATAGGGAACAGTCACACACAGACACACTGATTGCCTTATATATATATATATATATATATATATATATATATATATATATATATAGACTAGCAGCATAGCCCAGCGTTGCTCAGGTGTAATGAAAGCTTTAAAACTAATCCATGGTCTCCCGGAGCTCAGACTCAGCCTAAAGAATATTTGTGTGAAGTTTGGTGAGAATCGGATAAAAATTGTGTATTTGTATAAAGGACATACAGACAGATAAACAGACACACACACAAACATCTTGCCTTATATATATATATATATATATATATATATATAATCAATTTTCCGAACTATTGTAAGAATTGCAACCTTGAAACTTCTGAATATCGTTTCTTATGTCTTTGTCTATGAGTGTATCAAATTTGATTAAAATCGGACCACTCCTTCTATAATCCGATTTTTTCGATTATCGATTTTCGATATTTATCGGGAGTGCCTCGACACAAAACCTAGTTAAGAACACTCGTAGACGCTTATAGTACAACTGTGTAAATTTTCAACAAAATCGGTTCAGGCCTTTCGGAGTCTATAGGTAACGGATACACACGCACACAGACACACGCACACACACACAGACAATGTTCCATTTATAAATAAGTTTAGATTATATTTTAAGTGTCTGCAGCAATTTTAAACGTGTTTGTTTCATCCGCTGAAGAAATTAAAATGTTCTGTGTTGCACGAGCAACACCGGGCTATGATGCTACTATATATCATAATATTTGTAATTATTTTGAGTCATTTTTATGGCAATGTTACACTCGTATTCTTTTAGCTTAGAAAAGGCAATAAGGCTGCAGAAATAATCTGAAATATTAATGGTGTTTATGGGATACACTTGCTATGCGTCTTGTGTTGGTGACAGGGCTAGAAAACATTGAAGGCAGTACTAAACTAAGTCAGTCGATGAATAAAAACAGAAATGAGTGAATATTAACTGTAAAACAAAATGGATCTGTGGCCTACATTTTGAATATGACCTTTGAATTCTTGTCTCTAGTGTTGTATGTGGTCTAACTTTAAAAAAAACGTATTATAAAGCAGTATCACAACTGCCTGGTAGCAGATAGTTACAGAACCGCTTGTTTGGTTTAAAGAATGCTGTTTTAGTATGTTTAATAACAGGGAGTTAAAGAACTGTCCTTCTTAGAATTTAATAAATGAAAAAAATAATCAGTTTGAATAAATAGCTGAATATATAATATCTATAAATATACTTTTAATGCGGTAGGAAACATTCAAATTGGCTAGGACACATACAATACCAGAACCAAAGAGATAAGTCGCATCGTATTGCGGCACTACAAAATGTATGAATATAAGCACAAAAGACAGTCCGAGTTCTGAGTTATGTCTGCAGATGACAAAATAAAAAGTGTGCAACTCAGAAATTAGATGACAAAACATAATTAAAAGTATCGGTAGAATTAAAAATAGTTTTCTTAAACATAGCAATGTTTAAAACAATCGGAAAAAAAACTATAAAGGAAAAAGCGTGTAAAGCTTCAATATAATATCTAATCTATTAGAAGGCCATTAATACTAACCATTTACTTTACACATAAAGCCTGATCTTGGGGGATGTATTTTTAAGGAGAAATATTTAGAAATGCATTAACACAAGCGAGTAATGGTAACATTTTCTTAAGATCATCTGTAAAATATTCCGCTGTCAGAAAACAGAAAAAAAAGAAAAGATAGCTGAAATTTTGGGGGAACATAATGAGAAAGAAGAATGGGAGAATTAAAAACACACATGATACAGTGAATGCCAAATAGCGAAAAAAAACTACCTGACGGATTTCAAGAAATACACCCTGTCTGAAGTTATTATGCAAATCAAATAAACCTAAAAATATTCTGAACCAATATTTATCAAATATAAATTCCTTCATTTCCACTACCTAAAAAATACCCGCTAACTTACAGATCAGTACGACGGATTCAGACAAACTTAGTCTTGATAAGACATGCTAAGTCAGGCTTTGTACCCAGTTACAGCTTAAGCGGGCGCGGAGTGATCTTTGATCGGTGGCCCGAGCGTCCGCGTTTGCGTTCCCCTCTCTAAAAATCAATATTGCGTCCCAACTTGCGCCAGCGGGAAAGCAGGGTAAATACAATACTTTTCGTGGATGAGTAAAATCAATTATGGGTAAATACAATACTCACCCATTTGTTGTGTAGCTAAGGGACGGCAAGCTAAGACAAACTTAGTACCCAACGTATGCAGTGTCTGAGTAATATTTGACTCGCCACGGCACAAGTTTCGGTCCACCATCTTAAAAACCGACCATGTGTCACAAATCGTCTCAGTGTAAATAAATCATCAGCAAAATACTCGCCCGCCAGCTGGCGGGTATGTAGGATTAGCCAGGAAACGACCAGCCAAGACAAGCTATGACCAGCTATGTCACGCTTAGACCGGCGAAGACAAGATTACAGTAGATAAAACAAGCTTAGAATCTACTTACCGTGTTGGTCCAAGATAAGTGCTCAAGTTACACACATTAAAACCGACTTGTGTCACAACTCACCTCAGAGATGAGGCAAGGTAAATAACAGCACCCTAAGCAAAATATTCACCTGGAGCCTGATGGCGAGTGTGTATGATTAGCTATCAGACGACCAGCTAAGACAGGGTTAGTACCGAGTTGCCGAATATGCAGTGGCTGGGTAAATTTGGACCAGTGACCCGATCGTATGCGCCTTAATTCTCTATATTAAACCGACCTTGTATCACAATTCACTCAGTAGGCGGCTGTTAATATTTAAATAATTTTTCTGCTATTTTCAATATTTAGAATTTACAAATATGAACTCACTGACGTTTGTATGTTGATTAAACTAATATTAGCTTATGACCTCTGAAATATAGTAAATTGTCTATAATGTATGTTCAAGTATGAGTAAAGCGAAGAATCTAATAACTGCTTAGAAACTATTATTAAGTTAGGGAATGTCTGCATTGAAGATGTCAAATGTGCTTTGCAGAGATCATCGAACCATAAAAATGGTTATTGAAAATACAACAAAGTTAATAACTCGAAGCAAAGAAAACGGCTTTAAGAACTTGCTTTTTCAAGAGGAACATAAACTGTAGCGTGTTATAGCGAAAAACTTTTGACCCGCGTTCAGATGTTTGAAAAGGCTGGGATTGAGGAAGTCGAGTAAAAATGTGTATAATATTTGTGAATTGGGATCTGTAAAGAAATCTCCTAGGCAACTTCTTTCACTAAAACAAATATTTTAAGCGTCAAGATTGGATTAAGAAATACTTGTAAAATGTTATTTCCGAAATTATTTTCACGTACAAATCTCGAGTGGCATGTAATTGGCCAGAGGATGAATTTTATCCAATTCAGATATGCCTGTGGCTAAACTAAGGCAACAAGGAGGCGGTAGTGTCATAATATTGGTTGTAATTATCAACCAAACCACTATTAGCCAATTCAAATTCGACGAAGCAGCTAAACTGAACAGTGCTAACTACTGGAATTTTATGAACAAGATTTTCTTTGCATGATACAAGTCCCAGTCTTTTAGTTTCAAAGTGAAGTGTATATTTAGGCACAGATCTCTTCTATCTAAACATACCCGTGAATTCTTTGAGAATAAAATATTTACAGGAAAGAAGATAATGGAATGGCTACCATCAAGTCCTGGCCTAAATCCGATCGAAAAGCAATCTATAGTGAAGATGAAATTATACGAATTTTTTTTTTAATCATATCAGCCCGAGCAAGGAGGTAACGCCACTGATGTGCAGTGGGCTACGTAAGAGTGAAAAGATTGGAAAAGAGAAAGCCGGAAACCACATCCTGAACAGGGAACAAGGGATGAGCCTCTACATCTGTTCAATAGACATGGGTGGATTGTGAACCGGGCGATAGTTTAGTCTATCTACTCCAATTGAAATGTGCAAACAATATTATAACCGAAAAGCAAAATTATGGGAAGCAATTAAAACTACTATGTCAGAAATTGTACCTACTGAAGTAAAAAATAATTACAAAATCAATGTATAATAAATAAAAGAATGGTCACCATATTAAAATGTAAAACATTCAAAGACTTATCAGTTTTATTTGTTCTATTATAGGTGTAGATGAATTTTTAATTTTATTTAATTTTTTTAAGTAAAATGTGATTCCATAATATATTAATTTCGGTGATAAGGGGTTTTAAATTTACCCGTCGAAATAGTTATCCTATTTAAGGAAATTTAAATTTTCTTAATGTAATATATATATATATATATATATATATATATATATATAATTTATTTGTTTGAACATTATTTCTAATAAGTACTCGTATTTTAGGAGATACTCTGTTTTTTTTATAACTAAACTTTTTATTTGTATATATCTACCGGCCTGAGTAATCGAGAAATCTTGTTAGAAAAATATGCGTCCTTGGCAAATATTTACGTCGGTAGATATAGAAATATAAAAAATTAATTAGAAAAAACTCAAATGTTTATTAAAAGACGAGTATCCATTAAAAATAAGATGACATTTACCAAACAACCAAATCTAAATCAGTTAGGCTTTTTTTCACTCCCGGATCACCTGGTTAGGATCATATGTAGCATTTGTATTTGAGCAGTCAAACTAAATTTTACCTCTTAATTGCGTTTCAGCCTTCGGACAGAGAGCAACTTAATTGTGTTTAGGATCTGCCCGAAGGCAGATCCTAAATGAAAATATTATTGAGATGACCCCGGTTCAAGGGAGAGATGTTTGCATCAGTAACTAAAGTAGGGAGATTGATAGTAAAAACCGATGATTGCGTGACAGACTGGGCTATTTTTCGTGCTGACGTAAGAGCACGTGATCTGGTCTCTTATATCATCCTGACAGTGCGGTGCGTTAAATAATTATTATGTATAGCAGATACCTTCGGGCGGATAAACTACATTTTATCTTTCAATTTCAACACAACAAAAGGTTGCCAGGTCTTGCGGATTCCAAGCGTGGTCTCCTCACTCAAGAAGAGAGTGTGTCGGTAGAAAATCAATGTCAGAACGAGATTGGTTGGAAGAACCGAGAAATATTTGGACGTGGGCAGTGTACACGCACTTGGGTTCGTTATTTAAGCCAAGCTTGCACTATGTCTCGTCAACATTGTGAGAGGTATAAACACCAAGTGCAGTATCAAACTTTGAGCAGAGAATCGACATATTTATCTCTTGTTTCTGTTTTTGTCTTAGGACAAAGAAAAACAGGTGAATGAAGGATGCTTGCTTCTAGTGATTCCAACCCTACGACAGTATCTCCTCCATTGAACTAAATAGTCGATTGGGGAGTGATTGGGGAGTGACTACTCTCATCATCTCTTTAATGATAATTTTAGCCGTTTCCTTAACAGGGATATCGTTGCTTGAAATATATAAAACTAGCAGTATAGCCCGGCGTTGGTCGGGTGCAATGAAAACTTTAAAACTAATCCATGGTCTTGGAGATCAGTCCCATCCTAAAGAATGTTTGTGTGAAGTTTGGTGAGAATCAGATAAAAATTGTGGATTTGTATAAACGACATACAGGCAGAAAAACAGACAGAAAAACAGACACAAATATCTTGCTTTATATATATATATATATATATATATATATATATATATATATATATATATATATATATAATATCGATTTTCTGCACTATTGAAAACCTAGAAATCTTGTAACACTGAAACTTCTAAATATCGTTTTTTATGTCTTTATCTATGAGTGTATCAAATTTGATTTAAATCGAACCAGTCCTTCTATAACCCGATTTTTTCGATTATCGATTTTCGATATTTATCCGGGGTGCCTCGGCACAAAACTGAGCTAAGAACACTCACAGAAGCTTATAGTACAGCTGTGTAAATTTTCAAGGAAATCGGTTCAGTCGTTCTGGAGTCTATAGATAACTGACACATACACACTGACAAAGTTCCATTTATAAATAAGTTTAGATTTAGATAGATATTTCTTTTGAAATTATCTCTTATCACACTTATCAGTTTTGATACCGTCTTTTTTATCATTTATTCGATGTCAATGTATAGATAACGTTATCATTTTTTTCGAGCTATTTGCACTTTCCATTTTAGTTGTTTTCGCTGCTAAAATTCCTCAGGTGATGTGGTTTTTGTATTTAGTACTATTATTTGTTTCAGGAAAAGGAAGGAGGGTTCCTACTAAGACAAGGCGAATTCATTAGTTTGTATTTATTATAATCATTTACCTTAGAAAGCAGGTGTTAGTAGGATGCAGAATAAAATGCGAAAAAAGTAGATAAAATGAGTCAATGTGGATATCCTATCCAGACGACGCGTTTCCTCTCTTTATAATAGTCATCTTCAGACCAAAAATGTGTAAAAAATGGCGTTGTAATTTCAGGAATTGTTAAAGAATATTCATATCAGACACTATGAAGTTCGCTGCTATGCAGTTCTTTACTTCCTTTTTCTATTGATGGCGTTAAAGTCTGCAGAATTTGGAATCTAGCGAACTCCAAGAAAATTACTTGTTGTTCTTTATTAATTCCTATAAAGCAGAGTATTGTGCGATATGTCAAGTTCAAATTCTACGTACTGGTACTTTATGAACCTGTTTCGGCTTCCTCCACTATGCGTTAAATAGCACCTCATATTGGTCTATAGCCTTGATTAGCAACCAGTCTAGCGCAGAGAGAAAGACAAACTACTGCGAGAAAGTCTTCTGCATAGTAATTCATGGAATGACACAAATATAATCGGCCAAACATGTATCACGTATGACACTTAAGTGACTGTTGCGTGTTTGCGTAGGGTCAAAACCTCTACCGTTAAAAATACAGAAGCATCGACAACATTTTCGTCGATAGCGCGCAGTCGTTACTGGCCTATGCCCTACAAAAGTTATACAAAAGTATAAATAGAGTTAGACTTTTGGAAAAAAAAATTCCGTTACTCACCCCAAAATGATCGCTTCATGATGGAGTCATAGCAAAAATATAAGTCCAAAACATGCGAAATTCCGTGTCACGAAAATGTTAAATGAATTATAACAAATATATATATATTATATTTGTTATTATTATGGTTCATCGATATCACTACACAAAAATAATTTATGTTTCATATGATTCTCATCCAACTCCACATTCGACTCGTCCGGAGTACACCCACCCGACTTCCCTATTAGAACTGAGGCCAAACAGCACGACGTATATATTACCCCGACAGTCGTATTCAGAGTAATTTCAAAACTCGACCCTCATAAGGCGTGTGGAGACGATGGAATCCCGGTGATAGTCCTTAAGAGGTGTGCTTCTGAACTTTCCCCTGTCCTCTCTAAACTATTTAACTACTGCCTTTCTGCTTCCTGCTTTCCTGCATGCTGGAAGTTCTATTCAGTCGTTTCTTTATTTAAGAATTGTGGTGAACCCTCGGACCCCTCCAACTATCGCCCAATCAGTCTCCTACCGATATTCGGGAAAGTATTCGAGGCGATAATCAATACTGAAATAGTTCATCATCTCACCGCTCACACACTGTTCTCCGACAGGCAATATGGATTCCGCTTTGCCAGGTTCACGGCCGACCTGCTAACAACCGTAACGGAGTACATGCTACAGGCCCTTGATGAGTCTGACGAGGCTCGCGCGGTTGCTCTGGACATCTCCAAGGCTTTCGACAGGGTTTGGCACTCTGGCCTCCTATGCAAACTACGCGGTTATGGTATTACCGGTCGCCTGCTTGACCTAATCCAATCTTTCTTAAATAACCGCAAAATGAAGGTCGTTCTGAATGGACGTGCCTCTTCGTCCTACAGCACGAATGCTGGTGTCCCACAGGGCTCTATCCTGGGCCCGACGCTCTTCCTTATTTTCATCAACGACCTCCCAGATGAGATCAAGTCACTAGTAGGCATCTACGCAGACGACACTACAATATACTCCTGCACCAGTAAGAAACCTGTCGAGGCGGACAGACATAATCTCGCTGCTGACCTTGAACGGGATCTACACTCTGTGGTGAACTGGGGCAAGAAGTGACTTGTCAACTTCAATTCATCTAAGACCAAGCTGTTGTCTGTCAACCATTACAGGCAACCTCTCCTGCCTCTCATAAGCATGGACCAAGCGATTCTCCCGGAGAGTAATACACTACGCCTCCTCGGACTTACCCTGTCCTCAGACCTCAAATGGAACCACTATATTGAATCCATAGCAAAATCTACTGCTAATAAGGTTGGGTCACTATGTCGTTCCAGGATGTTTTTTCCACCTGAATCTATCCTGCATATATACAAGTCAAGCATCCGTCCGTGCATGGAGTACTGCTGCCATTTATGGTCAGGTGCCCCTGCCGTTCTCCTCAGTGTTCTTGACAGACTCCAAAGGAGAGTCTGTAATGTGATAGGTACTGATCTGGCGACTCGATTGCAGCCACTTCCCCATCGTCGAAATGTGGCCTCCCTTTGTGTGTTCTATAAATACTTTCATGGCTTCTGCTCAGACGAACTTAAGTCACTGATGCCTCCTCAACAGATGTTTACTCGTGCAACCAGACTGGCAACTGGGTCCCACCCATTCACAGTCAGGTTAGGCAAATGCAGACGACAATTCTACTCCTGCAGCTTCCCGCCTGTGGAACTCGCTCCCGTATTCTTGCTTTGCTGACGGCTACAACCTCCAGAAATTTAAATGCAAAGTCAATAGTCATCTACTAACCACTGGACTCTAGCTCTCTCCCCACCCCCGTATAACCTTCCCTTTCTCTCCACCTATGTATCTGTCATCACACCTGCTTTCTCAGCTTTCTATTGTTCCTTTCTAACTAGTTTGTACTCCTCACTCTTTTCTAATTAATCTTTTTACATTTATGTAACCCCCTGCACATCAGTGGCGTTTCCGCCTTGCTCGGGGTGAAATTTTTAAATATATATCTATATCTATATCTATCTATCTATCTATCTATCTATCTATCTATCTATATATATATATATATATATATATATATAATTAATTTAACATTTTTTCGACACTGAATTTCCATGTTTCGGAATAATATTTTTACTAGTACTTCATCTTGAAACGATCAATTTTGGGGTGACTAACATATTTATTTTCCAAATGTTTAACTTTATTTAAATTTACTTTTGTAATGAGCCCTATTAAGCAGCAATATTGTTCTAAGTTATTAAACATTTGTGAAGTGATATAAAGTCTATACAAACCACTGTAATAACAAAATTACAATATTAATTACTAAAAGTAAATGCACGACCAGTAAGTTTTTAATCTATCTGTTCTTTCACTTTTTAATATATATATATATATATATGTTCTAAACATACGCTGTTAAATATAAGAGACAATGAATGTCTATTATATTTAACAGCGTATGTTTAGAAAATTACTTGCTGCCTCGATATACTAAATATATATATGTATGTATCATTGCAGCACAGACCAGACACCATGTCTGTTCCATTTGTGGCTTAAAAATAACTTATTGGCAAGATCAGTACCCGCAAAATAAAACCCTGACATTAATTTTACAGTTGACAAATCTTATTCTATCATTGCAGTAAGCTAATCTTATTCTAGCTGTAATCTCCTGCTGTAGACGAACAAGACAAAAGGTGAAGAGAAATGAACAGTCTAATTAGCGCGTTTCCTCTTCGCGTCGTGGCGAGGTCGTGTCTTGCTCGTCTCTGAATCTTTTTTTTTTTTTGGCAGTTAGGTTTCCTCTCTCTTATAGAGAAAGGTCTTATTTCCTTTGTCATCTTTGTGTATAAAGAGAATTTATCACGAACTCAGGTACTTGTTCTCGTTAGTGACATTCCTTGTCAGGGTTGTCTAACATTTTAATTTTAGGTCTATTTCATTTCGTATAATCATCAAGTCTTTCCGAAACGATTACTGTAACATCGTTCAGATATTTTACTTTAACAAGATATCGGCTGACATTGATATCGCAACACCATCGCGATAGGGGATATTGTATTAACGCAAGCCTAGAAGATTGTGAGTACAGTGCACTTTCAAATAGCCGGATTAAATAGAAAATTTAACGCCGAGTATCCTGTCCATAAAATACAAAGCAAATTTAAAGAAAGACAACATAAAAAGGTGTTTATACAGAAAAATAGAAAAAGAATAATATATTTCATATATACACAATAAATAGATAATTGGTATTTTCAGTGTGATAACATCGACATTTTAAGTGTTGAGGTATATCAATATTTCTTTAGACTTTTGTATATTTAATTACATTGTTATTTTAAGTGTTCAGAAATATCAATGATATAATTCTGTGTTTATTTCATTGGATTTCTGGAAGTTTCATTTATGTATGTTATCGTGATCTTTGTGCAATTTAATCTGTATATTCCTGCCTTTTTGCATACATAATTTTTATATTCTTGGCTATTGTTTTATTGCTGTTGCTATTCCGATAAGCAATGACTCTATATTGTCTTAAAAATAAGGCAGATGCAAATGAATTCGAGCATTCATTTCATAGCCACCCTATGAGACACATAACGAAAATAATTCAAATTCTGATGAATCGAGCGGGCAGCAGAATTACGTCGGAAATATGAAATGGAGAGTGAAGTATTGTAAAGGACATAGTGACAAGGAATGTTAAACTGTTATGAAATGTCGGTCCTCCTACAAAACAGTGAATTATAAACAATATTTTCAAAGATGAAGAAGAGGCGATAGAAATGTGGTCTTGTAAACAAATAGAGACGCTGAGAATACCATGGACTGAACACGTGGATGAATGGCAAAATCTTAAGAAAAATGGAAACAAAAAATGAGACTTATACTTACAATCAGAAAGAAACGCATTTCTTTTGTACATAATGAAGACAGAGATTCGATAATTTTTTGCCTGGTTCCACGACTACATGTATTTACTTGGGCTACTAGATTGGCATTTAGGTCCACCCTTTTACCATCAAAACAGTTAAATTTGACCTCCTCTTCTACTCTAACAGTTTTTTTCTCACACTTTTCGTTTGTGGAACTCACTACCGCTAGCTTTCTTCCCTGATTGTTACAAACTCCAAATGTTTAAATGCAACGTCTATTGCCATATTTTGTCTCCTTGATTCACATCCATCTCTTATCTTTTCTTTGACATCTAATGTAAATTGTTATGTAAATTATTTTTTTCCCTCTTTGTACCTCCATTGCACCAGTAGCGATCGTGACTTACTAGGGGAAAAATGTTTATAAAAAACAAAAACAAAAAACAAACAAAAAACAGAATTGCTTTAAGTTCCTTTCTTTCACCATATGGTTAGTTTCTCGACCCACTGGAGTGACAATTGATTTCTATATTTTTCCAGATTAGGTCATTTACAGTAGTGTGCAGCAATATGAATTTTTTTTCTGTGTGTATGATGAAATTTGTTTTTCAGATTGGTAATATTGCGCCAGCCATGATTGCCTCAGATATGCTTGCTTCATCTGTTGATTAGTTGTTCATCGGGCTCTGTCTGAGATCGACGTTACACTAAGGAAGCGTTCGAAAATTGTATCGGTGCACGAACACACTGGCAAGCCTTACAGGCGCATCGCGGATATTGTTGTTGCCAGTCACTCGACGTGAAAAAGAATGTGGTCGGGACAGCAAATTAACGCCAAAAGACAACGTATACGTGATCAGGGAATGTGTGAAAGACATTATTTGTTTTCTTTCAGTTTATTTGCTCAAGGCTGTACGCACACACACACACACACACACACACACACACACACACACACACACACGCACACATACACACATATATATATAAGTTTTCTGTATGTGTGTGTATGTGTGTATAAAAATACACACTGGGAACAAAACCAAGCGGCGACAGACTGTTACATGTTTCAATACAAATATCAAGAACATGACCAGGAAATTGTGTTTAATCATGAAACAGTGTTTCACCACTTGGTGTTGTCTTAGTGTCCACTGTAGTATTTCATATTTACATACGCTCTGTTTCTGATACAGACCACTTTAAGCCTTGAATTTAGCCTTTTTTAAAACTATATTTTTATGACATATGAAAATTAGTGTGTGCGTGCGTGTGTGTGTGTGCATGTCTACGTATGCGTGTGTGTATAATTTTTTTTAATCTGTTATAATATTTTAAACTAATTTATTATTCATCAACAGACATTTGAAGAATGAGGAATCATGGATATTTTCAACATAAAATTCACAAGTGCTCTTACAATAAATTTAATAATTCAAAGGATGAGTATGCAAATTTAGTAATCTATCTAAATAACTGTTTATCTAAATAGCGATCCATGCGAATCGGATCATATTACTCAAACTATATGAATCTTTTCGCATCTATTTATAGATATGAATCTCTATCTATCTATCTATCTATCTATCTATCTATCTATCTATCTATCTATCTATCTATCTATCTGTTGGGCATCAGCCCTATTTACACATAAGAATGGACTCGTCTAAGGTGTACATATAATCCTACCTATATAGAGAGCAGGAGATGAGTACTTCTACTCTGCTATGACACTGTTAGCTCTGCTTTTGGATGGAGAGCGCTCTCTGCTTCCGAGCAGAGAGCACTGACCCAGTCGTGATTCCGCCGAAGGGTAGAATCACGACTAGAGAAAGATAGACAGCTTTTTGGGGCCGGGCTATATGGCACGGAAGACCCATATTAAAAAGTCCTTATGTCACATTTCGCCTTAAGTGGGAAGGTTGGTAAATACCGTTGAGTATTTGTACTCTACTATTGACACTGTCAGCTCTCTGCCTTTGGGCGAAGAGCACGAACCCAATCATGGTTCTGCCGAAGGGTAGAATCACGACTGGTGAAGGATTGATAGATATTTTTGGCAGAGCTATATGGCCCAGAAGACCCACATTAAGAGGGAAGATGGTTAAATACCGTTGAGTAGTTGTACCACCGCTTAGTTGGTCAGTAAGTATATAGACTCATTACTCGACTACAAGGCTGTATATATTGATTTCTTCTAACGGTATTCCTAGTATGCCCGAATTGACTAACTCGTGTTCTAGTTTAAATATTTTCGTTCAATATATCTCTATTTTCTCTCTATATATCAGTTTTTTTAAATCATTATTTTGTGTGGTTTCTCAACAAGAATCCGCAACACTATATACAGTGAAAATTATTTTCAAATTTGGATTTACTTATTTGGTTGAAATTCTTAGCAGTTTCTTTCTCTTCTTTTCTAATTCTTACGCCTCGCTTTGAAATTCATCTTTCAGAATACAAGTTCCATCACAGCATGAAGCAATACTTCTTGTCATGTGAATGTCTAATCATTATCCATTTATCTCAATCAGAAAAATAGCTGCTTTCCATTCATCAAAACCTTTTATCGTTCTTTCACATAATATACATGAATCAATCTCGCATTTCCTTCGTTAGTTTAGTGATGAAATTACGCTCTCTTTATAGCGTGATTTTATCCAATAACTTGCCAATAACTTGCAGATAAATATTAACGCCGCATCAATTGGCCCAGACGGCTAATTATTTGCAACATTAGTTTAGTAATAATAATTGTTATACTGTAGTCAGAATAATTATCTGCAATTTATTATTTGACTATTATCTCGATTCTATACGGAAATTTTTCATTCGATTCTGCATTACCAAAGTATATCTCTTTCAATTTCGGAAACAAAACCGAAAAAAAATTACGGTTTTAATATAATTAAGGGCAAGGTCTTTGATTTGAAACGTCGAAGTACACAATCTGATAATACGGCTGAATGCAAATTCAAGTTTTGTTAAAAAAACGCAGAGTATATATATATATATATATTGTGTGTATTTTGGCAGCATTTTTTCATTAATGCAGGTTTCATTGAATAATATAGACAAGTTTTGTCTATTAATTTTGTGTAGGATCCGTTCATACCGTCTGATATACTTGATGGTGATGTCGTTAAAAGACAACAAAAAATCACAGTATTTGTTGAATTTTTTATCGGGTCTAAGCTTTCGGCTCACATAAGCCATTATCAAAGAGTAAATAATAACACACAGTAAACATAGAACATTTAAGCTATTAACAATAAAGATAATTGAATTGAAAATATAAGTCCATCCCTACCGTGGCGGATGGCCGAAGACAGTGACAAAATAGTGGCGTTGTGGTCCCTGGTCTGATTACAGACATTTGAGTACGTTGTTGGAAATATCGAAATTGATTGTATTCAAACCAGGTTTAAACTGTTTAATGTAGAGTGCTTCGAGGATTTTTAGTTTCTGCTTATTATTTTCTTGTTTGAGTATGTACGTGTTATCAACAAGCGTTTTTCTCAGAAGTGTGCGTTGATAACCGTGTTGTTCTAAATGACGGAATATATTTGAATTTTTATTTAAGTACAACGTCAGACGCCGTGAGAGCGAATTTGTGGTGTGGCCGATGTAGATATTATTGAGGTTGTTAGAGATACATTCTGTAAATGGACATATGAATTTATATACTACATTGGTCTTTTGCAAATCACTAACGGTGGGGGAAGAGTCGTTGCGGACAAATGAATTAGATGTAGTGGATTTAGTGTAATATATAATGAACTTAATTCTTTTGTTAGAGTCTGTCGGAGAAATATTAGTATTTATGAGTTTTTTTAGGATGTTTTCATCTAGTTGGTAGTTGGAGTGCATCTGGTTACGGTATAAGAGAGTGATATGTTTAGGATTGGTTGGGTTAGTATCATGTGTTGTTTTTTCCATGTTAAACTTTTTAAGAAAGTAATGTATTTGTTCATCAACTATGTAGTTGGGAAAATTATTATTGATGAGTGTCTGTTTTATGTTTTTTAGTTCACTGTAGAAGATCTGATTTGTAGATGAATTGACTTTTGCACGGTATAATAGATTTTTTATAATGGCTATTTTGTAATAGTGGGGGCATTCACTAATATAATTGAGTGTGGAGGGATTTTTATTAGTGGGTTTTTGATACGGTGAGATAGTAAATTTATTGTTGTCAGTGTTAATTAATATATCAAGAAAAGGAATTTTGTTATCTTTGCTAAGTTCATAAGTAAATTTTAAAACTGAGTTATTTTGAAACTGTTTTTGAAGTTGTAAGATTTCATTAGTATTTTTAATTGATAGTAGGATATCATCAACATATCTTAGATATATTGATGGTTTTGTAAATTTTGCAAAGGTAGTATTTTCAAGGTTAGACATGTAGAGATTACTAAAAATCGGACCAAGCACTGAACCCATGGAGACTCCGTCACGTTGTATATACATAGTGTTGTTTGGATCAACAAAAGGCACTTCAGTAGTACAAGCTAGTAGAATTTTTCTTAGGATGTTGGGATTAATTTTGAGTGGGGGTAATATATATACACGAAAAAAATCGCAAGATCGCCAAGACCTACCGCGGTTTCGTGTATTTTTTTCGTGTGTTTTTGCTCTGCGTAACTGCCTTTTTGTTAACACTTTTTGGTTAGTTTAGTATCGAGCACTTTTCTTTCCTGGTGGTTCGTTCCGTTCGAGGGTTTTTTTCTTTACTGTGAAGAACCGTATGCATTGTCGGTCCTACGCAGTTTTCTTTTTTTCCCCTCTTTGTCCAAAGCTCTATAGCCGAGGACGATAACGGAGTTAGATTCTGCTGGTTATTCATAGTCTTTAAAAGTTTCTTGTGTAACATTTTAAGATTAGAATACGTACAGAGTCGGTTTTATTATTATTATTATTATTATTATATATATATATATATATATATATATATATATGTGTGTGTGTGTGTGTGTGTGTGTATGTGTGTGTAATATATATAAATATATGTAAAATATACATATAAATATATAAAATTATTCTTGTGATCTAATAATTTTTCTTTTCATGACGTAAATTAAGTAAAATTTTTCTGTTTAATTTCGCCAAGTGTTTTCGGCTATACTTTTAGCCATTATCAATTACGAACTTTATTTTACTTTAATTGAATAGATAAAATGTCTGTGTAGATATGTAGAGACATAATTATGTTTTATATTCCGAAAATTATACGATCACATGAACAATTATATAAAACATTTAACCATAACACATTGTCGGTCATTTAAAAAAAACGTGGTGTAATTTTTTCTTCTGTCTCTAAGAGAGTGGTATTAACAAAATATAGAGGAATTGAAGTTTTTCGATGTTCTGTGTTTGCTGTTTTGTGGCTCCTACACTCGGTTCTTTACAGATTAGTTTAAAGGCTAGTTGGCCGGCAAATATCTTGCAACAACTTTCGAATGTTTAATAATTATACTGCAGCGTTAGTCACTCCGTCTCGCACCAAGGACTCGCGCCGCCTCAAATAAATTTAACTGACCGAACAGAAGATTTTCCCGCAGTAGGTTGCCGTTATATTCTGCTGTAAAATGGTTACTAACCAAGGCTATAGATCCCAATCTACCCTGCTATTTTATCGATAGCTCTGGGGAAGCGACGTATTTCTTAAAGGTATCTATCTATCTATCTATCTATCTATCTATCTATCTATCTATCTATCTATCTATCTATCTATTTAACACTTGTCGGTTAAAATAAAGAATATGAGGAATGCATCCAAGATTATTAGGTAACACCAACCGAGAAAGGGTCAAATTTGATTGTACTGATAGCTACTATTTTTACTTTCATTAAGCAAATGATAGCCTTTATGGGGGTTAATATATTGATGTCAAATAAAATGGAGGAAGTCTTTGATATAAACATACATCCACACATATCTATCTATGAATTAAACGGGAATTCGAACCCGGCTGTCTAATTTCTCGTTCCTATCCCATATCCATTACACCACAACGTACATACGATAGTCCAATTGCTCAAAATGCTTCTAAATTAAACTACGTATAAGGTTAAGGAAAGAAAAGGGAGACAAAGAAAGCAACATCTGATTTACTTGATGGTCATTAGAAAGTGAATAACAGAGCAGGGTTTGCGAGAAATACCACGAGAAAAGTTGATAAGAGCTACAAGAGAAACAGGATGTAGAGGGTCATGATCACCTACGACCTGAATGGACACGGCACAAGTGATACGAATATAACGTGTTAGAGTTTATAAATTTAAATCACCTCAGATCAATACCTGAACATTTTCATGTAAAACATACTAAACTGCCCTAAAAAATTTATGCTAAATCAATAATTTTATTTTGATTTAGACGTTTAAATATTTAAGCCACACCAAATTATTAAATTAAGAGTTTTAGCGCCACAAATTACTTCATGTTATAGTTCTATAGTAAGTTCTGTGTTAGTCTTAAAGTACTCATTCGCCTTAAATTGTTGTCAATTCAAGTCTAAAGATATTAAAGTAATTTAATCTCGCTAAATTTAACATATCGCGCATGTATTATTTTCTTTCTTTTATTTGTACAGGCCGTAGCAAAGAATATTTTTATGCTTGATTAAAATAAAGCAAAATCGCCCGTGGAATTCCCTACCGCATGCTTGCTTCCCCGACGGCTACAACCTCCAGGAGTTTAAATGTAAGATCAATAGACACCTCCTAACACACTAACTCACACTAACTCACACCCACTCTCTCCAACTCTCTCCCTTTGTAAATCCTAAGTCGTCTATCACCCTCCTTCTGACATTTCCCATACCAAATCCCTCTATGTAACCCCCTGCGCTATAGTGGCAGTGTAATGCCTTGTTTGGGGTGACACGATTTAAAAAAATGGTAGTCTTTACTGATGTTAATACATTTATATCAAATAAAATGTAGAAAAATCTTCGATATAAACATACATCCATATCTATCTATCTATCTATCTATCTATCTATCTATCTATCTATCTATCTATCTATCTATCTATCTATCTATCTATCTATCTATCTATCTAAGACTGTCGGTTAAAGTAAAAATATGAGTAATGCATCCAAGATTATACGTTAACATCCACTAAGAAAGAACCACCTTTTATTTTATTGTAGCGCTACTATTTTGACTTTCATACATTTTTGGCGAAATCTTCATCGCCAATTGGTTGTGGCCTTGTTAGTGCCTGGAAGTAAGGACGTGGAACTAAGAAGGAAAGTTCAAACAGTTTATTAGAATATCAGAACATATATACAAGTACGAGTGTTAATAATCAGCAATTAGAGGTGTAAGTTCGAACGGTATAGTTACGCAGCGTCTCGACTGTTTCTAGACTACATCCTAACTGCCTCACAGCTGCGACACCGGAAGTCACGCAGGTCAGTATTTATTGACGGAAGAAGAGTCCATTCCTATAGACAGGCACCATAACTCATACATATGTCAACATGTTTGCATCTGACACAAAACCATCTCCCTCTAGAAGTATCAATCTCTTATAAACAAAACCTATATCTATATTTCTGTGTAAATAGGCCTTATAAAACTTTGTACGCGCAAAATCTATAATTTTCCTTCTAAGAAATATGAAGAACTATAGAACTATGGGGACAACAAAGGAAAATAAACCCACAAAAACATTTTAAAAGTCACACCAAGTGATTAAACTCTTAATGAAAAACTGCCAAATATTTATTTTTCCTTATAATAAAAAGCTTTTTTAAATTTATTTGAAATATACCACTATTAAAAAAATTACAAATCGTAAAAGTATATTTAAGCATCTTAATTCTTTCATTATTTCTCTTTGAACGTGATATCCATTTTAGTAGTTGCTGTTGAGTCTTTAAATGATGTTCCTTTTATTTAGCACAGTTATCTGTTTGTTATTCTATTACGCCAGTCCACAACGAAAAAAGAAAAAAAAGTCTTCTCCAAGGCTTCATTTGCTGGAAACCACTTTTAATTTACTCAGCCAGTTAAATAACTTACGTGGTACACTACCGGACATAATTATTAGGCCACCCCAGTTTTTTTAAAAGAAATAATGTATTTTATACTATTTTGAGTATATATTGTAAAGCGGATAATTCTAAATGAAATTAGAATGGTTCTTTTGTTATTATTACTTTGCAAAATTTTTAAAGGCAAGAAGCAAAGATGAATTCGTCAGAATTACCCTAAATTTTCTTCATTCTTTCATTGATGAAACTGCAATATAGGTAATTATTAAATATTTATAAATTCATTTGATGCGCATGTTATTGTACAGTATCAGCAAAAGAACCATTCTATTTTATTTACAATTATTCATTTGGCAATAAATACTAAAAAATAGTATGAAATACATAATTTCTTTTTAAACACTGGGGTCGCCTAGTAATTATGGCCGGTAGTATACATACCTTGGGCGATCATGTCCCGAAAGAGACGTGAATGACTAGGCAAAATGTTTTTCAGCAGTAGGTTGCCATTACATTCTGCTGTAGACCAGGTGCCAACCAAGGTGATAGGACCCAATCACTCCTGCTATTCAACTCATAGCTGTAAGTAGAAGAGAGGGTTTCATACCTTTTCAATGGTAATTGTGCATAAGTGAATGAACGAATTCGACTGAAACTCGAACTCTGCTCTCCACTTTCACATTCCAAGCTGATTATTAACCTGAAATAGCGGTTATATACTTGAGAGTATCGACATTTGTGAACGAGTTTGGTACTATGCATGACATCTATATGTGTGTTTTAATCTGACATGACGTTTTAAGAACGTCAATCAAGTTCTTTGGTTAATATTTGGGTTTTGTAGTAACTAAATGTATTCGGCAAAGCTATCTCTAGTGCAGCCTGTTCTAGGTTAAGTTTCCTTTTCTGCTATAGTAAAACTGTAATAACTAATCTAAACTCGGAGATAAGCGATGTGTTTAGTATTTATTAATTCTACCTTCTGATATTTTTATGATATATTCCGTATATATGCCTTCACTGATTTAATTCCTGTTTGGGTTTTCGGTTCTTTCTCTAGTTTTGTTATTATATTTCACTACTGTAGCACTTTGCAAATTTCTGCCACTACCGCCTTGCTTGAAGTGAATTGATTAAAAAAAATTCTATTTCATTTTGACTGTTATTTCTTTAAATGTCATTCATTTTTGAAAATCAGCGAAACAGTAATTTCACTTGATGGCATGCTATTTATATTTCATAAAGTATGTATACCATAAATAGAGGGAAACAATTTTTTAATTTTATACTGTTATAATTTTCTATAGAACATGATAACCATATTAATATGTGTCCTCGTGTTTGCTTACAAAAAATCGATTTGATTATATTTTGAAAAAGTTGCATACGATAAAAAGATGTACATGCAACAAAGGATTTTTACTTGTTTTATTTTATGTCACGTTTATGTTCATTTCTTTTTTATTCTTTTTAATTTTTTTGTTATTATTTTTTTGATTTCACCTTCAAGTCAAAATAATAAGTCTCTGTTATTAGGGAAGAAGGGCAAAGTGTGCGCATGCGTACTCGACGAACTAACAGAGATACCAGTTTCATCAGACAGATTTTCTCTTCCAATGCGACGAATTTTTTTGGAACAATATTCTAGTTACTAATTATATACCCATTAATAATTAGGCAATTCTCTGCTTTTCAGAAATATCTCATTAGTCTTTCACTGTCTTCATAGGTTTTGAAAACTAAAACAAGAAGTAGTGAAAACATACAAGTAAAAAAAAGAAGACTCCAGTATGTTTTAGCTCTCATCCCTAGAATAGTAATGGCTCAATCGTAGTTTTTGCCATACCTTTGAAGAAATAATGAAAGAATATACAATGTGCTACCAATATGGTTAATGGATTGTTTGCGAAACCACAGTTGTTACTTCAAGTCTAAATATGACGAAGAAATCGACTAGAACAAAACTCAACGTGGCTCATGGTTGTGTAATTGTCTTTCATGGTATATTATAAAGCCTCAGTAAAAGATAAATTTAAGACGAATTTTAATACATTCGTATCAAATAAATTGAAAGAAAGCCTACGATATATACCTATATACATAAGGTGGTGCATTGTGGTGTATCGGCTTGGAATGAAAAATCAGAGCCGAGTTCGAATTACAGTTGAATTAATTGCATTCACTTACCCTTAAGAAAGGTAGGAATCCATCTCTACGACCTCCACTCAAGATTTGAATAGCAAGAAAGATTGGTTGGCAATAATCTACCACAGACAAATGGGAACCTAATGATGGAAAATTTTCTGCCTAGTCAGATCAAAAGAGACATGATCCCCCAAGCGTATATCATATATGGAACTTAACTGACTGACATATTGTGGATGTCGACTCTAGACAACGTGAGATCAAACGCAGGACACATAACCCCAAACGAATGTTTCAGTAATGGAATTCCTTGTCTTTAATGATTCAGATAGATAGATAGACAGATAGATATATAGATAGATATGAAAAGATTTAGATAAATATGTATATAGGAAAAGATTCAGATAGATAGATAGATAGATAGATAGATAGATAGATAGATAGATAGATAGATAGATAGATAGATACGAAAAGATTCAAATAAATAGATAGATATGAAAATTTCGGATAGAAAGATATGAAGAGATTCAGATAGTTAGATATTCAGATTGATATTTAGATAGATAGTTACTGTTACGGATATAGATAACCACACACACACACCTACACACATATATTAAGATTGGTCTCCGCGTAGTATCAAGGAGATGGACACATGGGAGCCTAAAGTCAGTTTTGGGATAGCAGGTCAAAGTTGGTTGACCCAGATACCCTTAGTAACAAATGTCTAGACAGGAAATCGACAGAGACTAGACATTAGGTCGTGAAGCAGCAGGAGCTAAAGTCCGCGTCAAAAGACAAGTCAAGTGGAAAGCACAGACTGAAAGTCAGTTGAGGATTAGATCTTGAACGAATAAGTCACGATTGCTGTGCACTGATAACTTATGAATGAAATGGAAAATGCATTTGAGATAATGGCGTAATTTGACCAATTCATTTAAGCAACTCCGAATAAGAAGAAGAAGAAGAAGAAGAAGAAGAAGAAGAAGAAGATTGAAAGTTTGGTTGCAGAAATAACACATTTCCAAAGAAAAATATTCATAAGTTCATAATTATAGCGAACATTTTTTAATACAACTGAGTGCTGGTCTAATTTAATATTTTAATTATGACCAACAACTAACTAAAAATTATGAGAGAGAGAGAGATAGATAGATAGATAGAGAGAGAGAGAGATAGAGAGAGAGAGAGAGATATAGAGAAAGATGGAGAGAGAGAGATAGTGTAAAGGAAATGTTAAAGAATCTTTAATTTAATGAAGGCATCATTTACTTTGACCAAACTTATACATGCTATTTTTTTTGTAGAAGGTGGGAAATAAATCTCTAGTAATTTTACCATCCAACTTGCCCTTACACTAGTCTGTGAGGAACAGCAAAAAACATCAATTCATTTATGTTTTGGTATACCACTGTTTTAGAGACACTGGAGAAAAGAGAAAGTGAACAGATGCGGTGGATGGGTAGCATTAGACTCAAGTAAAGTCTTTTAATTATTTTCCCAAAATCTTGATAAAATCATCTAACTCAATGACGTCCGGTAATGTTTTATAAATAACAAAAATAACAAATTTTAAACAAATATTTTGATTTTATGTTGTTGTCCGAAGTTAATTGTCCAAAGATATGTCTGCATCTTACTGAGAAAAAAAAAACAAATCAAGCAGCTTATTTTTGCAGGATCAATGTTTAATGATTCTAGGTGTAGCTATAAAGCCACGGATGTATGACTGGCGACACCTAATATAATATTATTTAAGAAAAGGCCATCCGCGTACTTAGGGTTACAGTGTCAGGTTAGTTGTTTTGATTTTGCAGTATTCAAAGTATCATTAAACACGTATCTTCATATGAGTGTTTGACGTGGTTTGCTTTGTCAGTCAGTCAGAGGGTAGCAGATAGAATAAGATTTGGAATCACTGTTTCACATTGATAATTACATCGGAAAGTAACAATAACTTTTTCAAATTTTCTCTAAGAGTAACATAGATTAATGGAAGCGTTTTTATTTCCATGCAATTCTTATTTTTGCAGCTGCAGAATAATTTATCTGCTTGAACATTAACATGCTATAAGTTTACAAGGAGGATAGGTAAGGATTGACCTTTCAAGTCAGGGGTCTTCGATGCCTATCCTTCTTATCCCTCCTATCAGCTTAGTTTATTACCTCCTTCTCTTAAATTCATATTACACACATTATTTAGTAACTACTATCTAGAGTGATTTTTACGCCTTATATTAAGGAATTTTATAAAATATGTAAAAATGCTATCCTAGATAAGAGTTTTATTAAATGATTTTCTATTCTAACTCCATCTTCACATCTCTGTATATTTTGCCAATAAAGAAAACAATATTATTTTTATTTCAGTGACATTTTGCCAGACCTGCTCATTAAATTAATTTTCCTTACGTTAACGCTGTGTTCATTATATTTTTAGAGAAATGTACAATTTTACATTTCTAACTAATATTTTCAATCCCAATGTCATTTAAACTTAAAATTCTGGTTTCAAATTCTGGATTAAACAAATATTACGTACCCTTTCGAAAACAGAGAATTCAGGAATTATTAAATATCATCAAGTATTTGTATAGTCGGTTTATAGGAAAAAACAAATAATTATCAATGACATTCAAGTAAGATAAAAAGTTGCAGTTTTCCAGTAAATGTAGTAATTATCAAAGTCAGTACAATTTTCTAGTAAACGTAAAATTATCAATGTCATTCGCGTAAAGCATAAAGTAGAACAATCTTCTAAAACGTATTAACTATCAGTAACATTCATATGAGATGTAAATGGCACAGTTTAAAGTAAACTTAGTAATTATCAATGAGATTCAAGTAAGGTTTAAATTTGTACAGTTTTCTAGTAAGCGTAGAAATTATCAATGGCATTCATTCATAGTTTATTGCCAAGTTATTGTAGGAAACCTTGTTAGTATCAATGGCATTAATGAATATTTTCAGCAGTTTTTCTTTCATTTATTTTTAATCATTTCACTCTAAGCAAGACATTAAAGTCACTAACACGCGAGAAGGTAATGTTCGTAAAAGAAATACAAGCATTATTAAAGAGAGAAAACAATAAAAGGAGATGAATTAAGAAGACAGAAGATAACTGGCATTGCATTTAAACATTTGATGTTTAAATTTTAATAGAAAGCAAGAAACCAGAATAGAGTTCCCTAAGCCAGATTTCCGAGAGAAAAGACTGTTAACATAGAACTTAGCGTTAGTTGTAGAAATTTTAACTTTAAAACGATGAGACCTAGCTGCCAACCTAGTAGTGTGCTTCAATATGTAAAGTCGAGGTCACCAAAGTGGAAATCTTAGAAAATTTTGCATGAAAAAATTTATGGGATCACCACGAGAAAGCTACTTGCAGGTCACTTGGAAAAGTGTTTTGTAGTAAACATAGTAATTATCAATGACATTCATGAAGAGTTTATGGGTTGCACAAATTCATACTCAACATAGTAATTAACATTGACGTTCATGTAACATTAATTGTTGTCTTGTTTTGTTGTAAACATCGTAATTATCAGTGACATTCATGTATGTTTTATACTTTTATGGTTTTTATATACTCTGCAATTATCAATGACATTAATGGATGATTTATAGCGGAGCTGTCTGTATATCAAACGTGGTGGTAACACTGGCCAACAAAAATATTTTTCAAATGCTGTTGAGATACCAAACATCTTTTAAGCTAATTCGAGGGCGCTAACTTACTTTTTCTTGAATAGCTACCGTTTTTGCTGTACAGAAAAGTCTAATTTTTTTAAAGGCATTTTTCCTTTGTTTTCTTTATATATGATATTGGCCGATGGCAAAATTTCTCAAAGTAAAATCCTAGAAATCTCTCAATTCATATTAAAACCAACAAATATTGCTCTGCTTATCGAGAAATACTATACATTCTCAATAGTAGTCAGACCCTAGGTCTTTAAAAAACACAACTGAATATACCAAGACCAACAAGTATTTTCATCAAATCCTTTAATAAACTAACTGCAGAAATATAACTTTCGTGAACATAAGACCTATGGTAAAAATTTTCTCTTTCTTGATTGTTTGTCATGTTCAATGTTATTTAAGTCCCTTTTGATACTCCACCAATATTCCCCCATCATTCATTTGTCCCACCTTCCCTGGTAGCACTCTTCTTTATTTTAATATCCTAATAGAATCGTTCTCCTTGCTTATCACTCACAGTACCATAATAAACTTGAAATTAATCGAGATTAGTATGTAAAAAAATTAAATTTCATAATCATATTACTGATAAAATGTATTACTGGTAAAATTTTTCAGTTAATTTGAATTTTGGCTATGAATTGGGAAAATTCGGTATTTCTATTTTAAAATTTTTGATTAAAAATACGTTTTTTCTTATAAAAATAGTTTATTTCAGGTGACCGACATAAACTTTTCGCCCTACCTGAAAATTAATGTGTTTCTACTAACCTTATTAACTAAATATTGCAATCAGCCAAGATATTAATTGAATTTTTTCCAAAAATGAACAGTTTTACTACAGTAAAATCGTTTTCAGAAACAGCGCCATCAAATTAACTAAAAATGTCTTTTTTTTTCTTGGCACTAAAACTGGCATTGACCAGTGTAATCGATGTATATTTTGTAATGCAGTTTTTTTTTACTAATCATTTCACCCCAAGCAAAGCAGAAGGTCCACTGATGCGCAGGGGGTTACATAAGAGATAAGTGATGAGAAAAAGCAACAAGTTATAGAAGAGTCAGAAAATGAGTAAGAAAAGGATGAGAATACAGGTTTGAAGATAGCTGCATGAGAGAGGAGTAGAAAGGAAGAAGAACATGATATACGGGTTATTAGGGAAAGGATGTGAGTCAAAAAGATAAGAGATGACAATTGAATTGGCATTTAAATTCTTGGAGATGCAGATTGTAGCTGTCAGGGAAGCAAGTACAGGAAGGGAATTCCACAGATGAGAAGTGCGAATAAAGAAGCTGACAGAAGTTGCGGTTACATTTGATCGGTTTCACTGTAAAAGGGTGGGGCTTAGACGCTATTCTAGTAGCTCGACTAAATTCATGCAGAGGAGGCACCGGCAAGTTAAGCTCATCGGAGAAGAATCAGTGAAAGTATTTGTAGAAGCGACAGAAGGAAGCCATATTAGGTCAGTGAGAAAGTGACTGGAGTTGAGCTACTAGGTCGGGATCAATTACATTACAGATTTTTCATTTGATTTTTTCAAGAAGCCGGAGATGAATAGCAGGGTCACCAGACCAATGTGACAGCAGTATTCAATGCACCGACATATGGTAGATTTATATATGTGCAAGATGGATTTAGACGATAAAATCTTTCTCACCCTACAAAGGGAATCAACCTTCCGAGCAGCAGATTTAGCTATGGATTTAAGAGAGTCATAATAAACACGAAATCAATGATATTTATAAATATATAATAGTAGTATTGGGGTCCGTTTACGCAGGTTTTTGTTGCTATCTGTGAGTCGGGATTTCTAATATTTAACAACAATGACATGTTTTAAATGAGACAAAAAAGGTTATTTTCTGAAGTAAAATTAGATCAGTTGAAATAACATTTATATATTCTTTTCCGAGATAAACAATGGCAATGAAATGTTTAAATTTTTTGGAAGCGAATTTTGTTTCTTAAGGAAATTAAGTTTTCTTAGGACGGTTAAAGATGTATGAAGATACTTGCTTTATGATGGTCAGTCGAATGTCTTTGTGAGTTCGTTGATAAAGGCTTAGTAGGAAGCCGGCTAATCACTTCTAATGTGTGCATGAAGAAAGGACTTAATTGGTGGCTGCTGGCTGTTTCTTTTCTATTGTGTGGATGCACCTATGTGTACGCACGTCTAGATCAAACCAGGCTCAATGATTGCTTTTTTACTGCATCATCGCGGAAGACAATGTATTCCGAGTAGACGGACCACAGCAATGTTGACCAACGACGTTTAATGAACATTTATCGAACAGTAATTTGTTATTAAATAATTTAATCCCAAGCAACATTATATTGGTACAAAGACGCAGGGAATTACTAAGAGTGAAAGAGAATGAAAGGGCGTTCAGAGAGGAGAAAGAACAACAACAGATCCTA
This sequence comes from Ascarosepion bandense, assembly GCA_037127315.1. NCBI lineage: Eukaryota > Metazoa > Mollusca > Cephalopoda > Sepiida > Sepiidae > Ascarosepion > Ascarosepion bandense. The sequence goes on along the minus strand of JBBBDQ010000692.1, from coordinate 1,318,746 downwards.
TTTCAAGAAGGCAGAAAACAGCGATTGATATTGCATGAAATGTTTTCAAAGAACGTAATTACTAAATGTGCAATATGCGTTGTGGTGCAGTGGATATCGGCTCGGAACAAGAAATTGGTGAGCCGAGTTCGAGTACCATTTCAGTACATTGCATTCAATTGCGCGCAAATACTCTTTGGAAAGGTATTAATTCGTCTTTTCTCTCCAAATGGGTCAAATAACAGAAAATATTGGGTTCTATATACTTGCTATCATCCGGGTCTCTTCGCGGTGGTGTCATACTTTTGGCCGCGTGTCACATTTAAACTACATTTAGAAAATCTGAAAAATGTTTTCCATTTATATGAAGTACATGCCATAATTATTAGGCCACCCCAGCTTTTTAAAAAATGTTGTGATTCATACTATTTTTAGTATTTATTGCGAAGTAGATAATTCTACTGTGCGTTGTGGTCTAGTGGATATCGGCTCGGAACGAGAAATCGGGGAGCCGAGATCGAATTCCAGTTGAATTCATTGCATGCACTTACGCGCAAATACCCTTGGGAAAGGTATTAATCCGTCTCTTCCCTCCAGTTATGGGTTAAATAACAGGACAGATTGGGTTCTATAGTCTTGGCTGGCAATCAGTCTACCGCAGAAAGCAATGGCAACCTATTGCGGGATAATCTTCTGCCCAGCCAGTCATGTCTCGAGAAAGACATGATCGCCCAAGCGTGTATCACGTATGGCACTTAACTAAATGAAAATAAAATGGTTCTTTTGTTATTATTACTTTGCAATATTTTACAAGGCAACTCGGAAGCCTTTATTTCGGCCAGCCAATAGGAAGAGATTAGCATGTGGAAGAGAGCACAAAAAATGGATACCAGAACGGTTCATTTGATAAACGTTATTGTGCAGTATTAATAAAAGAACCATTCTATTTTCATTTAGAATTATCCACTTGGCAATAAATACTAAAACTAGTATGAAACACATCATTTTGTTTAAAAAATGGGGTTGTCTAATAATTATGGCCGGTAGTGTATGTCTATTTTCGAGGACGATGTTTTATTGCGTTATCTTCAAGTATCTTATGTGCCTATGTTCTGCGCATTTTTAAAATGTTACTTGTGATTTTAATGCGAGCCTATTGCCTGTTATTTCTATTTTGTAGACTAAAGTAATAATCCTCTAAATTCATCACTTTATTTTTCTTTAATATTTCCATCTGAAAGTATATTGACACATTAATATTCAACTGAGTACGTATTACGACATGCTTGTAATAGTCAACAAAAGTACTGTTTGTGTGTTAAGTATATTTGCTCGAATCAAATGTAACCAGACAAACACAGATTCATGCATGATTCTCTCATTCACATATTTGATTTAAAAAAAAGGAATCGTCCATTACTTGATAATTGTATGCATTATTTTGAACAGAAACGTATTTCGTTTTGTCATTCGCACACACACTAATGTTACCGACATGTGAATATACTTAATTCGTCTATAGTTTAAATACACATGCGTTAATTTCGTATACATACACTAACATTTTAAATAAACATCTATTGCTTTCCTTACACGTGGAAGACACATATAAACAGACATGCGTTTTTCTCTACCTTTAAAAATATTCGTTCATTGCCGACACATATCTAACAAAAGAAGTCAAACCTTCATCAACATTGTGTCTCTTTTGATTTTCTAAAAGATTAAAAAAAAATTTAAATCATTCATCTTTAAAAAAATTTTCTTAAGAGAATTTTTTTTAAAAGATAATTATATATATATATATATATGTCGTTTAGTTTATATCTATCTATCTATCTATCTATCTATCTATCTATCTATCTATCTATATACCTATTTATCTATCTCATAGTCGGCACCGCCTCGCATCCAAGCATCAGGATAGTCATCCTTTCGTTGTATCCTCGTTTACCCAGCAGGTGGCAGTAGTGGAAACGGCTATGGAGGCCGAGGCTAACCTGAACAGTAGTCAAAGAGTGTTTGATGAGGCTATTTGCATACATTTGGTTTTGCTAGAAAACTCTGCCCACACATATAGCCAGAAACGCTTCACTGGCGGCTTAAATGGGGTTGAGATAGGCGGGACCTGGAAAACCGGGCTGTATTGGGTTGCATGATACCTGGGCTGCCATCTTCCCTGTCCATCTCAGCCTGTTCACTATCTATCTATCTATCTATCTATCTATCTATCTATCTATCTATCTGCCAATTATTATGTCGTTTTTCATCATATTTCGATTTCTGCTTTGGTCTCACTACCAACCAAGTCTGCGGGGAGACCTAAGGCAGGTAGTGGCGTGTTGTTATGGCTCCATTTCATGTTTTTCTATCTTCCCTATCATCTTCAGCATTACATAGATAAAGTTTTCCTTAGTGTGTGGGCTGTACTGAATAAGACAATTTTTTGTATGTCTCTTAAGCTGGGGTTTCCAGGGATTCTTTCAATGTGTTGTTTTGTTCCATTTTTTATCATTCCAAGTGCACCTACTATCACTGGCACAACTCTTGTTTTCAATTTCCACATTTTTTCTATTTCAATTTCCAGGTCTTTATATTTTGACAGTTTTTCAAATTCCTTGATTGCTATGTTACAATCCGCTGGACAAGCCATATCAATTAATAGACAAGTTTTCTCCTTCTGGTTTTTAACAATAATGTCTGGCCTGTTTGCTTCAATTTTTCTGTCTGTGTAGATGGTGTAATCCCATAGAATGGTTACATCTTCTATTTCTGTAACCGGTGCTGGGTGATGTTCATACCAGTGTTTGCCTACAGCTTTTCCATAATGTTTGCATATTGCCCAATGTATATATTGCCCAACTCTATCGTGGCGATTTTTATATTCATTTGGGGCAAGCACAGAACAGCCTGAGATTAGGTGGTCTATTGTTTCTTGGTGTTTATCACAAAACCTGCATTTTGGATCCATATTATTATGCATAATATTTGCCTGAAAGTTTCTCGTGAAAAGACTTTGGTCTTGTGCTGCAAGAATAAAGCCTTAAGTTTCGGACTTTAATCCAGATGCACGTAACCATCGATGAGTATTAACTTTGTCAACATTGGATTTATTGGCACGTACTGGATATTGGCCATGCAGAGGTTTGTCTTGCCAGCGCTGTTTCATCTTTTCAAGAGCTTTATCTTTGGCTTTCATTTTCATATTCTTTGCCGCAATAGTCGGCTCTTGGCTTCCGTTCTGCTTTTCTACAGAATCTACTAACTGTAAATCTTTTATTATTGAATATTTTTTCTTTCTTTCTTCATGTTGCCTTACTAATTGTATCATCCAATCCTTTGTTGTTTCTATGTATGTTAGTAAGCCAATAGTTGTTGTCTTGTATGACAATTCCAGCTGAATAAGACCTCTTCCACCTTCTTTACGGGGTATGTATAGACGGTCTACATCAGCCTTTGGGTGATGCATCTTATGCTTAGAAAGAAGCTTTCTTGTTTTAGCATCCATTCGCCTGATGTCGTTTAGAGTCCAGTTTAAGATGTTAAAGCTATATTGGACAACTGGGATTGCAAGGCTATTAATGGCCATAACTCTGTTCTGTGAATTTAATTCAGTTTTTAATATCATTCGTAGCCTTCTATAGTACTCTTTACGCACTATTTCTTTCATTTTTTTATGGTGAATGTTTTCGCTCTCATTTACACCTAGGTATTTATAAGCTTCTTCTGGTTTCAATTCTTTTATTGTTACAGCAGGGTCTAGGCTAATTGAGGATGTTTCTTGTATTGATCCACGTAAAACTGTAGCTTTAGCACATTTATTCAAATTAAATTTCATTCCAATGTCTTCGCTGAAGCATTTTACAGTTTGCAGAAGACCTTCCAGTTCATTATCATTCTTAGCATATAACTTCAAGTCATCCATGTAAAATATATGGCTTATTTTCTTTTGTCCTATTTTATAACCACATTCTGTCTTATTAAGTTGACTGGTTAGTGCTATTAATGATATGCAGAATAGTAAGGGAGACAAAGAATCACCTTGAAATATACCTCTTTTGATGTTTATTTCATCAGACTTATAGGTTCCATTTATGTGATTGAGGTAAAGGGTTGTTTTCCATATAGACATGCACTGTTTGATGAAATTGATGATGACGGGCGATATCTTGTATATATTTAAAGTCTTTAAAATCCAGTCATGTGGCACACTATCGAATGCCTTTCGATAGTCTATCCAGGCTGTACTAAGATTTTTCTTTGTACTGTAGCAGTTTTCCAGGATCATTTTGTTAATCAGCAATTGGTCTTTACAACCATAACAGCCACGTTTGCACCCTTTTTGTTCAAGCGGTATCATGTCATTTCTTTCTAAGAATAAATATGTCTGTCTTGTTAAAATAGATGTTAATAGTTTATATGTTGTCGGAAGACATGTAATTGGTCTGTAGTTTTTCTGGTTTTGTAATTGGTTTTTTGTGTCACCATTCTTGGGTAGAAGAAATGTAATTCCTTTGGTCATCCATGCAGGAATTTTAGTGGGATCGTCAACCATTTCTTGAAGTTCTTTGGCTAGTTTTTTATGTGCTGCATTTAAATAATATAGCCAAAAGTTAGGAATTTTATCTATGCCTGGGAATTTCCAATTGTGTGTTTTTTTTAGTGCATATTTAACATCATCTTCTGTAATTCCAGACCATGTCTGTTCGGGTTTATTTTTCATTCGTTCTATCTCTTGCGTAATCCAATGTACGTCCTTGCTAAGTTCTTTAGGGCAAGCCCATATCTTTTCCCAGAACTGTGTGACTTCTTCCATTCTGGGGGGTACTGTCACTTCAATTCTTTTTTTACTTATTTTCCTGTAAAATCTCTTTGTATCAGTCTGAAAAATCTTGTTTTCTCTGTAAAATCTTGCTCTTTTTTCATAGCGTCTTATTCTTTGAGCCTTCAGTTGGATTTTTTGCTTTATTTTTTCTTTATTTGATAAGACGTCATTTTCATTCTTGATGTTATATTTTTTTACGGCTCTTCTGCTTTTCCTAGTTCTTACATTTATTCCTCTACTCAGTTCATCCAATATTGATAAGTTGTTCTATTTCTTTTTCTATTTTTCTTTTCCAAGGTGGAACTTCACGTCTACGAGACTGCCTTGTTTTTATTTTGATATTTAATTTTTTTGTTGCTGCTGTTGCTGATGCATATATTATTTCGTTAAGATTTGTATGAGGGTTTTCATCCAGTATTGATTTCAGTGCTGCATTGTAGAGTTTAATAGTACGCAGGTTATGTTTTGTTGGTAGTAATTTTGGGAGCTGTTCACGTTCCTCCATTGTAATATTTTGTATTTGACTTAGAAGGTTTTTTATTTCTATCTTGGCTTCCTGTATATTGTTCTTATTTTCCGTCAAATAATTATCTTCGATGTGTTCTGAACTCGTTTTATTTTTATTTAACTGACTCAGATCACACCTTTCCAGCACTTTGAAATTCACAGCATTATCTTTGCAGTGATTTGCGTGTTTCACGGTTTCTACATTATGACCTGTGGCTTGTTTGATGTTATTACTTTTTATTTCTGATTCCGGTTTCTTTTCATAATTTGTTGATTCGTCTCTTCTTGTTACAATTCTTTTAATTTCATTGATTTCAGCCTCTGTCAGTCGGTTATTACGAATAATGTACCTACGTACATTGGCTAATTTATTTTCGTCAATATACTTTCTATTTGCTTGACCAACTTTTTCACGCCAAATGTCATATGTTTGGCGAGTCACGTTTTTTTGAGGTTTGAGTAACGCTTCATGATATGCAGTCATAACGACTTTGTACTCCTCACGAGACCATTTTATTTTTCTTTCTTTAAATATACGGTTGTAGATCTAGCTGGTAAATTTTCAGGACCAACGTTAGGATTATCCTGATTGTGGGGATCTGAAGATTCATTCTTTGTGTAGGAGTTTGTTCCTATGGCAGATTTTTCGACCTCAGGTAGGTTCCCTCTTGAAGGACGGGCTCCCTGTTTATCCACTGGAAGAGCCATATTGGACTTTTTATTTCTATTTGTATTTTTCATGTTTTTCCCACGAGTGACGCACGGGTCCAAAAGTCCACCCAAAGTTGCCCGGCACGTTGGGTAACGGTCTTTTACAAACAGGGTCCCGAAGCCTGTAGGGGATCGTTTGTGACCTCATAACGCAGTAGCCATTCACTCCTCGGCACGATTAACACCTTGAGTTGCGGGTTGTTGTTCGGAGTTTTCCTTCTCCTAAATGGGCTGCCAAGCAACATCTGACATATACGCGATTGGAATTCAAGGAGAAAGACGCTAGTTAAAAAAAAAAAACTTTGGCCTAGCAACGGCTCAACGAAACAACACATCAATACTAGAGTATTATTATTATTATTATTATTATTATTATTATTATTATTATTATTATATGCTCTACTTTTGTATTGAGCACATTTTAAAGTAAATATTTAACTGTCGAATATACTTCCATTAGTAAAATTACTCATAAGATCTATCTATCTATCTATCTATCTATCTATCTATCTATCTATCTATCTATCTATCTATCTATCCGCTACAATCAAGGCGTTAAGTGCCACTAAAATACATGGCGGGTATAGACTGTGAAACTTCTTATGCTTCCCTTAGATGTACTAATAAGTTATTTGCATTGAAATGATAAGAAGGGTTTCAATTATATCAAATTTTGCAAATCATGAATATTAAATTGAATAAAATATAATTAACATATATTTTTAAAGAATAATGTGAGTCAACAAAAACAGTTATAAGTTATAATTCAACTTAATATATTTTATGACAACTGATGGAAAATTTACCATGAATTCTTATGTTTGTTTTTTATTTCACAGAAAATACTCCAATGAATAATTACTTGTGAATACTTATAAAATCACGCGTGAGATATTTTTCATCTTACGTTGATATTAATGAATTCAGGAAACTCAAATTTGTTCAAGTTTTCTTCGGTCAATAAACGAAAAGCGACATGTGTGGCTTAAAGCTTGAATTGTAATTTTCTTACATTTTCTGATTCTGTTTTATCTTATCTATGCAATAATGAGAATAGTTTTGTGTTGTACGACACAGGACCCGAAGAAATGTTTGCAAAGACAGTACCTCTTCCTCGAATTCTGATATCAAGTGACCAGATGGTGATACTGCCAAAGAACTGTCTGAGCCCCCTGTGTATTTTGTTCATTTCATTCAGCTAAGATTAATTTTAGTCGAACCAACGTATATAATTTTTCTAGAATACCATGACTCAACGAATTTCTCTGACACCTCCTGTAACTGATTCGTCTTTTTCTACCATCTCCGCCTTCCTAAAAATTTACTCTCTTATATAGCCCCTTGCACATTAGTAGCCGTATAGCCTTGATTGAAGTGAAACGATTAAAAATAAATGATAAACTTTGACCCACTATTTTTTATTAATATTTCCATGGTAACTGTTTTCATGCGTTTTCCTTTGTAGCCATTCATCTCATGAACTGCAGAATTTCTTTTTCATCAAAACTAATAAGTAACTCTGAGTAAATCAGGATGAAATGGTTTGGTTGATATGTATATATGAGAGACATTAACAAGGTTAATGAAAAAAAAAAGAAAAAGTTTTTTATACTTTCACCCTAAGGAAGGCGATAAAGCTACTAAGACAAAAAGGGTTATTGGAAGTAAAAGAAAATTAAAAGACCTGAAAAAGGAGAAAGAACATGTTTTAGGATAACAAGGAGTTGACTGCCTTTGCTTTAAAAAAATGTAGATGGCATGGGAACAAATAATCGGAAGCGTGTGACATTGGGAAGCAGTTTTTTAGTTTTTAATAATTTCACCTCAAGCAAGGCGGGATCACTACTAGTAAACGAGGTATTACAACGAACAACAAAAAATAAATAAAAAAACAATGCAAACGACAAAAGATTAATGGAATTTAAGGAGATATAAGTTAATATTCCTTACTCCCCTACTGTAGCGAGTTGGGACACAAGGTCGGTTATAAAGTGAGGAACACAACAGCGTGCGCTCAGGTCACTGGTTAAAGGTTATCCAGCACCCGCTGATGAGGTAATTTAGTACAGTGCTTGACTTAACTTGTTTTAATTCGTCATGCCTTCCCGGAAGTAGATTTAAATCCTTGCATTGGGTAAATATAAAAAGTTTTCTAAGCATACCGTAGATGTGTCAGAAGGCCGTAGATAAAAGGCGCCCAGTGAAGATTGAACTCATTATTCAGTTGTAATTAATCTAGTGAGACAAGCTTGCTAACCATTACACCAAGCCGAGATGCTCATTCAAAGTAATATAAGATGACAATTGATGCTGCATTTAAATGTTGTAAGTTGTAGCTATCAGGGATGCAAGTAAGCGAAAGATAATTCAACAGACAGGAATTGTGAGAAAATAAACTATTAGAGTAGAAGAGAGGTTTACATTTAACTAGTTCAAGGGTAAAAGGTGGGAATAAGATGTCAATCTAGTAGCACGTGTAAATTTGAATGGTCTGAGCACTAGGGAAAGAAGCTAATCAGAGCAGTAGCCATGGAAATGTTTGTAGAAAAGACAGAGGGAAGCCATATCCCGTTGGTGAGTAAATGACCAAAGTTAAGTTGCCATGTCAGGATAGATTACATTGCAGATCGTTCTTTGGACTTTGTCGAGAATCTTAAAGCACACGACAAGCTATTGCAACAATTTTCAATGTATGCGCGAATGGTAGACTTCATAAATGGGCAAAATTGATTCCGAGCTTGTCAGAAAATGTTATTGAAAAGAAACCATTAGAACAGATATTTACAGGAAAAATAAGTTACCGTTTTGTTAGTAGTTGGCAGTAAAATAATCTTCGATTGTCTGTAAATTTTAAGGGGATCATTGCAAGACCTGAAAATTTAGCCAAAGATATACGGAAGAAGATTGTGCTCATAACCCATATTTAGGGATATCCAATCTTGCTGAGAAATATTGTAACTGGATATGAAATTTAACTTTAATGTGCTATCCAAAAGACAAAACTCAGTCAAACTCTGTTTACGCAAAAGTGGAAAGTGTGTTATCAAAGAAAAACACGCCGATCAGAAAGAAAGATTTGGTTACAGATTTTTCAGCTCCTGGGAGTATTTTGCCAATTGACATTTTAGTAGATAAAAATATAGTGTAAAATTGGCTCATCATTACTTAAAAATGTAACCAAAACGCACCGTAAAAATCATCCACTAGTGATAATTTTTAGCAATTTTGTAGCAATTGAAACATTAATATAATTTCCTTCTGCCTGATCTCTTATGCCATTGCTACTAATATTATTACCTTGTTGTCGAGCTTAACCGCCTTCACCACCAATTGCTTCTGTTTCTTTCTTCTTCAAATTTTGCTGTCATATTTAGATCTCCTACTTTCTTAATTCGTGTAAGTAATGACAAATCCTCCTCCTATAATTTAAAACATAAATTAAATATATAAAATTATTTTTATTTCGTTAGCTTTTTAAACCCTATAGATAGCCGAAAGTTTTATTTAAAATAACATTCTACACATGGTTTCAGTGGTTTAATTCGTTGAAGAGAATTCATGTTTTAGAAAGATGTGGGGTAATTTGTTGTCATTAATTGCTGTCATCATCTTTCTGACAATCGTATACCATAATGTCTGTATTTCTGTTTATCTCTTTAATGGCTTGTGTAAGATTTTCTTTATTGTGGACCATCTTTCTATCAACACCTCTAGATTTCATTTCCAAACATGAATAATCTGGCGAAGACAAATATATATATATATATATATATATATATATATATATATATATATATATATATATATATTTCTTTCCTGATGCGAAAGTATTTTATGTATTTAATCACTGGAGGTACGTGCGGAGTTTTTTGCCCACTAAAGTAAATTACGGGATTTTTTGTCCATTATGTGGATCCCAAAAGCTATTGTTTATTAATTGATCTATACTAAAGATTCTCCTTTCATTGACTGAAATTACGGGGCTTTTTCTTATTAGTTTAAATTAAAGAGATTTAGGTCACTGGGTAAAATTACTGGGCCTTTTCTCATTGGTCTTATTTAGACCAATGACTTTATCATTGGATAAAATTCTTGAACTTTGGTTCAATGGTACATCTTATGGCTGTTTTTGTACAACGTGGAGCAAATTAAAAGGTGTACTAATAGGTTTCTGTATTGAAATGATAAAAAACGTTTCAATTATAACAATTCTTACAAATTATGAATCTATAATTAAATACAATATAATTAACATTTATGTTTTAAGAATAAAGGACGTCAATAAAAACAGTTATAAGTTATAATTCACATTAGGGAAAATTTATTTTTCACTGAAGCAAATTAAAGAACTTTTCATTTATCCGAGAAAATTAACAATTGTTTTTCAGCAAATTACGGTGAATTTTGCCCGTTAGAATAAATTGTAACAATGATGAGTCATCGGTTTTTATTAAGAATTTTTTTGGTTCATTGAATTAAATTAAGGGGCTTTCTATTCGTTTGAATTTGCTTCTAATAAATAACTCATTCCTAACAGATGCAAAGATATATAATACATTTTTATCAGATTTGTTGCTTCAAGTAACAACAAAGTTTCATCTTCCTTATGGCACCCGAAATCTTATAGAAAAAGCAAAAGAAAAATAGTAAACTTTAACCGATTGAAGGAATCAGTTCATCACACACAGAACTAAATAGAAAATATCTCCCCCAAATTTTCCAGTGGAAAGAGATGAAAAAACGTCCTTAGCAAACCTTCTGAGTAATCTATTTCCTGACTTGCGTTCAGTCATTTACTTCCTGCGGCAAATATAAATCGTTTGATTTCCTGGGACTGAAAAAATATATGCAGTTTTTAAATTATTTTCTGCATTATTAATACCTATAAAATGCCATATATATATATATGGTGGATTATATCAGGCAATATTGGAAATATATGATAACTTAAAAAAGTTTAAGGATGAGTCCTTAACTGCTGTGCGATTCCATAAAAATAGAGTCGATTCGTGATTCATGTAAATCGATGAAAAATACTCGTGTGAATAATCGTATAATTGTAGCTTTTCCTTGAAATATACTGTTGGTCCAAGAAAATTTAATTTCCGTTGGATTTACTTTGGATATCGTTTCTCATCGAACGTCAGTTTGAGTAATTACAAAGTGTTATATTTCTGGCCGGTTCTATTAAGCAAGATGATACGTCTAACTTCCGACTCCGCATTAATATTCTACCTTTTATTAAAAGTCGGACTTCAAACACTGTAACCGGTGTCAAGTAAAAGGAAAACACACCAGATTGATAGTCTTTATTATAAGGTCTTGTAGATCGCCATGCTTTAAGAATGTTTTAATTTGTAGATGATGTTAGCATTTCTGTTGTAACAATTATCATTATTTTGAATTAATATTTAATTTATGATTCTAATTAAATCGATTTAACGAAAACAACTTTTTCGTAAATTATTAACATTATTGGATTTTAAGCAAATAGTAGTAAAACACAAACTAAAACGTCATCTCATAGAAGCTTCAAACGTTTATATTTTACTTAATAAGGTTAACTTGCTATTTAGCGCAAATTTTAATTAAAACTTTTTATTACATATATATATATATATATATATACTACCGACCATAATTATTAGGCCACCCCAGCTTTAGTTTTAAAGAAATGATGTATCTCATATCATTTTTAGTATTTGTTGACAAGTGGATAATTCTAAATGAAAATAGAATGTTTCGCTTGTTATTATTACTTTCCGAAATTTTACAAGGCAAGTAAGCAAAGATGAACTTATCCGAATGACCCAAAATTTTCTTCATTCTTTCATTGATGAGACTGCAAAATAGGTAATTATTAAATTTATAAATTTATTTGAAGCATATGTGATTGTACAGCATTAACAAAAGACCCATTCTATTTTCATTTACACTTTATTCACTTGGAAATAAATACTAATAATTTGTATGATATTCATGATTTTTTTAAAACACTGTTGTGGCCTAAAAATTAAGGCCGATAGTGTCTATATATATATATATATATATATATATATATATATATATATATATATACAACACTTGAAATAGTCTAGTCCTATGGGAAATAACTAGGAGAGCTTATTTGTGTCAATAAAATCAATGATCGTTGAAGGCCTAATATTGTCACAATGCAGTGTTAATATCAGGCTACACACATTTTAAAATTTAATAAAATAATGTTTTTAAATATATATATATATATATATATATATATATATATATATAGGTATATATATATGCATGTGTATATATATATATATATATATATCCATGTATATAACAAAAAAATGAAAGAACACGTAGATTGAAATCCCACGGTCAACCATTTATTTTTATAAAGAGTGCTCGATACAGAGTAGAGCTTAATATTGTAATTTGTTATTACAATGGGTTAGAAAGGCATAATATCACTACACAAATATTTTCATGTTTCAGAGCAAAATTGTTTCTTTTCGAGTGATAAATGGTGAAAATGCTTTTTTTAATTATTAGAAGAATTAATGGATATTTAGAAAATTAGGGACTGGTAATAGGAGGAAATGCTTTTTGGTGAGTCAATATTGTTCAACCAAAACAGAGAATTAAGTAACTATGGAGATTTAATATTTGGGTTATGACAGGAGACATGGATATAGACATGTCACTTTTTAATTTTGTCTGGATAAGATACATAGTGGGACCTTAGATATTTTAAATGGATAGACTGTAATTTTTAACAAGAGATTTGATTTAAGGATTCTTTAACTTAGGCTTATATATATATATATATATATATATATATATATATATATATAATCGAAAAGGATAATGAGGTAGGTAAATCCCAAAAACCCGATCTTAATTAAAATTAATTTCATTAATATTAAAATTGATCAAGGTGGAGGGCTCAGAGCAAATGTTATATTTTAATTACAGAACCAAATATAAAATGAAACAAACTTTCGCTGTTTAAATGTAGAAATTCAACGAATTTAAATATCGAAATTTTATTTTATTTTACATATATATATAATATAATATAATATAATTATGTGGTTATTTCAATTTTACATTGCTACTTACATTATATTAAGCTCTATTTATATATATATATATACATATATATATATATATATATATATTTACATTATATTAAGCTCTATAATACTAATTATATTGAGCACTGTTTATAATAAAATAAATGCCAGAACACTCAAAATATAAAAAAAACCTTGAGTCCTCTTCACTTGGAATTATATATAGTGACGTGTTAAAATTACTGTTACTTTTTCAGTAGTTTAATGGTGGAAAGTCATTTTACGCAAGCAGGTTTTTGTCACAAAGTGCTGGATATCAAGATAAGGATAGAGCGTTAATAGAATAAATGTCGAGAAATTTGTCACTTCGGAAAGTAGTTTTATTTCAGTCCTTCGAATTGTTTTGTAAGGGCATTATTATAATCATTTTGGTATTCATATAACACTACTCAGTAAAAAGTTTATCTGCATTAACTTTCTCTCTCTCTCTCTCTTACACACACACACACATACACACTCTCTCTCTCTCTCTCTCTCTCTCTGAGCGTATTTGAATTTAAACATTTATTGTTAGTGATTACGATAGACCTTAATAGAACTACAAAATATAAATACCTTAGCCATTCTTTACAGAAGCAAGTCACTTGTTTTTTTCTGTTGACCCTCTTGTCTTTAATAACCTGTTTGTGCCACATTCCCCTTAGACATAAAAAATTAAGCTCTTTCAAATTCTAAATTTATATGATCTGTTTACATATTCTGTAAAACTTTCACATTGCTTGTTCGCTATTCTAAGCATCTAAAAACATATTTCTTTTGCCTTAGACGTTCTCTTCATTAAGGGAGGAGGTTATCAAGTATTTACTGCCATATAGGAATATTAATACTACACAACGTTTTGGCACCATTTCTGTGGTTCTAAACAAATTTCTCTGTTTCTATAGTTTTTGAAAAAAATTTCATTGTTCCAATGGACCTTTGGATTTCATTCTCGCATTCTCCATTCATTGTTAAAATACTTTTTATATGTTTTGCCCTTTCAGGTCGTTCAGGACTTTCAACAACTTCAAGATCAATATAGTTCAATGCGATATTTGACTTATTCTTTATTTACTCAAGCTAGTAATTTAGTTTAGTTTCTGCATTACTCTTTCCCTCTTATATCCTGTGAGTTCCAAATTATACAAGCCTTCTTTATTCTTTATGTATCTAAGAAATTTCAATCTACCTTTTCTAATTATCATCAGCTTTACGGTCAAATCATGTTGAAGACCGGCTCTCGTACGATCACTGAATGTTTTTGGGTCTCTGTACAACTATTTGCAATTTCCAACGTTAACCTTATTTGAACTTCATTTGCAAACATACATAGGGACATAAACGCACACATTTTCCTCTTAAATTCTCACTTATATAAAGGAATGAAAGAACTTCACAATACTTTGTTCGACCCAACAAGTCATCACGTTTCGGCCGTTGTAATTTTCCATCTTCAGGTGTTTGTCTTCGTTTACGGTAACCTCCTTGGAATTACTGATCGAACCCTCAAATGAATAGTAGATAGTTTTCATTACTTTTTCATGCTTAGGAAATATTTCAACTCAGTTAATTGCCAGCGGTCTTACTCACTAGTGTGTTGTTTGAAGAAGGTCGCAACGTACAATGGACGAAATATTGTGCGTAATGTTCTGACAATAACAATAGTCCTAATATTAATAATGTAAATGGTCTTAATGATAACTCCTGATCCTGGAAATTCAGATTTAAAGTGATTTTAAATGCTAGAATTTTTTGCTAAACATTGATATGGATTGAAGCACACACACACACACACACACACACACACACACACACACACACACACACACACATATATATATATATATATATATAAAGTGTGTGTATTTTGGCAGCATTTTTTCATTAATACAGGTTTCGTTGAATAATATAGATAATTTTTGTCTATTTATTTTGTGTAGGATCCTTCGTATAGTCTGATATATTGATGGTGCCATCGTTAAAAGACGACAAGAAATTACAGTAATTGTTGATTTTTTATCAGGTCTGAGCTTTCGGTTTACATAACCCATTATCAAAGAATTAACATTAACATACAGTGAACATAGAACATTTAAGTTATTAAGAAAGTGGAATTAAACAAAGGGAATTAAATCAAAGTGACAAGTTCTTTTTTAACGTGGCGGATGGCCGCAGACGGTGAAAAAATGGTGGTGGTTTGGTTCTTGATGCGATTACAGGTATTGGAATATGTTAGTAGAGATATCAAAATTTACTTCATCTAAGCTAGGTTTAAGCTGTTTGATGTAGATAGCTTCTAGGATTTTGAGTTTTTGTTTATTATTTTCTTGTCGAATTATACATGTATTTTCATCGAGCGTTTTTCTGAGAAGTGTGCGTTGATAACCGTGTTTTAAATGTTGGAATATGTTTGAATTGTCATTTAAGTGTAACGTAAGACGCCGTGAGAGCGAGTTGATAGTATGTGTCAATGTATATATAATTTAGTTTGTTAAAGATAAATTCTCCAAAGAGGCATTTGAATTTATACACTACATTGGTTTTTTGAAAATTGCTAACGGTGGGGATCGAGTGGTTGCAGACAAATGAATTCAAAGTAGTGGATTTAGCGTAATATATAATAAACCTGATTACTTTGTTAGGGTCTGTCGGAGAAATATTAGTGTTTATGAGTTTCTTTAGGATATTTTCGTCTAGTTGGTAGTTGGAGTGCATTTGGCTACGATATAAGAGAGTGATATGTTTAGGATTGGTTGGGCTAGTATCATATGTTGTTTTTACTGTGTTAAGCTTTTTAAGAAAATGTCGTATTTGTTCATCAGCTATGTAGTTGGGAAAATTATTGTTGATGAGTGTCTGTTTTATGTTTTTTAGTTCGTTGTGGAAGATCTGTTTGGTAGACGAATTGGTTTTTACATCGTGCAAAAACCAATTATCTTATCAAAATTGTCTATATTATTCAACGGAACCTATATATATATATATATATATATATATATATATATATATATATATATTTGTAAACGAGTTATTACACTTCCCAAAATTTTACCTATGGGTGTCTTCAGTCGATTTACAATAATAATGTACAAATTCTTTGCATAAAACACACACACACACACACACACACACACATATATATATATATATATATAATGCCAAAAATTTGTATCCTTCAACTGAGTATATTCATGTTTACTTCGAAGTTTCCTGGGGAAACCGTTATAATGTCTTCACTCATCGGAGCTGTTTTTGTCAGTCCCGATCAGTAAAGATAACAAAACATTTTCCTCACGAAGCATTAAAATCGGCATGAACCTACCCAGTTAACGTGACAAATTCTTTGCATTAAACCTATCCATACCGTATATCCACCTCCATAGTCGAGCACTTTACGATAAAAATACCTGCTTGCTAGAACATGTTTTGTCAGTAAAACTACTTTAAAACAACAATCTTAGTGCTAGGCATTATCGTAAGTCAACTATATATATATATATATATATATATATATATATATATTTTATTATAGTGATTTATAAAACATTTTTATCACTACACAAAAAATCTAATGCTTCAGAACGTTAATTTTTTTTCTGGTGATATTTTAAAACAAATATTGAAAATGATCTATTTAACAAATATATATAACGATATTAAACTCTGCTTACAGTATTTATATTATTTAGACTATTGCCCTCATCTTAGTCACCAGTTGTACGCTCCGACCTTCTTCAACTGCTAGTAATTTCGAACCGAATGCTTTATTACAATTACTGGGGTATATGAACTCGATGCTTTTCGTAGAGCCTCTTCTTGTAGTAATAAGTTATCTTCATCTAACCCTGTGAGTTACTTATTCATTACTGCTGTAGTCTGGTAGTGAACTCACAACTCTTTTGGGTTAAGTCACAGGAACTAACCAACGCCTATATCCACTGGGTCAGTGATTGGAAAAATAGTTTGGTTCGAATTGCCTAGCACCTGAAGAAGGCCAGAGCGTACAACGGCCGAAACCTCGTACAAATGGCGACAAAGATGAGGATAATAGTCCGAATAATGTAAGTACTGTAAATACGACCTCATCTCAGAAATATAGACAAATACCAAGCTCTACTTAGTATTTATAATAAATTGTTTTTATAAAAGTAAATGCAAAGAACGGTAGTTTTTTTGCTTCTATCTGTCATTGACGTTCTTATATATATATATATATATATATATATATATATATTGAAGGAAAACAATATATGTTAGTGAAAACAACGAACAATTAGCGAAAATGTAAAACTATTATCCTGAATCACAATCACGAATAAAATCGACAATAGTGAAAAACAAAGAGAAAAAAAAGCTTAAATCAAATTTACCTACTCAGAAAAGTCATTGAAACACAAACTGCCTAGGCCGAGCACAATACGCTTACTAACATAATCTCGAGTTACAAATAGAACCATTTTTATACGTGTGTGTGTGTGTGTGTGTGTGTGGTGCTTGCAGAAAAACAAATACATCATCGTGACACACTGTTTCACTCGAGAAGCGACCTTCAGACTATTACACTAAATTGATTGTGGCGCGTTTTCTATCTACACGCTGTCTATATTTACATTTTATCGTCGATATGAATATCGAGCTTAACTCAGAAATATACCAAATTGCAAATTTCATTCATTCATTCATTCATTCATATATATATATATATATATATATATATATATATATATATATATATCTACGCATGTTTGCGTGTGTTTATGTATTTGCACAAAAACACACGCACAACGTAGAGTTGATTTGCATGAATTATGGAAGCGTTCAAAATTAGATTTCTGGCGACAGAAGAAAATTATGAAATCGTTAAATTTGTCCATAAATCTTGTTTAAGAGTTGGGAATAAATCAAAATAGTGCGAGTTGAATGCAATGCAGATTATGTGAGCTTAAAAGCCTTATAATGATTTTATGCGCTTAAGGAGAGACGGAATGAGTTTAAAATATGAGTTTCCAACTATAAATAGAAAGCACTGACATAGTAATTCTGATTTAGTAGTTCTCAATGCTAGCCAAGTCGTTCTTGTAAACAATAATTCCCAGAAGAAAAGTAGCTAGTTGTAAAATAATTTTAGAATGTATTATAATCTAGCAATTTTTCAGTAGGTAGGAATTTGGAGAGGTTGGTAAGTCTTTTTGAATAATAGTATATCAACAAGTACAGGACTAACACGCTGCGTGAAGCAGATATACTCCTAGTGAAATGCTAGTCAGAATTATCACTCTACTTTACGACAATTTACTCTAATAGTGTCCACGTATTTAAGAGAATAGGAAAATTCCATTCCTGTGTATAGGTAGATATACAACAATATGTATTTTAATAGGGTTGTATTGTTTATGTATTTTTTGTATTAAATGACATTTTGTGATTGTTATATCTTATATCTATATATATACCTTTTAAAATATAATATCGCATTTAATTATTTTCAATTCTCTATCTGATATCTAAGTATAGCATACGGCTTACGTGGTCAATTTAATTGCAATGAAATTCAGTATAAGCTGGAAAAGTTGCTAGGTGTAAAAGAATTTTAGAATTTATTATAATCTAGCAATCTTTTTAGCAGGTAAGAATTTGGAGAGCTTGGTAATTATATTTGAATAAATCTAATATCTAATAGAATTATTCCCACAATAAATTCCCTTAAAATCTTTTAGAATATATTGAAGAAAACTGCATTGAAATTGCACTAATCTCAGAAATCTCGACAATAAGCATAAGCGCAGTACCATACATAATATCACCGATTATCACCAATAGTGAACTACAAATTGCAGTGAATTGTGGTGAGACCTGTTCGCCAAGGACCTGAAGAAAGAAAACGCATGAAAGAAGCAGAAGATGAAGAAAAATCATATTTATTTTAATTAAGATACATATTCATTTCATGTATCAAGAACATATGTAAACGCCTCTCTTTTATGGGAATTGTGTAAACTGTGTATCTTTTTAAACGGGCAAAGTCCAAGCGAGCCGATATGCTTATGATGTTCTTTTAAAAGACATGTTCAAAATCAAATCACATAGCAAGGTTTAATATAAAAAAATACCACTCTTAGTTTTCGTCAAATCCTCTCCATTATAATAAATATCGTTTTGTATTTATTTGTAAAACTTCTTTACTATTATAAAGATCGTTATATATGTATATATTATAGATATAATTCCTCTCGCGCTCTTGGAGAGAAGGACAATAGTTAAGCAGTGTCGGCTCATTACATTAAAGAGGCGATAATTAGTAAGAGTCAGCTCAGTTCATTCTCTTTATTACCACTTGTTAAACTTTAATATCTTTTGCTTTTCTCCTTGGAAGCTCTTGTCACGTGTTTCCTCTTTAACAGTGGCTTTTTTATTTTTTGCAATTATATGTCGTCGACTAATCAAGAATATATATATATATATATATATATATATATATATATATATATATATTTCTTTAATAACTTTAAATTCATGACTTCCTGTAATGGATAAACTGAATTAAAAATTTTAAGATATTACATTTAAATCTGTTCCTCCCCCTCCTAAATATACCGTTTCAAACCCCTGTAAACATTCACTAGCCTCTACCATTTGATATTTGATACCCCGTTTATCTCTTGTCTCTACACTCTGTAAACTCGCCACTACCAGCTCTGTCCTGTTCTACTTTGTGACCGTTGTTAACCTGGCCTCTTCCCTACTTTACCCCAGGACCTTCGCCATTTGGAACAAAACAATGTCGCTAACGTGACGTGGAATCTCTGTTAGAGATCCCATGTTGAAATGTACATCCGACACTTTTGAATTTTGAAACTTTTATCTAATTTATATTGGCTCTGTATTCTTAATAGATTGAACTCTCTGCCTGCATCACTTTTTAATGTTAAAAATTTTTAATATTGATTAGGATCAGGTTCTTGGAATTTACCTTCCTACTCTTCCACTTCGGATTAAAGAAAAACAATATATATATATATATATATATATATATATATATATATATATGCATTCTATTATAATAAAGACAGCCTCAGATTAAAACGTAAGTGGAATTCCTTGCATGATTAAAGACTATTTCATGCTATATTTTTCCTCGGGTTAGACAAGCGTAAATTGCTTATGTCACTCGCCTACACTAATGCAGCCGTAAAGTTATAATCCTTGGTATAACAACACATTTTTATGACATATGTTAACATAATTAAAAACACGTAGAGGATGTAAATACATGGAGGATGTAAAACACATGGAGTGAGCACGTGAGCAAACGATAAGGTGATGGAGAGGATGCGAACGAGACAAATCATATGTAACATCAAGAAAAGACAGATGAGGGTTCTAGGATACGCAATGAGGAAATAGGTCCTGAAGAATTTGACACTGACATGACGGATATAGGGAAAGAGAGACAGGAGAAAGCAGCTCGAAACATATTTGATAGGTATGATCAAATGGATGGCCTAGTTGAGTTTCGGGGAGATACCAAGAGAAACTGAGAGCGACAAGCGATAGAGCAAAGTAGAAGTTCATAATCACCTATATCCAGAAAAGACAGGACATATGAAGAAGAAAGTTGATTACAGTTTTTACGCTACGAGTATATTTATTGCTACCTATATATAAGATATATATATTAATATATCTTACATACATCTAAACTTATTTATAAATGGAACTTTATCTCTGTGTGTGTGTGTGTGTTTGTGTGTCTGTGTGTGTGTGTCCGTTACCTATAGACTCTGAAACGGCTGAACCGATTTTCTTGAAAATTCACAGTTCTACTATAAGCGTCTGCGATTGTTATTATCTAGGTTTTGTGTCGAGGTACCCCCGATAAATTTCGAAAATCGATAATCGAGAAAATCGGGTTATAGAAGGAGTGGTCCGATTTTAATCAAATTTGATTCACTCATATATAAAAGGCAAGATGCTTGTGGGTGTGTCTCTTTATCGGCCTGTATGTCTGTAATTTTTCAGCCCTTTTATTTTAGTTTTTGCTTCGGGTTTAGCTCTAAGTAAGTATAATTGTAGTTCTTAGTCTCAGCCATGATGCCATTTCCTTATTTAGCCTTCAAAATTTAGTTTACGACGAAAAAAACTTATTTGATATCGATACAGGGAAATCAAAATTTGACTTACATCCATTCATCTTTCTTTCAGTCTACAGTTTCGCTTTAACTGGAAACAACTATTGCTTTTTAGTCTTTCGTGACAACGTTCAAAGCGTCTGAGCTCCAGGTCCATGAATTAGTTGTGAAGCTTTCATTACACCCGAGCAACCCCAGGCTATACTGTTAGTTATAAATATCTTAATATATATATATATATATATATATATATATATATATATATGTATGCGATATATATATTATACATATATATATATATATATATATATATATATATATATATGTATAATATATATATCGCATACATATATATATATATATATATATATATATATGTCAAATTGGTCGATTTTCAATCCCGGCTGGGTGCAATCTGATGTTTAGCCTTACTGATAAGTTGTGATACAGCAAAACCAGCCTTTATTCGGATGGATATATATATATATATATATATATATATATATATATATATAAAGGTTTAATAATCTATAATAAGGCAGAAATCTTTCATTTACACATTCGATTCGCATATAGTTGTTTGGGTGAGCCCCCGTGGGCGTGCGCGAGTGTGTGCGTGTGTCTTTGAGCACCTCATTGGGTGTACAAATGTGTATATAAGTTTTCGCTGTCACGACGACCAATTTTATCTCCCACTTCCACAAACATACACCAATATACGCAGCCTTACATATAGACAATTTAAAAAAACAATAATCAGTTTGTCTGATGATCGCAAAAGCGTGGAACCCAGGGTCACAAACTCGCATCTATCTATCTATCTATCTATCTATCTATCTATCTATCTATCTAATGTGTTTGCGTGCGTGTGTGTGTGTGTGTGTGTGTGTTAACAGTCCGCGTATTTGTTTTTGTGTGTGTATGCAGTACCAAATTGTATTTAAGAATGTGTATGAACGTGGCAAAAGATGCTAAATAAATACAAACAATGACGAAATCTAATAATAATATCCGTTTCTTCCCTTCTTCCAGTGTATGTGAGGGTTCGATCACGCGTGGGTGTGTCTTAAATCAGTTCAAATTAGTTCCTAAATGTAAATATCGTAGAACTTGCCAAGAATCCCTTGTAGATTTCCGCCGTCCAAGTCTCTGGTTTAATGGTTTGTATACAAATGTTTTAGTAATAATCGCTACTTGTGAATCTCTCTCTCTTTCTCTGTCACTCTCTCTCTTTCTCTCTCTCTCTCTCTCTCTCTCTCTCTATATATATATATATATATATATATATATATATATATAAATTAGTGTGTTATAATTATGGCCTAGAGAACTCAATATCAAAGATAGAGCGAATCTAAATTTGAACAATGAATCCGTAAGTTAGGGTAATATAGCAATGATCTAGATTTTGTAGTGTTCTGATATGTATTTCAAGCATCTATCTATCAATCTATCTATGGATCGATCAATCGATCGATCGAACTATCGATCTAATTGTTTTAAAAATATATATTTGTATATAAATATTTTTATATATTTTCTTTATTATTTTTTATTAATTTTTAAATGTAATTCTATATGTATATAAATCTCTCTTTTTCTCTCTCTTTCTTACTCTCAATATATCTTTGTGTCCATGTCTGCATAATAACTGTGTACTCATGCATACATCAGTAAATTTCACTTAACTGGTCAAGTTGAAAAAACTGATAATACTTGTAGTTTAAACATAAAGAAAAATGCAAACATCATTATGATTTATGTCTTCGAAACAGAAATTTATCATTGTGTCTAAACAGATGTCAGTGAGATAAAACACGTCCTTGGATAATTCGAAAAAGAAATTAATCTATTTATCTTGAGATTAGCAATTAGACACATGAAGGTAGAAAGTAATATAAACATGGACAAATTCGCTGTTCACTTGTTGAAAATCCCCTTGATATAAGGAGTTTTGGATAGAAAGTGAATGTGTCGGAGACATCGACGTTTCTCTATCTTGAATCAGTTAAGACGAATAATTGATAAACTTTCCATATTAAAAATAGTCAGGCCACTTCAAGCAAGGTTGAGCAGTGTGCCTTGACCCTCGTTTACAGATGTATTTGATAAGCTCAGCAGGTCTGAATGCTGAAGCTTTCTCTTTTCTATCGCATCACATGATTACACCTATTGTCAGCATGACCTCCACTTGATTAGTCTGATAAATCGCTAGGAACATCGGCTTGGCCCCGGGAAACCTATCGTTTGTTGACTTAGTCACGTCATGATAATGGATACGAGATAAGCGTCCTTTGTTAACCGAAATTCTGAATCTCTTGCGTGAAGCCATATCCACTATAGATATTATGGTGTTTCCAAAATATGTTTTTACAGAAATTTACCTAAAACACTATTTACATTTTTTAGACTAGTTTCCTCATATTTATTGCCAGGTTTACAACGTTTCGGCTGTTGTATGCTCTGACATTCTTCAGGTGCTAAGAATTTAGAACTGAAGTTTTTTACGATATCTGGGGTATATTATTTATATTCCATGTGAGATGTTACTTCTGTTATATCCACTAGGCCATTTACCATCAAGGACAAATAACTTACAGAGATTAAGTTAAAGGGAGATAACTACATTGCTACCAGAAGTGGCATAGCACATGGAATGAGAATGATATACTCCAGTGATCGTAATACAGGGCTCCGCTTGAAATTCCTAGCACGTGAAAAAGACCGGAGCATATAACGGCGGAAACGTCGCAGACATGGCAATAAAAATTAGGTCAATAGTTTGAACAACGTAAATAATGTAACTACTACCTCAAAAGCAAAGACATTAACCTAAAATATATTTTAATGAGTTATATTCCATTATTGTCGCTCTTTCCAGAACGTAAGTTAAATGGGTTGTTTTTTTTTCTATGTATCATCTCCCTTCAGAACTTAAGCGATCATGGGTCTCCAACTATTATGTCTTTTTTAGTTCTTAAGAAATTTTGTTTTATTGTTATATTTTTAAGCTTTTTTCAGCAATCCAATGACTGAAATTCGATTAGTAGGCAATGCGTTGTTTTCATATGTCCATCTTGCTTTCAATCTTTTCTGTGAGTCTCAAATTTTCCAATCACTTTTTCTTAAATATGTGCTCCTGTATCTCTAAGGGGATTTCCCAATATTCATTGTCATACAAGAAACTTATATTACGTAGCAGATAGGGAATAAAAATATGTTCATTTTTACAGAATTTACCGAAAACGGATTTTAAGTGCGTTGTGGTGTAAAGGTCATCGGATTGTAATGAGAAATTGGATAGCTGAGTTTGAATTATAGTGGAGTTCTTTACATTCTTTTACTTGAGGTCCTGGGTATGACGGTAAACTGCATCCGGTAGCAAGACCTCTGATTGGAAAGTTGTGAGAAGCATGGAACCACCTCTTAATTGCTGTTGGTTAAGGTCCCATCTATGGGCAAATAGTTAACCCACAAACTGGAGTTAAAACACCATGAAAGTATAAAAATAGACTTTTATAGAAATATATACATAAAAATAGACTTTTATAGAAAAATATACATTTTCGAAGGAAAAAATATTGCCAATAATACATTTTTGATGAAAAATTATCATTGCCATAACATTTTTTGAAGAAAAAACATATTGCCGTTATACATTTTTGAAGAAAAAATTATTACCAGCAATACATTTTTGAAAACAAAGCTAGAAATCATCTTCAGTTTTCTAAAATAAAAAAAATAAAAAAGAATTGTTCACCAAAATGTGACTAAATCAACCTTCGCATTATAACTGAATATTAAAAAAAAACACCTTAAAACCCTACCTTTTTGGGCATTAAATAACACACAAATGTTTATACACCTAAAACAAAACTCAAACTCAAACTCTTTTTTTGATAATACCCTTAAGAAAATTTATGAATCCGCCAAGCTATGTGTTGAATAGCAGGACAGATTGTTTTCTATAGCGTGTTCCAAGCGTGTATCATGCATATTTAATAAGGAACATATATTAATTATTCTTTGTGCTATTTCTGTCAAGACTTATGTATCATTGACCTCCACATCTTCCTGCCTCTTGTAGCTTTGATTAGCCTTGATCTTTTTGTCATTCCTACTCGTTTTTGCTATCCATTCACATAAGCTTTTCAGGTAAGTGGCCTGCTAATTTCTCACTTCGTTTTGTTACGATATTCCGTCAATGAAATGTCCTTTTAATTATGTGTCCTTAAAATTTCAGATGTATTTTTCTGATTCTAAGTAAGCGTCCTTCTCGTTTTCCATTTTCTTTAAGATTCATTTGTTGCTTATTCGATCAGTTCATGATATTCTCAGTATCCTTCTGTAGAACGACGTTTCTATTGCTTCTAATCTCATCTTCAACTGTGAGTAGAGTGTCCAGCATTTAAATATAGGTCATTTGATATTCTATAACTGTTCAGCTGTCTTTTTTTGTCACTAAACATATTTTGTTTTTTTCGTAATTTACTTAGATTTAGAATATAACTTTTTCATTACAAATTATCTTCAGATTGTAGTGTCACATTTTCAAACATCTATTGAAAGACTCACGAAATATTAAAAATTCTGTGTTTGTGACATCTCTGATTTGTAGCTAGAATATTTGGATTTTACTCATGCCGGCGACCACGCGTCATATCAGTTGATGGTTACTCCTTTTTTCCAGCTTTTCTTGAATACTTTGTCTATGAGGCCCTGTAGTTTTTCTCCTGTTATCAACATAGTGTCATCTGCGTATTTTATACTATTAAGATTGCGTTCAGAGATAATGTTACCATCTTCAGTACTTTTATGATAGCCTCACTTCAGAGGTTGAATAAATAAGGCCAGCAAAGATATATTAGTTTTAAGTCTCTAAAACTCTGCATTTGTCTACTTCTTCATTTCTTCTTCTTTTTTTTCTTCTTCTTCTTTTATGTGCCGAGTCCCTTCATGACGTAGGAGATCACGGCATTCAACATCCCTTGTAGCTGTCCGCATCAATTCTCTTGTTACTCCTCCCAAACACTGTTCTACTATCAAGTATATCATGCGTTGATTTTCCCTGTCTCTTTGTTTCCTCTATCTATTCTGTGATTATCAGATTCTCCAACCCCTTCTTCCTCATTGTATTTCCTAGAAACTTCAGCTGTATTTCCGAGACGTTAAGTATCATTTACTTTTTCGTTTCTATCTTCTCCAAAACCTCGTCGTTACTCACGTAATCGGTTCATGGGTATTGTTAACCATAGAATTATGTTATTTTGTCGCTAGAAAAACATCGTCTCTTTTTTAGCGCATTCTAATGACAGTATTTAAATAAAATATTTATATATGCATTGGATTCTAGTATCTTTTGCCGTAGTTAATGCAACTTTATAATAGCATCGTGGCAGAATTTAGCATCTTTCTGCTTCATGATTTTTGTATAGATCAAAATAAGTGGTGGTCGTGCGCTTGGTCTGCTGAGTCCGTCTGGTAGTAGGACGTACCAGTTTCTCCTGGGTCTCAGAATACATGACTGTTCTCGTGCTCTCAGGAACGATTTTGCATGCTCTTTATTGACTGCAACCTTTAACAAATCTAAATAGTGACAATATTTGTTTGAATTTAACGTCTGAATTTGCTGAACAGTGCACGTCTACTTTCAAATATAGACTGTATTAAAATTTTCAAAAGAAAACTGATTTTTACACGAACATTTTCCGCTCCACATTGTTGTAATGAATCCATTCCTCATCGACTGCAATCGTTCGGTTCAGAAATCACTCGTTTTTTGTTGCATTTGAGTGAAGAGTCTCAGTGAGATAGAGTCCATAATTTTCTCCCTTAAATTGCGAGATGTCTAATCATCGTAGCGATTGATTTATCGAAATCTTTTCAAAAGTCTTACAATGTTCAGATGTGAGATAAGGGGTAACACTCCGATCTCCCGTGTCGTAGAACCTGCATTAGTTTTACCAGAGTTTTGATTTGACCGACGGCAACGACAAAAGTCTACTCGAACTTTCTCGTACTTCCAGATCAATATTTCCACTTCTGAGATTAGCGAATCACATTACTCTTCGATACGGTGCCATCTTTATAAAAGGCACATGTTTTTTGCTGTTTGCCAGCGTGTTTTTTTTTCTTTTTCAATATTTCAGGCGTATTTAATGTAGAATTGTGTGGGGGGTTAAATTTTTTCATTATTATTATTTTTCATTATTGGACCTATTTTGATTGATTATAATAGCAGAGTAATGAGCTTGTTATTTACTGAGAGCAGTTAATATCAATTTCAATACCCAGTTACAATAATCAGTCAGAATAGCCTAAATAATAATGATGATATTGATAATTTAAATCCAACAACAAGCATAATGTAAATAGTTATTCCGTGCGTTTACAAAACGCTAAATCATCAAATAACATGAAAATTTTACAAACGATGTTAATTGTGACCGTCAAGTATGGTATGACAATACATATAATAATATCTTTTAAACTGTGAAGTATAATAAAAAATGACAGTGATATTAATGATATTGCTAATAATAATAATAATAATAATAATAATAATAATAATACAAAAATAATTATAATATAATGACCACATATTAACAACTATAAAATATGTTTATAATTGTAACCATTAAATATCTTAAGACGCTTGTAGGGAACGCCAGATATGCTTGTGAAATGGTCATGGGTACATTGTAATCAAGTTCACCACATTTGAAAGGATCAGAACGTTGAACCAAAAAATAACGGTATCTCGTTTTTATTAATAAGTATAGATTTATTTAACAAGAAGAGTGTCATCAATTTTGTCGTTTTGAAATAACATTTATGTTTGAATGTTCTGCACACCGTTATTCTTTTGAATGAGTGTTAACGAATTCAGTTGTTAAAGTCAAACAAAATCGAACTGTGACGCAGACAAATCTGATTTCGCTATGAGTGCGTACAATTGTAGGTAAACGGAAATGGCGTCTTTTTTCCTCTTTCTTTTTGTTGCCGACAAGTAATAAGAAAAGGGGATAATTAGTTAGGGCGGTGTGAAAAAGAGAGTGAGAGAGTGAGAAAATGTAGGTAGTTAGACGACTAGAAACATTTGTAAAGTTGTTTTTTTGTTTTTGTTGACAGTACATAATAAAAAAGGAGAATCAATGAATGCTATGCAAAAGAGAAGGCGAGACAGAAAGAAAATGCAGGTTTCCTGTACTTGGCTCTCTATTCGACGTCTTGTGTCTCTCTAAAAAACAAAACAAAACAAAAAAACATCAAGTGTATTTATGTGATTGTGAAAAATAGGATCGTATCAACTTTTCAGATTTTTCTTGCTTCTGATTGGCCAATAAATAAGAGGATCTATTTTATTTTTTGTAGACGTCAGCACAAACACACATTTAGTAAGCCAACTGTATTATGGAAAGAGTTTTTCTATTGATGGGTGTATAAATATATATGTTTTTTGGGGGGGGGTCATGAAAAGGTATAGGTATATGTAAACACTTATTTCTTGTAGAATCCAATTTTATGAAATCCGACACAATGTTACTTAATATAATGTCCAAGATGTTTAGTGTATTAAAAATTGCAAATAAAGCAGCAACTGTAACAGCAATAATAATATATAAGAAGAAGAAAAGAAGTTTTGAAATTTAGCAAGTATAATAAAAATGTAACTAATTGTGATAAATTTAACTATTAAATGTTTTATAAAATTCCAAATAAAAATAATGTTTAAGGAGTTAAGAAAAAATAATAGCGGTCAAAACAGCCCGATCTAAAGAAAGAACAACCACAAAAACAATAACAGCGAAACTGATAATAACAATAATGAGATATAAAAGTTACCGCATATAATGAAAATGTAATAAAGGGTGCTAACTGTAACCATCAAACCAACTATAATGGCATAAAAAATAATATTTTTCAAAGTGTCATTTATAATCAAGATAATAAAAGCGACTAATAGAGTAGCAATAGTAAAACTATTACTACTACTACTACTACTAATAATAATAACAGTGCAAGTAACTTTGCTGACTATATTGATTTCCTTTCCTGTAGTCGGGCATATTCAATCATTTTCTATGGCAACACCTTTCAAGCAGATTTTTTTCCTCCCACAAAGAAGATTTCCGTGTTAATATCAGATCAATCAAATGGTATCCTTTGAAGCGTTACTAATTACTAATGACACAGTCGATATTCTGACGAGCAGAATATCGTCTCAAGCATGGAAAATAAAGAACATCCGCAAAGAAGAAACTTCATCGTTATTTTTTATGGGCCAATAATATAAACATTAACTTGAAGAATTGTACCAGTAAATGAGAGAAACGATCATCGAGAAGATTTCTATCTTCTTCTTCTATGTGCCCGGTCCCTTCAGGACGTAGGCGATCATGGATATCCACGTCTCCCTATCCCTTGTGGCTCTTAGTATGTTTGCTCCTGTTGCTCCTGGCAACCCCCGTTCCGTCATCCACCTGATCAGACCCTGCAAATATGTTATCTGCTGCCTTCCTCTGTCTCTCCTTCCTTCTATCTGACCAGTCAGTATCAGGTTCTCCAGGCTCTCCTTCCTCATTGCATGTCCCAGGAACTTCAGTTGTCTCTTCCTGATGCTCAGCATCAATTTCCTTTTTGTTGCCATTCTTTCTAACACTTCGTCGTTGCTTGTATGCTCAGTCCACGATATCCGTAGCATCCTTCTGTAGAACCACATTTCGGCCGCTTCCAGTTTTGTCCTCATTTTCGATGATATTGTCCAGCATTCACAGCCGTATTGAAGAACTGACATCACATAGCAGTCTAGCACTTTTTTCTTCGTTTCTATTGAGATCTTCCTGTGTGTTAGTATTTTGCTCATCTTCTGGAACGCGTCCTTTGCCATGCCAATTCGCCTTCGGATCTCCGTGTCGCACTTTCCATCTCCTGTTAGAACACTTCCTAGGTACTTAAATTCTTGGACTTGTTTGATTCTGTTATCCCCCACCTGTATTTGGCATTTTGGGTTGTATCTTTTGCTGATGACCATGCACTCAGTTTTCTTAAAGTTTATTTGTAGTCCCTTCTTGTCACTCTCCACTGCTACTTTCTGTATGAGATCTTGCAGTTTCCTTTCCGTGTCCGCAATCAGTACTGTATCGTCCGCGTATCTTATGTTGTTCAGGTTGTGGCCTCCAATAACAAATCCTGGTGTGTCATCTAGGGTCCTCAAAATATTCTCGCTGTATAGGTTGAACAAATCCGGTGAAAAGACACATCCTTGTCTTACGCCTTTTTCTATCTTTGTGTATCTACTGAGGTCGTTACCTGTCCGTATGCAGGCCGTTTGCTGCCAGTAGAGATTCTTGATTATTCTTATGTCTTTGCCGAAAAGTTGCCTATCATTTCCATCAATTCTTTGTGTCGTATTTTGTCGAATGCTTTCGCGTAATCAATGAAGCATAGGTACAAGTCTTTCTTAATTTGTAATGCCCTTTCAGAGAGCATCCTTATCATGAATATGGCGTTCCTTGTTCCAGTGTCTTTGACGAACCCGCACTGTTCCTGCCCTATCTCTGGCCTGATTCTGCTTCTCGCTCTATTCATCAGGAATCTGATGCGTAAAACTAAAATATCGTTTTGGATAGGTTATGATTGTTAACTTACACTTTTGTTTTAAAAAATAAATTAACACCCGACGATTATCTTTAGAATTGTTGATTGTCTTATACATTTCTTTTTTCAAAATAGTTCAAAAATATCTTTTCTTTGATAATTCACAAATTTTAAAAATAATATATACAGGTCTACTGTATTATAGAATGGTTGGTACCGGTATAGTATGCGGCCTACCTCTTTGATTTTAGTATAGTATACGATTTACCCTGTTTGAATATGACCTACAGAGTAAGAGACTATTTGTAGATGTAAGTATTTGGCTATTTATTCAAGGTACTTTTTTTTACATTTATTTAATTTTAGGAAATGCAATTCAGTCATAAGCTCTCTATTTAATAATTAAAAATTATAAAAAAGCAATTTATCCATAAGTTATATGAAATTGGAAAAGCAATTCTATATTCAATTAATACAAAAATATAATCGCGAATATTCTAGAAAATACATAAAAATAATTTGGCATCAGCTCCCTTTGAAAAACAACAGCAGTATTCATCAAGTTGACCTTAGAAGCAATAAATTGAATTTGAGTTTGAGTTTGAGTTTTGTTTAACGGCATATCAACATCTGTGGGTTATTTAATACCAAAAAGGTGGGGTTTTAAGGTATTTTTATTATAATCTTGGTTATAGTGAAAGAGTCAGTAAGATTTTTCTGAAAACTTTGTTTTTTAATCTTTTTTATTTTAGAAACCTGAAAAAGTCTTCTAGTTTTGTATTAAAAATATTTTGCTGAAAATTTTTCTTTAAAAATGTGTTATTGTAATAATTTTTTTTCTTAAAAAATGTATTAATAGTAATATTTTTCTTTCAAAAATGTATATATTTCTATAAAAGTTTATATTTATATATATATTTTTTTTAAATTCTATTTTTATACTTTCATAGTGTTTGGATCTCAGTTTGGGGGGTTAATTATTTACCCATAGCTAGGACCCTAACAGGTGCTACCACTCCGTGTCAGAGTGGACCTGAAAACAACAGCAATTAAGAGGTGGTTTCATGCTACTCACAACCTCTCAATCAGAGACCTTGCTGCCGGATGCATTTTACCGTCATACCCAGGACAAGAAATAAATTGGTAGTCTACGATTTTCCTTTTAAAACAAGCAGTTCTATAACCAGAGAGTTATAATATTTTCTTATGAAACACTTCTTAAGGTAGGCTGCATACTCCACCAGTGACAGAATTTGGTAGGCCACATTCAAAAGGGATGCCACATACAATAACTTCACCGAATGGTCTTCTGAACTACGAGCCTATTCATGGTTGGACCTATGGACAGAACTATGCACGATAATGAATCCAATAACCATATAGCAGTAGTGGTAGTTCCTGAAAGACAGCCTGACGAAGTGCAACCTTCTACAAATTGGTTTGAGTTATCCTTCTCATACCCACCAAGGCTATATGGCGGAATTTGTCCTGCTATTTACCAATAGATGAGAAAAAGAGATAGCCTTCTACATTTCCCAAGACTATTAGCACGTTAGTAAATCTAATAAACTCGAGTGGAATTCGAACTCGGCTCTCCGATTCCTCAACTCGAGCTGCTATCAATTTTCTCTACCGTGCTCTCTCTATCTAACTGTTGAATTTTCCAAGTTTTAACATTCTTAAACTATTTCATGTTTTACGTAAGCTAAACTTTAATTCGACATTTTTATAACTGTTTTTAAGAAAGCAAAACACTAATTTCTCATAAAAATAGATTCATCATCAACATACATGCTATAACAAATAAAATATATCTTAGTGAAAATTCTAAATTAAGTTTATGTGAAAAATAAAATAGAATTTATAATAAATTTCGCAGTGCATATATAGAATAAATAAAAAAGTCTTCGAAAGAAAATATGTGTTGAAAATCGAACTCAGCAGAAATATTAAAATTAAATGACTCTCGATTCTTTGTAACATTTTTAATAAGCAAGGCTAAAAAAAAATCGGTTCAAAAATCTATTTTTTTAAATCAAGTAAAATTACACATCTTATGCTTACGACATATTCAATTATTTCAATCTTTGATTTTCCAGTGTAAAAATTGGCATTGTGATATAAGAACCGTGGCAAAAATCTGAAATTCTTGTTTAACTGTTTTTTTTTAAAATCGTGTCACCCCAAGCAAGGCATTCCACTGCCACTATAGCGCAGGGGGTTACACAGACGGATTGGGTATAGGAAATGTCAGAAGGAGGGTGATAGACGACTTAGGATGTACATAGGGAGAGAGCTGGAAAGAGTGGGTGTGAGTTAGTGTGTTAGGAGATGTCTATTGACCTTACATTTAAACTCCTGGAGGTTGTAGCCGTCGGGGAAGCAAGCATGCGGTAGGGAATTCCACAGGCAGGAAGTGCGAGGAAAGAAGCTGTTGGAGTAGAAATTGCGGTTACATTTCGCCGGTTTCACTGTAAAAGTTGCCAATCTAGTATCTCGTGCAAATTCACATCTAGGGGGCACCAGTGATTTAAGTTCATCAGAGCAGAAGCCATGAATGTATTTATAGAAGATGCAAAGGAAGCCACGTCACGCCGGTGAGAGAGATACTGCAGGCGGTCAGCCAAGTCAGTATCAATCACATTACAGATTCTTCGCTGTATTTTGTCAAGAACCCCGAGGAGAATAGCAGGGGCACCCGACCAGATGTGGCAGCAGTTCTCAATACATGGGCGGATGGTGGATTTATATAATTGCAGGATAGATTCAGGCGGAAAGAATTTCCGGGCCCTGCACAGAGAGCCGACTTTCTGTTAGAAGCAGAAATAGAGTTTACGAAATAAATAGATGCTTATTATTACTGTGTTTCCTTTTATGAATAAGATTTTCATATAGATGAATTAAAATTAATTTGTAATTTCAGGTTTGAACGTACAATGGTCGAAACGTCGTGAATACGTCAATAAAGATGAGGACAACATTCTGAACAAGGCACATAATGTAAATAAAATAATCTATTCAGTGAGATAAAAAAAAAAAACTCATGATTACTTTAATTCGCGGTTATCTACCTTAAACCCAAGATGAATCGAATGTGCATCTCTTCCAGTGGAATGAGCTGTTTCTGAAATAGTTGCTTCATGATTAAAGCATCGGAATAGAACGCCATGTCAGTCATATAAAAATGGAACTTAATATATTCCCTGATTTAAAAAAAAAAGCCAGCTAATAAGCCTAGTACATCGTCATGGATCTTAATGGAAATAATAGAATTATGATTCATTCGAGAAATAAATGTATCAATTCTAGATAACTCACTTTCTAATCTAAATATGCATAATAGAATAGTTAGTATTTATGAAGGAGGAAAAGTTCATTCCAATGTAGATAGGGCACCAGAAAATATGTTTAGTAAGTATGTCTTGCTACCGCTTATTATGTTTACTATTAATGTTAAATAACACATGGATATAAACAGAGTGTATATTCTATTTACTTGATCTTCAAGAAAATGGTCATTTAGCCATGCATAAATATAAGCACCGTAGAAAAGTTGCAACGAAATCTCATGTTTATTAATGTTATGTTGCGGGTTGTATGTTGGCCCGTTAACAGATATTGAATGACGGAAGACAACAACAAACAAAATGAAGACTTGATTAAAAGAAATGTATATATTGCCTAGTTTATTTCTGTTAAAGTAACTACATGAACAAGAATAAGGTTACCGAGCCTGCTAGAAGGTGAGAGGAGCGTTGTTCTGAAAAAGATATATCGTTGCTGCTGGCTGGAGCTGGAACTGGAACTGGAACTGGAGCTGGAACTGGAACTGGAGCTGCCTGGAACTGCTGCTGATGGATGGAACAGATACTACAGTGTATTTATGCGAGCTTCTTTAAAAAGGCGGGATGTGGCAGAAATTTGATTTTACCGTAGGGCATGCCGAGTCCATGTTTTCGGACAAAAATTCTCATTGAACTCCGCATATTTCTTGTCTACCTACCCCAGTCGAGACTTTGTCTCTCAACAAAGCCTCATCTGGGTTCCTCTCAGCCAGAATGTAGAGAATCCGACAAAATCAGAGCTTTGATCCACAAGACAGTAATGTATTTCTTTAAACTCAATTATGTCAGCCAGTAATTTAGCACAAATATTAACATTACTAAAAAGTTTTTAAAAGCCTTTATACTCCTCAAAATCATGGGTTTAAGTCTCGTTCTTTGCAATGCCGGGATATATAGATTGTTAATAATGGCTCAGTTATGTTCGGAATAGGCCCATCACAAATATCAACACTACAGAAAAACGCCTGGAAAGATGCAGTTTATTAAAAAATCACTGTCTTCGAACTCTAGTTCACTTCGTGTTGGCAAAGACACTTTCTGCAAATAGTCTTTGGGCTCAGATAAAGCAGTCAGTAAGTATTAGATAGATACGAACCTAGTAGAAATGGAATCTACACTGCTCATCGTGTTACTGAACGTCATTATTTCAAATTGTTTATCAAGAAATGCAGTAATGTACAACTTGATCAAAAAGTTTTCCGGTTATATACAGAGGACATCTTGATACTTTTTGACTGAAGGGACATCATATCAGAATTGTGTTTGTTCTTACGATAGTATGTTAATTAGCATGTGCTTTCGTCCGTTAGTATATCGGATAAATATTGGATAATTCCGTTTTGACTGTGTGGAAAGCCGAAAGAGAAATACAGATGAGTCACTGTTTGGTTTATGAGAGGGGAAAAAGAAGGAAGCATACTTAATATGAAGAATAAAAAAGTAGAACGGGAATATGGAGAGGGGGTAAACGATCACTTTTGAATATTGTTATTTGTACACCCGTGCTTTAAATAATAAACTACATTCATAATTACCAATGTTATTGCAAAGATTTGTCCTCGGTATGAAAATAAACTACACCTGGAAGCCAGGACTCTGGCTCATTCATTTTGAGAAGAATATAACCATCTCTCACGATTCAGGATGATAGTAACTGTCAGTGTTTCACCTATGGGCTAATAGTGAAACCCCAAACTAGGGGAAAAACATGAAAATATAAAAATAAATTACTAAAAATACCTGCAATACAGAGTAAAACATAAAAATTACTAGCAATATATTATTGGAAAAAAATGAAAAAATATAATTTCCAGCAATACAAAAAAATTAAATCAAAAATAAAATAACATAAAATTCCCAAAAATAAAATTTAGGCATTATATGACCCATAAGGAGTTGATATGCAGTTAAGCAAACATACTAAACCAAATATTGTAATATTTTTAAGCTCAAATATATATGATTTAGTAGGAGAATTTCTATGGGTATTTTATAGGAGCTTAGACAATCATTCCACCGAAACTTTGGCTTAAGGTCATATCACGTTAAAAACAAGATCTATCAAACAAGTTAAGCGAAGTCGAATCTGGTCAGGACGTTGATGGGTAGTTTCTTGGGAATACCAGGGGATTTGTTTTTGGTGAAAGGAAATACAGCCCGTAAATAGAAATAAGTAACCTGAGTTTCAGTTCAAGTTATATTGAATTATACGCTAAATACCTATTGGAAAGGTATGAATGCATCTATTCTACGCAAGCTGTGGATTAATTGTGCGTGGAAAAAGAAAAGATACTTCAGAGATGGGATGACTATATTGGTGATCACTTCCACGACAAGAGAGACCAACCATCAACACACAAAAATACGGATGGACCAGAAATATTAAAAACCGAAATGAATAAATTCAACAGAAATAAAACTGCAGGGCCCTACAGGATTGTAATAGACATGTTTATGTCCTTAGAAATCTTTGGCATATACAGGCTCAGAAAAATAATAAATGAAATCTACAACAGCGGCAATATACCAGAGGACCTAAGCAGGTATATTTTCATAGCACTACCTAGCATGGCACTAAGAAGCCAGGTGCAAAGAATGTGAACTCCACCCAACAATCAGTTTAATGAGTCACATACCAAAACTCCTCCGGATTCTGATGAAAAGAGCGCACAGCAGACTCGGCCCAGAGATAGAATAAGAACAGCGTGACTTCGTTAAAGTTACCGAAATGAGGTATGCGATATTATAGATAATCAAGAATCTATATTAGCAGCAAACAGCTTGCGTATGGATAGGAAGTGAATTCAGCAGGTATAGAAAAATAGTAAGGGACATAAGACAAGGATGTGTTTTCTCAACAAATCTAGTGAACTTATACAGAGAAACAATTCTGAGAGAAAGAAAATAGTTGCCAGGATTCGTCATTAGCGGCCAGAATTTCAGCAATGTAAGATACGTGAATGATACGGTGATTATAGAAGACACGGAAAAGAAAAATGCAAGGCCTCCTACAGAAGGTAGCAAGAGAAAGCAAGTAAAAAGGACTAAGCATACACTACAAGAAAACTGAATTTATAGTCATCAACAAAATTGCCAAACATGCCAGCTACAGGTCGGAGAAACTAAAATAAAACAAGTAAAAAAATTTAAATACCTGGAAAGTGTTCTGACAGAGGATGGAAAGTGTGACATTGGGATTCAAAGACGCAATGTCATGGCTAAGAACGCATTTCAAAAGCTAACCAGAGAACCGAGAGACAGGAAAATCTTATTGGAAACAAAGAAAAGCGTGAAGGATTACTACTTGATATCTGTCCTTCTATATAGTAGTAAATTATAGAGGATCTCATCAAGGATGAAGGAGAACCTTCAGGAAACAGAAATGTGGTTTTACAAAAGAACGCTGAAGATACAATCGCCTGAACACGTAAGCAACGATTAGTTGTTGGAGAGGATGTAAACAAAATGAAAACTCATATTTAACATCAGGAAGAGGCAGGTGATGTTCCTGGGGCATGTAATGATGCCGGGAGAATTTAAAATTCACAGGCCTGACAGAAAGATAACAGACAAAGCAAAGCAGCACTAGACATACTTGATATGTCTGAGCAAATGGATACCAGAGCGGGGTATGAGATAGATCATTTAATACGTGATACACGCTTTGGCAGTCATGTTTGTTTCGAAACATGACTGACTGGGCAGAAGACTATCATACTGTAGGTTGCTATTACTTTCTGCGGTAGACTGGCTAACAGCTAAGGCTATAAAATCCGATCTGTACTTGTATATAACCCATAACTGGAGGGAATAAACGGATTAATATCTTTCCCAATGGTATTTGCGCGTAAATGAATGCAACGAATTCAACTGGAATTCGATCGGAGCTCTCCGATTTCTCGTCCCAAGCCTATATCAACTGCACCACAACGCACAAAAGAGGAAAAATATTAAGAACGACAAAAGACAGAACCAAGTTAAAGTCCCTGATCGTCTACGTCCTGAGAGGACACGGCAGAAGAAGAAGAAGAAAAATTGTGTTATGATTTGATTGAACAAAGTAATGACAAAACAATATTTTCTGTCATAGTTTGTACATAATCAATTCATAATCACCGAATTCATACATACTCTGTGAAGTTCAAATTTAATGTCATGTGATTATGAATTGACATTCACATGTTGTTCTCATCCCTGAAAAAAAAAAGACAGAACTTGGTAGTGATATTAGAAAAACATGCCATTATGAATAAAATATATATTTCAGTTTCGTAGGTTAAAATCTTCACTTTCTGACCATCGAGCCCAGGTTCGAATTTCACCATGGTCGATGTGTCAGGATAGAGGTGGTCTAAGCCTACGGCACCTGTGGGAAAGGCTTGAAAGCCATATTACAGGTAGACTCAAGCCTGAACATGGGTAGAGGAGACACTTTAAGAGCTCTTGATGGCTGTCCTAGAATGCAGTCGCAAGTCATCGTGACTGATTAGTTGAGCGTATTAGCTTTGTCCAGACTGTTGATCCTGCCAGATAATGTGCTCTCTACCAGAGACTGTAACTAAGGTCTGCTCAGAATTAATTACAGTATAAGCCACAGGTGAACTCTGTGGGTGTTGAATAAACACGATTGTGCCTGAGCATGGAACAGGGGTTAGCTAGACGCCATGGAAGATGGGCACATTTGGATATGAGTGGCCAGATATTTCATGTTTTAATTTAATATTTCAAAATGAGTACAGCAGAAAATGTTCTTGTAAAACCAGGCAGATAAGGATATTTAAATTTTAATTTCGTTCAGTGATGGATTTTTAACATCTTTCTGTAATTTTAAGCCCCTTACCCTTTACTATTTGTCTATATTTTTGAGATGAGGTAGTATTATTTGGATCATTATCCTTATTTTTGTTGCAATTTGTACGACGTTTCGGTCGTTATTTATATACCCCAGTAATTGATTAAAGCGTTCAGTTCGAAATTCATAGTACCTGAAGAAGGTTGGAGTGTACAACGGCCGAAACGTCGTATAAATGGCAACAAAGATGAGGACAATAGTCTGAATAATGTAAATATTCTTAACCTTTGTAAGAGAAATACTTTCTTACGCCGTATATTTCCTCAGCTATTTATCCAGATGCTGATAATAATATGGGCGGAGCGAGTAACCAACGAAAAAGCCTCAAGGAAAATGAAAACAAAATTTCAGCAGCTTTCTTTTCTTATTCGGAATATAATCATTAATAAGAAAAAAGACGGCTGAAACTTCTAGAACAGCAGATGTCAGGAAGATAGATGGCGGACTGACTGGACTGTGGGTAATGACGACACGGGCTACTAAGATTCAAAAGAGACAAGAATTTTCGGAGAGCAAAGATTGTTTAAGTGCCCAAGAAGAAAATCATGTTTGTATTATTTTGCATCTTACCACATTTATTCATCTAAACAGAGACCAACAAATAATGGAGACAGTCTTTTTAATGCTTGAATGCAATTTTCAGTCCATATACTAGAATTGAACACATTTACCGATTATCGGATAAGCGTTGTGGTGCAGTGGATATTGACTCGGAACAACAAATCGGGGAACCGAGTTCGAATTCCAGTTGCATTTCTTGTATTCACTTACGCACAAATACCCTTGGGAAAAGCAAACACCGCCTCTTACCTCCAATTAAGGGTTAAATAATAGTACAGATTGTGTCCTATTGTCTTGTCTGGCAACCAGTCTACTACAGGAAGTAATGGCAACCTACTGCGAGATAATCTCTTACTCAGTAGGTCATATCACTTTCGAGACATGATCGTCCAAGCGTGTATCAGGTGTGGGACTTAACTAACTGACTGACTATTCTCGCTACACAAAAATGTTTCTATTTTTCTCAGTCTTTCACCCTGTGCAACCCATGGCTTTGAAAATGACTTCCCCGGAAAGATTCGTTGAGACTACAATAATCAAAACGACAAAATGGAAACCGTAGACAATGTGAAGCAATGACTAAAATAAATTTATTATTTAAAACAAATAAATCGGTGTAAATAGGCTCCGAGTGAATATAAAACATAAAACAGTATTACTCATGACCTACGCATGAGACAAAGAGAACGAAGAAAGTTCTCTTTCTACCTGCACAACCTAGCTGGATGAAGCTTGATGTAAACAGTTTCCAAAATCCCTAAACTTTCCGTCAACCTATTCAAGCGGTTATTAATCAAATGAACTAAGAAAAGAGTCACAAATTTACTGAGAACAGAAATTGTGGGAATTTAAATATCTAAATATACAGGATTATACCTCATTCGTCGATCTCATTGGTCAAAAGCTTTGAGTCGTCCAAATCCCTTGAGAGGATTGGGGATAGTTATAAAAATCCGGACTTGGCGAGAAAAAATTATTTGTTCTCAGAGCTGAGTAGTTATCAGTCGAAATGTAACGATTTTTATTGGTTTCGTCATAAATATTCCAAAAAAATTGCTAGAAATTTCATCTATTGTAATCGTTAGAAATAAAACAGAAAAATCATTTTCAGCAGTTTTTTTATCGAGACATAAATCAAGATAGGAATATTCAAACATTTATACTTGCGTGACTGTTCCTTTTTTAGTTGAGTTGTTAAATTTGTATAAAAAATGCATCCAGTAACACTCGAAGCAGCAGAAATGTGGTTTTTGAAAAGGAAGTTGCGGATACCATAGACCAAGCTGGTGAGCAACGAAAGGTGTTGGAGATGATGTAGAGGAAAAGGAAACCTATACTTAATATCAGGAAGCGACAGGTGAGGATTCTGGGACACGTAATGTAGTTTAGAGAAACTGATACGCACAGGTCGGTTCGAGGGAATGAAAGACAGGGGAAGGTAGCGTGAGACATACTTGATGCGCTTGAGTGAGTAAATAGTAGAGCGGGGTCTGGGAGGGATAGCAAGAGGACAAGTATTGAGAGCAAAAAGACATAAGGGCAATTGGAAGTCCATGATCGCGTACGTCTTGAAGAGGCACAAGGTGCGATGGATAAATTGTCTCTATTTTATATTTTTAATTTCACGCTTGCACCTTCCTTTCTTTGATTTTGTTGAGTGCACAGTATAGTAGAGTCAGTTGGGAACATCTTTGAGAAAATATTACCATGACGAAACTCATTCAGATAAACACATGGAAACAGCATGTTGTACTGACTGGCATTCGAACCCTAAACTCTAATACAAACATTTCAGCGTGTTATAATGTCAATCTGAGAAAAGTGCTGAGAATTCGGAAAGAGTTGGATGTGTCTAATGGTGATTACGATGTTGTTTAATGTGATGGCTCTATTCATCCTCCCACAGGAACTCAGACTGGACACTGCGTCATACATCAAGTACCTTGAGGATCTAGTGTTGTCCTGTATCAAGCGGGTGGATCTTGGAAGATCCTATGTAAGGGAACAATACTTTGCACTCTGTCACACAAGCAGGGGAAGCAAATCAAGGCTGTCAAACAATTTCTGCAGCTACATTAACCCTTACACCTGGCCACCTAACTGTCCGTACTGCAAAGCCTTTATTAATTATTTGTAAGGCGCATTTGAGTGAGAAACCGACAAAACTCCTTATCAAATCAAAAATTGACTTAAGACAAGGATTATGACAGTTTTGACCAACTTACAAAAGGAAACCGTCCAGAAGAGATGCAGGAGA
The DNA here is from genome assembly GCA_037127315.1 of Ascarosepion bandense. NCBI lineage: Eukaryota > Metazoa > Mollusca > Cephalopoda > Sepiida > Sepiidae > Ascarosepion > Ascarosepion bandense. The sequence continues at coordinate 1,276,881 of JBBBDQ010000692.1, read as the reverse complement.
TTCCGAAATCGCCTGTTAAATCGTTTTGATTCCAATGATGATTTTATTTAATAAATTTGTCCTTTAGTATTACAGAAAAATTTTCGAGTTTGAGTTTTATTTGATGACATATCAAACTCTGTGGCTTATTTAATGCCAAAAAGTTGGGACTTGATGTGATATAGAGTTTTGTTGGGACGTAAACGTATTTTTTTTTAATGTTTGGTTATAGTGAGAATGTTGATTTAGTCAGATTTTAATTATTTTTTGTTTTTATTCTTTTTTCTTTAAAAAAACTAAAAATATCTTCTAGTTTTGGATTGAAAAGTTTTTTTGCTGGGGATAGTTTTTTCCTTCAAAAATATGTTATGGCAATAATTTTTCCTTCGAAAATGTATTGTTGGTAATATTTTTCATTCAAAAATGTATATTTTTCTAAAAAGGTTTATTTTTATACTTTCCTAGAGTTTTGGCCCCAGTTTGTGGTGGGGGGTTACAATTTGCCCATAGCTTGGACCTTAACTGATGCTACCACTCTGGGTCAGAGTGGACCTGAGAATAACAACATTTAAGAGGTGGTTCTATGCTCTTCACAACCTCTCAATGAGAGACATTGCTGCCGGATGAAGTTTACCGTCATGCCCAGGAGCAAGATATTTTTGTGTAATTTTGGGTAAATATGTCTGTTAAAATGAGATGTTAGTATTATTTCATTTTTGCGTAGTTAGACGACAATTTATTCATCGCATACAATATATTTATTGCTTTAAGAAAAACCCGAAAAATATAAAAACATCAACTGATGAATGTTTATTGATGCATATGATCTGAATATTGGATGATTATAACGTCCAGAGTGTTAGGGAAAAACTAACAAATCTAACAAAAGCAAGTAAATCACTTCAGAAGAAATTATCTCCATCATTTCGGACATATATCTGAGAATAAACAAGAAAACTCATTAGATATTTTATTAGATTTCTGGAATATATATATATATATATATAGGTTTGAAAATGATGGAACAAATTCTTTTAAAGTGGCCATTTTCATCTAAACACTTCTTCAAAAAGCATTCGTTTGTTTACCCTACCTGCAAAGTATTTCCGTACTTTATCAATTTGAATATCGGAGTGAGACCGACTAGGTAGGCGAATTAACTTCAGGCCGGAGACCCAGATTAGATAACAAGTGCCTGTCTAAATAAAACTGAGTGGAGGTAGTAACGCTATTCGTTTAGCTGTGCCGCCTTATGCCCGGAACTGGGTCGCTAATTGTGACGTTTGTTCTCGTCGACGGTAGTGACGGCACCAGTAGTGACACTGCTACCCGGCTGGTCGGTTGGTTCGGTCGCTGTTGCTGATCGTGACGATCCCGTCCGATGACGTCATCACGAAAGCTGGTATACAAGACGTCTATTGCAGCAACGCGCAAATGTCCCACGTTGTGGATTGGTCCCAGATGTCACGTCGTGCAATTTTAGTAGGCGTCTTTCCACCCAAAGCCAGAGTCCGGACACTAGTGTACACTTGTGGTTAAAAAAATAAATACGGCACCAAAAAAAGTTAATAAAATAAATTAATGAGATCGAACAGGTCTGGAGAGTTACAAGGATGTCTTTATAAAAAAAAAACAATGTTTTTTTTCTTTCACAGAAGCAGACAATACAGTTGTCAGAACGATAATACAGTTGTCGGAATGCCGGTTTACAACGGAGAGAGAGAGTTCATTTAAGAATATCAGAGCTTTCAATCCTTAAACAAAAATGTATTTTCAAAGCTTTGTTAAAGTAAACAAAGCTCGTCAAATTTTCACTAAAATCGTTTCACTAAAATCGTTTTATTAAAGCCTTTTCACATATTCAGTGCTGTCAATTTTCTATGCAACTTCTAAAATAACAAAGTTCTTTCGGGTCCTTATCGGAGTATAACGGAGTTTACCAAAGTAGAGCGAACGAAGAATCAGAATCTTCGATTCCCCCGTGATTAAAAAAAAACAAAATAATAACGTTCTTTCGGAATTCATATCGAAGGCGCATTATTCCAAATTAACTCTTTAAGTTAATCGGCAGCAGTCTTTATTCGACATTAACTCTTTAGCCATTAGTTCTATGGTAGGCGATCGGCCATGAGTCATGGCTCCCCAGTTGGGAATTTTTCTCCACAGTCGTTACATTTCGAGTGATAACTACTCAGCTCTGAGAACAAATAATTCTTCTTCGCCAAGTCCGGATTTTTATAACTATCCCCAATCCTCTCAAGGAATTTGGACGACTCAAATGGTAATATATTCTCAAAGATGTTCCCAACTGACTCTACTATACTGTGCACTCAACAAAATCAAAGAAAGGAAGGTGCAAGCGTGAAATTAAAAATATAAAATAGAGACAATTTATCCATCGCACCTTGTGCCTCTTCAAGACGTACGCGATCATGGACCTCCAATTGCCCTTATGTCTTTTTGCTCTCAATACTTGTCCTCTTGCTATCCCTCCCAGACCCCGCTCTACTATTTACTCACTCAAGCGCATCAAGTATGTCTCACGCTACCTTCCCCTGTCTTTCATTCCCTCGAACCGACCTGTGCGTATCAGTTTCTCTAAACTGCCTTTACACATTACGTGTCCCAGAATCCTCACCTGTCGCTTCCTGATATTAAGTATAGGTTTCCTTTTCCTCTACATCATCTCCAACACCTTTCGTTGCTCACCAGCTTGGTCTATGGTATCCGCAACTTCCTTTTCAAAAACCACATTTCTGCTGCTTCGAGTGTTACTGGATGCATTTTTTATACAAATTTAACAACTCAACTAAAAAAGGAACAGTCACGCAAGTATAAATGTTTGAATATTCCTATCTTGATTTATGTCTCGATAAAAAAAACTGCTGACAATGATTTTTCTGTTTTAGTTCTAACGATTACAATAGATGAAATTTCTAGCAATTGTTTTGGAATATTTATCACGAAACCAATAAAAAAACAAAGTAAAAAAATAATAATAAAATCTCTGTTTTATTGAAAGACTGACTGAAGAACAGTTCAAAATTCTTGGTCAATAAAATTGAAAAAGGAGGGCCTAGCAAATTTCACACTCCCGAGACAAAAGAATCAGGTGAAAAAATATTGCAAGAGTGGAAAAGCAATGCATATTTTTCTATATGGTAGTAAATGTGATGTTCTTTTGGTACCTTAGATTAGTACGTAAGAAAAAATAATCCTCATTTCACTTTATTTCATGCTTTGTTTTTAATATTCTCTTTTCAGTTTAATTTAGTTATTTTTTCTTTTTGTTGTTCACAAGTTTATAAATATATAAATGTTTAATTCAAAATTGATTTTTGTAATGTAAAATATTTAATAACATTATAATTCGTCTCTCTGTCCCCATTCCCGCTTTAGACCACGTACTATTCCAAAACATGCATTGGCCGGAATTATCCAAATAAATCAGGTCTCTTTGAGAAAGGATGAAATTTCAAAGAAAATATGTTCTGTTTACTGGATAGGTGATGATAAGTTTTTGTAAACATTTGTGGTGTCCTTTTGTTAGCTTAGAGTAGTATGTAAGAAAAATAAATTCCTCGTTTCAGTTTTTCATGCTTTGATTTTAATATTCCTTTTTCAGAATAATTTAGTTATTTTTTCTTTTTGTTGTTCTCAAGTTTATAAATATAAGAATGTTTAATTTAAAATTGATTTTTTGTAATGTAAAATATTTAATAGCGTTATATATCGCCTCTCTGTCCCCCACTTTAGACCACGTGCTATTGCAAAATATGCATTGGCCGGAATTATCCAAATGAAACAGAATTGTCTCTTTGAGAAAGGACGAAATTTCAAAGAAAATATCTTCTGTTTACTGCACATGTGATGGATTCTCTTTTGCTAGTTAGGAGTATATAGGGGAATTTTTTACCTGACTATTTGTTTGAACTTTAACTATATACTTAACATTTATGTTCTTTCATTCACTTTCCCCACCATTTTTTACGAGATTTTAGCAACCAGGTAGGATAGAAAAAAATAACCCTCTTGATGAGTTAACGGCCAGCTAACTAGAGGTGGTATCTCAATAAATCACCGTGGAAAAGTCAACAAGATACCACTCCACTATCTATCTATCCTGCGTACAATCATGACTATACAACAAAAATATATTAAACCTAACGGCGTGAAGGAGGTTGCATCCAAAGAGAGGAATTCCTCGCCCGGTCACCTGGCTGTCATCCGGCGACTGCTAACAACAACGGCATAAAGGAGACAGTTTTTCCCAAAATCTGTCTCTCGCCAGGGAAGGAACGACATAAGCAACAGGTGTCTCTGGACTGTTACCCTGCGACTGTGTGCAACAAGGAAAAGATTACCTTGGCGGCATAGAACGTCAGGACGTTAAACAACTGCAGACAAGTAGAGATTGTCAAGCAGGAAATGAACAGACTGAAAATCAATATTCTGTGAATATGCAAAATCAGATGGCCAAATAATGAAGACTTCAGCAGTGACAACCATGAAATAATATACGTAGGGGGCAAAAATAATGAAAAGATGAGTCGGTTTAATCCTGGACAAAGAAATGAAGAAATGTGTTTTGGGATACTGCCAGTTCTCCGAAAGAGTTACCCTGGTCAAAGTGAAAGGGAGACCGTTCAACATAGCAATTGTAGTCATCTATGCACCAACAACGTAAAGCACGTAGGAAGAAATAGAATCTTTTTACTCCACTCTAGACAATGCCAAGGCTCAATGTAAAAGCCAAGAAATCAGGATCATCATGGGATATTTGAAAACCAAAGTAAGAAAGTGCTCAGGACAATTGGACCCATTTTTAACATAAATATTAACACCCACGGCGTCTATGGACATAGAGAAGCCCAGAAGGTGACACAAAAAACCAGATAGACTACATAACCATAAACAGCAGATTCAGAAATGCAGTGGTTCAAAGCAAATCTATGCCCCGATTCCGAGTTTCATTCGTTATACAATCATTATATGTGTATTTCAAACTAACAGTGCAATAAATTTGAATTTTGATTCACTGGATCTTCATAGGAATTAAATCTTATAAAGTTAATTTACTTACTTTTTAATAACAATTTGAAAAATGTAAATATTCTAGGGTTGCATATAGATAAATATTTTATATTTAAATTTAAACTTAAAATTAAAAGTAAAATAGAAAATATTAAAAATAAAAAATCAGGTAAAAGAAATCAAAAGGGCACAAGTCATGAAACGTAAAAATTTGAATATCTAAATATTACATGTAAATAAAAACGAAATTTTAAAATGAAATAAAATAACAGGAAAATAAGAAATAATAATAAAAAGTAAAATTTAGAATTAAAATTACAAATTAAAAGTGTAGGGAATAAAAATAAAATCGGTTTAATTCATAGTTGTTAAAAATAATATTGCGGGGACAAAAGAAAGAAATGATAAACGAAGAGAAAGTTTTATCAATCTGGGTCTAAGAATTTAAATAAGTGTTTTTTCTAAGACGTCATGTGGTCATTAAAATCACTTTTTATGAAGCAAATTATGATTATTGATTTGCCTTAAGATGACAATATTTTCTAAAAGGCATAGATTACATTTATCTCCATTTCCATTGTAATGTCTCGATTTAGCTCCGATATTCCAGGTAATAATTAGATTCTTGTAGCTTTTTTAATTTCCAAAAATGTATGGATATAACAGTACTTTTGCTGTATTTACTATTGTTTAAAGACAACATGTAGTTGTTAAATCTTATCTTCCATCTGTTAGAAGTGCTTCCAAAGGAAAATTTAACGCCATTATCATTCGAATGATTCGAGCTCTATAAACAATACTTTTGGACGTACATTGGCCATTCAATGGGCAGGGTTTTTTTTTCTGCAATTGCAATTATTTTTAGAAGATTTATATTTGCTATTAGTTGGGTGTTGTTTATGTGGGCGAAATATTTATTTAATATCATAGCATTATGTTGTGAAATATATTTATCTATGTTTTTAAGCAACTATAATTGACTTAAACATTGTTTTTATTGAAGGTTTTTTTAGTGTGACTAAGTGGTAAAAAGTGAGTTAGGAAGCGTTTAAAATGTTGGTTTAGATGTTACTTCTAAAGGGCGGGTTAAACCAAATAATGTTGTGAACCGACGTTGATGTCTTCGATTCAGTAGCTGGTCTTGAAGTCAACTATTATAACAGTGTTCTTCGCCGCCCATGTTGTGAATTTTGATCTCAAGGAATTCACGTGGAAATCTTTCTAGGTGTCTCTTCACCAGGTTGAATCAGACTGGATGCGCGCGCATATTTGAGTTAATGAAAACGGCACCAAAAATAAACTGAAGATGGCCTAAATAAGTTGCAGAAAAAGACTTTATATACAAACAAGAAGAAAAAAAAATAGAATATAACAATCGCCAATCCCCCATTTTTACTTAGGCAACAACGGAGCGTAAGTTTCGTCCAAGAGAAGCGTTTCTATTAATTCGTTATGTAATTAATTATGTGAAATTGGTACCTTATCCTCTATTTTAAGTTCCTTAGTTATTTTCTTGGCTTCCCTATTTATGTTGCTTTCACAGTTACTAGACTCCTTTTTATAGGTTTGTTGATTTAACGAAGAAAGGTTTTCTAGTATGACTCCGTGTTAATAAAATAATGCTGGTTTGTCTTATCTCATTTAATAATCATTTTGTCAGATTGGTCGAACTTATATACGTCCGTTCGCAGTGTTTCTTTGCAGCTCGTTGGTGGTAAGACGGAATTTAATTTTGTTAATTAGATCAAATAAGTCGTTCTCGAATTTCGACAACTGCTCGTCAGGTGGTGGAATTTTAAAAGATTTAAACCCATAAAACTCCGTGTTATCTAGGATGGAGTAGTCTTGTTATCTCATGCTATTTACTACACTTTACGGTTTGTGTAATAGTGTCAATGTGTAATATTTTTGTCAGGGAGTATTTAAAATTTTGGTGGAGTATTTTAGATTTAAAATGTGTATCTACATATAAACTTAGGATATTTAAATTTTAATCTTGTTATTAAAAAAGCAGTAAATTAATTATGTAAGATTTAATTCCAATGAACACCGAGTGAATTTCAATACAAATCTAATAGTTTCATTTTGAAAGGACACACACACACACACACACACACACACACACACACACATACATATATATATATATATATATATATATATATATATATATATACTTTAGAACATGTACAAACTACAATCTACTACAAATGTGTACATTTTGTTTCAACATTGAAAGAACAATATCTCATCAGGTAGTTAGTAATGATGGTAATAAACATTATTTTTTATAAGAACATTGATAAAAATTCACTTCCTTTTATTGGCAAAATTTTTCGTAAAGATAACGAGGATAGGAAAGATAAGAAAACAAAAAGGGAAATCACAAAAGGGGAAAGAGAAGGAAACAGTGGAAATAAAAAAAACAATGAGGAAAACAAGAGAGAAATAAATAAAAAACATGAGGAAAGAGCCAATGAAAGACGGCTCAAAAAGAAATAGAACACAAATTTAGGTAGTAAAGCATAAGCATCTACAGACATCAGTCACGTGACGTCTGGGCTGAACAAAGCGGAAAAAGTGAGAAAATACACATAGGGAGGAAGAAAGTGAGAAAATTGAGAAAATGTACTGGGAGCGGGGAAGAAAGTGGTGGAGGAGACAACAAGAGTTGCATGGAAATAGAAAGTTCAAAATTTGGCCGGAAATGAATCGTAGATAGATTCATTTGTTAATAACATTGTATAAAACTAAATCTTCTAACATTTAAAAATATAAATTAATCAAAAGCGCAGATTTGAGGGTATTTAAAAACATAAAACGAAGATTGCTCTATTTCTATATTGAGTATTGTTTTAAATTAATGTTTTGAACGTTGTAAATATTTTCTTTGTTCCTTATTCATTTGCATATATATATACATATATGTATATATAGCCACTCTAGCGTGTACGCATCGCTCATTCAGTAAAAATGAATTTGAGTACTCTAGCTATATGATATGCGCAAAAAAGACTGCCTTCTTCCCTCGAACGCCCCGTGGCCCAGGGGTAGAGTCGCGGACTGACGCCAAATGGTCGGGTTTCGAGCCTGGGTTGTGTAGCAATCGGATTCTAACCGTACTGATGAGCTGTGATACAGCGAAACATATCTGTATGCGGATGACTATATATATATATATATATGTGTGTGTGTGTGTGTGTAAATCAATCATGAGAAAATAGCGTTGTGTTATTAACATTCAGTACATTACTTGTAACGTTCCACCATCACCGATCAGATCTTGAATTTTCAACAGTTAAGTATATGAATTACTTTATCACTAGATATAGCTTTAAAAAAGGGAGCCTTTGCTTGGATATATAGATAATAATTATCATTTTTTTATGGTGATGAATAAAAGTTTTCAATATTTTTTATTTACTTTGCCTGATTGTCTTTGTTAACATCCATTTTCTATTTCTTAGATGCGCAAAACTGGAATTTATACGCGCTAAGAAAAACAAACGAAGTGTATTTTGATCTTTTGAACAAATCTTTGCGATAAAATGTCTTCATATTTATAGCCGTTATTTGATGAATTAAGACCAATAACAATTGATGAAGAAGAAAGTAAATCGAGTCTTAAATAATACTCTCAAATTGCTTAAATATTTATTATGTTTTATCAAAAAACATGGCTTCTTGTTTTTTGCTTTTTTTTTACTTGTGAAATGATAGAATTCGATAATATAGAAAGGAAGATTAACCCGGCAACATCAATGGCTGATGTAAACAGAGAGGAAGAAAGAAAATATATACATAGAATAACATACATTTAAAGCTCATAACGCAACCGTATTAGTGTCTATGTTTACCTTCGTTTGTCGATATCTTTAATGGGAGAAACAGCTAAAGAAAAAATTGAACAAATGTAGATAGCATGATGGAAGTTATTAAGCGGTTAAAGAAACGTTGTTTAACTATCGCCAGCTTCAGCATTTCTCTTTTAATTTATACTTGGCAAAGTGTAACGACAGCAGCTTTAGCCTGGATCCTCGATCGTTCGCTGCCTGACGCCATTTTTACTTGTTAAATATTCATGTGTAACTTAGATATGCGTTCAGCTACCAAGCCAGTTATCCACTCATTTATACATTGCTATCACCACATTTATATTTTTGTGAGGCTTTCTATCACGCAAAATAATTTAATTCGTTTTCTTCTCGTCTTCAGATCAGTCGACGCGTCACTCATTTTCCAAATCCGTGTTGTCATACATTACACATCCAGCCATTGTGATGTTTTGCATGACTTGTCAGTCAAATATCAATTGGGATTTTTCAGCTATTATGTAAAGAATTAGTCTTCATTACACATATGTATCTAAAAGAAAGGGTGACATATTGTTTACGATTAACTAACATTTGATTATAATGTTTGACTGTATCTTCTAAAAGCGAAGAACTATGATTCTGTTTATGTATTTTCGAAACAGTATTATCAGAAAAAGTGTATAATTTTAAGTTTAACAATTGAGTTTAGAAATTAAAATATTAACTAACTGGAAAGAAAAAAATATCTTAATAGCCCACAACTCGTTTTATAAAACAAACGTCTTTCCGAAATAGGATATGTATATAGAGTTCAGAAGATTCACCATGTGAAAATCCTCGCTAGTCTCCGAATTACTACAAGTCATGATGAGCTTGAAGGATTTGTTAATGTCGTAGAAGTGAGGCTATTAATTGCATATTGCGGTAATCATAGAAAGGGAAAGATAGAATTCCTTTTCAGTCGACTGTGAAATATTGAATATAGATAACGTATGCGATGGAGTGGATATCAGCTGGGACTGAAAAATCGAAGAGCCGATTTCGAATTCCAGTTGAATTCGTTGAATTCACTTACGCGCAAATACCCTTGGGAAAAGTATTATTATCTTCCCTCCAGCTATGTGTAAAAAAACAAAACAAAAAAAAAAAAAACAGGAGAGATTGGATACTGTAGTCTTGGTTCTCAGACAACGGTTCTCATTATAAAATTAGTTTTTTCCACGAATCTTTCAGGGATGATTGATACGTATTTAAAATGTTGAAAGTCTCTCAATTTCACTCAATTTCTCTCTTTCACTGACATGTAGTCGGTAAATTTTCCCTATCACATGAGATCAAACCAGTCAATTCAAACTATACGAGTTCTGCAGGTTAATATCACGAGCAGACTTGGGAATTTATGACATTGGAAATATTGATGATGACGTTAAGAAACAAAGTAGGTTTAAAAATAAAGCATTGGGAAACGATCTAGAATAGTGGCCGTTCAGCAAGTCTTTCATTGCCTAATTTTTAAAAACAGTTGAGAGTAATATGAACAAAGAAGTGAGTGAAATTAACTGAAATTAGAAAACTTGCCATTTTTATCTTATATCACTCTTCTCCCCCAACGCTTGCAGATTGAGAAAAGTTACTTATTGAAAATTATTATGAAGTAAATGAAAAACAGGATAATATATAGGAACTGCTTCTATACAATATCAATAAAATATTCTCTTAGATTGCAGCTTTCTACAGAAAGAAGCTAAAGGTATACGGAATATGTGAGCAACGACAAGGTTTTAGAGAAAATACAAACGAAACTTCTACTTAACATCTGGATGAGGGTTGAAGTTTTTGAGACACCTAATGAGGAACGAGGGCTTAGATAATTTAATATTAACAGGACGGATAGAGGGAAAGAAAGACGGGAAAGCGAGACATATTTGATGGGCTTGATCAAGGGGATAGTAGGAATACCAAGAGGACAAGTATTTAGAGTGACAACATAGAGTCAAGTGGAAGTCCCTGCTCGCCTACGTCTTCAAAGGAGACGGTACATAAGGAACTATAAGGTGCGATGGGTAAATTGGCGTCATTTTATATTTTTAATTTCGTGCGTGCACTTTGATTGCTTCCGAATTTGTCAACTGCACAGTACAGTAGAATCAGTTGGGAACCATCTGTGAGAAAAAGATCCTCATAACGCAACTGAATCTGCTAGAAATTTAGAAACGGCATGTATTGTTTGGTATTCTCACTGGAAGCTACAATACGAACATTTCGGAGTGTTAATCTAACGAAAGTGCAGAACATTCGGAAAGAGATGGATGATGGGCATGAGCATAGGGGATTTCGAATTAAGGTTTGAGAGAGATACCAAAAGGAAAAGTGTTAAGAACGACAAGCGATAGGGGTAAGTGTAAGTCCAAGATCCCTACGTCCCGAAAAGTCACAGCAAATAAAGCAAAAATAGATTCAAACCTGGATTAAAACATTAAATGATTCGATTTTGCTACGACGATTTTTGTCTGTAATTGTTTGTTTTTGATGAACAATGGATAATTATTTCTTTCTGACGAAAGAGAATTTTGGTATAAGAAAATGTTAGCCTGGCAGGTAAAAGAGAAGAGAGTGTCACAAGTATTGTCGATTCAAACTTTCGATTAATATATTTCTTTATGAACGATGAACGAAATAAACATCAAGAAAAAAAAAGAGAAAATAGACAAAGATTAAGGAAAAAAAAAACTATGAACGAAGTAATGTTCAAGAAATCAAAGTAAAGCACTAGGGAAAAATTAAGAAAAGTAAGACAGAAAGTCAAGCAAGTACAAAACTTTAAATACCTAGGAAGTGTCCTAACGGAAGGCGGAAGGTGCGACACAGAAATCCGAAGTTACTGGTGCCACCTCAACAGGTGTTTACTCGTGCAACCAGACTGGCAACTGGGTTCCACCCATTCACAGTCAGGTTAGCCAAATGCAGACGACAATTCTACTCCTGCAGCTTCTTCTCTCGCATTTCCCGCCTGTGGAACTCGCTCCCATATTCTTGCTTTCCTGACGGCTACAGCCTCCAGAAATCTAAATGCAAAGTCAATACTCATCTACTAACCACTGGACTCTAGCTCTCTCCCCACCCCTGTATAATATTCCCTTTCTCTCCACCTATGTATCTGTCATCGCACCTGCTTTCTCAGCTTTCTATTGTTCCTTTCTAACCAGTTTGTTCTCCTCACTCTTTTCTAATTAATGTTTTTACAGTTATGTAGCCCCCCGCACATCAGTGGCATTTCTGCCTTGCTCGGGGTGAAATGATTAAAAAACAACAACATTGGCATGGCGAAGGACGCGTTCCAGAAGATGAGTAGAGTATTAAGAGACATGAACATTTCATTAGAAACAAAGAAGAGATTACTGGATTGCTATGTGATGTCAGTTCTTCAATATGGCAGTGAATGCTGGACAATATCATTGAAGATGAAGGAAAAACTTCAGGCGACCAAAATGTGGTTCTACGGAAGGATGCTGCGGATATCATGGATCGAGCATATGAGCAACGATGAGGTTTTCAAAAGGATGGAAGCGAAAAGAACATTATTACTGAGCACCAGGAAAGACAACTAAAGTTCCTGGGACATGCAATGAGGAAGGAGGGCTTGGATAATCTGATAGTAACAGGTTTTCATGAAGAATTGAAATTTCATCACTATAATTTCGCTGTTGTGCAGGAACTTAATCCACGCAATTTTCTTGCTCGTGAAAATGCATGAGAGGCGTTTTTTAGCTTGCCTGATGACACGGCTGTTTTTTTTTCAGTGATGAGTCTCACGTCCATCTTTCGGGATTTGTAAATAAGCAAAACATGCGCTATTAAAACTTTGAAAACCCCAGAGAATATCATCAACATTCTCTACACGCAGAACGTGTAACCGTTTGGTGTGCACTATCGTGAATTGGCATAATTGGCCTATAGTTTTCTGAAGAAAACGAACAGACAGTATCAGTGATATCTGAACGTTATGTCAGCATGATCGATGAGTTTTTCCTACCAACACTGAACCAGATGGATGTTGGAGATATATCGTTCCAGCAGGACGGTGCCACGGCAGACACATCGCGTGTGTTAACAACAGTTTTGCAGCAGAACTTTCTAGGACACCTCATCTGTTTGAGAAGCGATCTGCATTGGGCAGCACGGTCTCCTGATTTGTCACACTGTGACTATTTTCTATGGGGCTACCTCAAGTCAATTGTTTACAACGATCGTCCTAACACCCTGGCTCACCTGAAGAACAACATTCATCAAGCTTTCGCCAACATACTCACCAATATGCTGGAAAGAGTTGACCGAAACTTCAGAGTACGATTAACCCAGTGTATTGAGCAGAATAGACGCCATCTGACTGATGTCATCTTTAAAGCTTGTAAAGCACAAAATTTAAATATTGTAATTGATGCTGTTTAAAGAATTACATGTATATCTGCATTACTTTTGTTTTATTTGTTACTAGCATCATAGCCCGGCGTTACCCGTGTAACTCAAAAATAATTTATTTTGTTTTACTGAAATTAGAAATATAAAAGCTATTACGCTGTCAGTTCAGAAATTTTCGAAGAATAATTAAAAATGTAGACATTTAATTTTAGAGTAAAAAGTTATATCAATGCCACAGAAATTACAGACAGTTGATTTCCTGCATGAAATATTTAGCTAAAAAACTTTATTTTTTTAAATTTTATTTTCTGAAGTATGAAATATTAAATCTGAAAAAAGACAAGAAATACAAAATGAGGAAAACTGTCAAAGATGAAGGAAAGAGAATCAGAAAAATTAATGAACGAATTAAATACCAAGAAATATAAAGAAAATAGACGCAAATGAAGGAAAAAAAACGAACGATCAATAAAAGAAAGACACATCAAGAAAAAAAGGACGAAAAGAAAAAATACGTTCAAGAAATAAAAATCAAGAAAATAGGAATAAGTGAAGGAAGGAAAGGCAGAAAGAATGACGAAAAAAACTAAGTTTCAAGAAAGAAACAAATAAAGAAAATAGACGCAAATGACAAAAAATAAAGAGCAAGAAGTAAAATAGTGAGAAAATACTGAATATTAACAAAAGACAGAAAAAATGACGAAGAAAAGAAATATTCAAGAAGTAAAAAAGAATCAAATAATGAGATAAAATATATGAAAATAGGAGAGAAATATCAAGAAAAATGTATACAAACGTCAATAAACGAAAGACAAAAAAAGATATACAAATCTGGAAACAAAAGAAAAATTAAGCATTTATAAAAGGTATGTAAAAATAGATATGAAAAAATGTTAAAATAATAATTATAGTACAACATCATGTCAATTATATGATTCGGTAAGTTCCATAATTAATACACGCTTGAGCGATCATGTCTCGAAAGATCTAGCCTACTATTTAAGCCATAGCTGGATGAAAAGAATATTTTCCCACATTAGGTTCCCGATAATTTCTGTGTAGACTGGTTGCCAGCCAATGCTATAGAACCCAATCTGTCCTGCTATTTAATCCCTAGGTGGAGAAAGAAACTGTTTTCCTACAGTAGTTTGCGATTATTTTCTGTGGTAGTGTGGTTACCAACCATGGCTAGAGAACCGAATCTGTACTGCTATTTAATCCCTAGATGGAGAAAGAAACTGTTTTCCTACAGTAGTTTGCGATTATTTTCTGTGGTAGTGTGGTTACCAACCATGGCAATAGAACCGAATCTGTACTGCTATTTAATCCCTAGGTGGAGAAAGAAACTGTTTTCCTACAGTAGTTTGCGATTATTTTCTGTGGTAGTGTGGTTACCAACCATGGCTATAGAACCGAATCTGTACTGCTATTTAAGCTGTAGCTAGAGGATGAGAATTCTGGCACTGTGTAGTTGCAAGTTAAAAAAAAGAGAACAAAATAAATGATTAAATTGCTAAAACATCGATAATTACATTAAGGTAGGGTATGTGTGCATCCATGGTTGCACGTAGGTGTGAGTATGTATGCGCATATGTATATATATATATTTGTGGTATAAGAAGACAGTAAGGTCAAAAAGACTGTAGACAACAAATAAATATGATTCTAGTAACCATGTATGAAATCCAAAGGTCAATTTGTTAAATTGTTAAAACATCGATGGTTACATTAAGCTAGGCTGTGTGTGTGTGTCCATGGTGTGTACGCATGCGCGTATGTATACATATCTGTGTGATAAGAAGGCAGCAAGGTCAAAAAGACTAGTTTTATTTAGGCAACAAATAAATATGATTCTAGTACCAAAGCTCGCCAAGTTTAAGTTACAGGTATCAGATTCAAAGATTTTATGACTATTGTTAAAACGGGGGTTGATACGGATCAGTTTACGGGTGTCTTTAATATAAATGTACCTTAATTTTTAAGTGAGTGGAGGAAACTAGCTTTAACGCCGAACTAGCTTTGACGAGAGACTAGCCTTGACGCGGGACTAGCTTTGACGCGGCAGACTAACTTTGACGCAGCAGACTAGGTCATGGAGAGAGCCCTGTCTAGTTGTCAAGGGTGATGTGCGTTGTTGTGTTAGATATTTATACTGCAGAATGCCACATCATTTCTCCAGCTTCCCTGAGAGAATAAAAGTCCCAAAGTCTTAAATCCATTTTCGGATGGGTTTGTTCTTTTTTAAAATTCTTCTTTTTGTTGTTTTTTGGTGAAAAGTGATAACAACACGTACAGCGTGGTGTCCAACTGAAGAGCGGCCGTCGACAAATAGACTAATAACGAATTACCGTTGTTAATACCACCTTTATGTGGTGTTATAGATTATTGTCATGCATTACTTTGTTATTATTTTCTGCGGTATACTGGTTGCCAACCAAGTCTAAAGAACTCAATCTGTTCTGCCATTTAACCCATAGATGGAGAGGGAGGAAAAAGAATAATCCTTTCCTATGGGTATTTGCGCATAAGTGAATGCACCGAATTCAACTGGAATTCGAACTCTGCTATCCAATTTCTATTTTCGAGCCGATATCCACTACACCACAACGTTAATTTTATGAAAATGTAAAAATACATAATGAAAGTAAATGCACTAAAGTTAAATGTAATAAAATAAAATTATATTGAAATTTACAAATTCATAAATACCTATGTAAAATTAAAACATCATTTTTTTATTGATACCAATCTTCTTCTCAGCTAGAGCTGACAAGACACCTCATATGTACTAAACACACACACATACATATACTTCATTTTTCTTTATATAAAAAACACATGCGCCCGCATACAAATTCATATTGAAGCTAGTGTACATGTTTACACTACAACCATAACCTAATCAAGTCTAGAGTTAATCGTTACTTTTTTTCCGTTCCATATAAATTATCTCTTAACGTAACACTCTACCTCGAGTGACACCCGAGTATTGTACATGATAAACCTTACAGTAACACACACACACACACACACACACACACACACACACACACACACACACAAGATAATTTGACTATGTAATGATAGAACAAATATACATAGTTACCGGTAGCGTGAATAAATTTCTGTGAAAGGTTGAAAAAGGTTGGATGAAGGTTTTTTATATAAATAAACAAAAGAATACATGTTTAAGGCTAAACAAAACAAAAACACGTAACATCTAAACGGCGCGAAATCAGTTAGAATTCTAATTAGAAATCGGTCTATAATAATGTCCTGATGGAAAGACAACGAAGAAAAAGTAATATCAAATGTGATATTCTGAAAAAAAAACTCATATTATTTTCATGCATAAAAATGAGACTGGAAAGGCAAATGAAATGACAGGGACGAATACGAAAAGTGAAGGAAATTTAGAAATCTTTCATGAAAAGCTACAGAAAAGAGAGAAGACAGAAAAAGAAAATAAAAAATAAAGACACAAAAATGTAAAGAGAATGAAAAAGTCCTTTGTTCCAACATTTTCTATTTACAAAGTAGGTTCTTAGGCAGATGGAAAAATTGTGACTCAGCAGGAGTGTTACCCGTCAAAACTTAGCTGCAAATCCAAAGCAAAACATGTTTAGAAAATTATCTCTTGCTTTTTATTCGCAATAGAATGGAGACTGAAACATACACATATAACACACCAAAATTGCTCAATAGCATGAATCACCTAAAAGATATTAATCGGTGCTTTATAAATAGATATAATATTTTCAAGAAAACGAAGCTACAAAGAAGCAAGAGCTTACAAAATGTGAAAAAAAATGGGAAAAATTACCAAAGGTAGAATACAATCAAAGAAGAATTAAAAAGACAAATGACAAAATTTGACAATTCATTTAAATA
Source organism: Ascarosepion bandense (assembly GCA_037127315.1). Taxonomy (NCBI): domain Eukaryota; kingdom Metazoa; phylum Mollusca; class Cephalopoda; order Sepiida; family Sepiidae; genus Ascarosepion; species Ascarosepion bandense. Next base: position 1,259,743 of record JBBBDQ010000692.1, on the reverse strand, counting down.
TTTGAAGATCAAATAGACGACAGACAAAAGAAAAACAGCATATGATTTACAATTACACCTGGCCACTTTAACAGTAAAATGACGAGACGTATCTGCCAACCTAGACAGTCAGTCAGTCAGTCAGTTAAGTACCATACGTAATACATGCTTTAGACGATCTGACTGGGCAGAAGATTATCCCGCAGTAGGTTGCCATTGCTAGATTAGTTCCCGCCAAGTTTATTGAACCCAATCCGTCCTATTATTTAATCTATAAATAAAGGGAATATAATTATTTAACCCATAACTGGAGGGAAGAGACAGATTAATACCTTTTCCAAAGGTATTTGCGCGTAAGTGAATGCAAGGAATTCCACTGGAATTCGAACTCGGCTCCCCGATTTGTCGATATCCATTGCACCATAATGCCCATCCAGCGTTTAAATTCATAAAGTCTACGTACCCAAGACTCAAGCTTATCAAATCAATCACTATTAAAATATTTATAGAGAAGGCAGCTTCAGTAGTGGAAAAATGACTAGAGCCAAAGTGTCAGGTCCGGACCAATAATATTGCATATTCTTCTTTTGATTTTATCACGAATCTCTAAACACATAGCAGAATCAACAAACCCCATGTGACTGAAGTATTCATTGTGCTGACGCACAGTAAACTTATAAATGAGTAACATAGATTCTAGCTGACACAGTGAACCAACTTTTTTCGAAAACTCATAATATTTCAAGGTCATGTCAGCAAAAACTTTAACCTAGAAGTTGAAAAAAATTTCCTAGAGATCAGCATCAGCCATGCTGATGGAGAGCAAAAAGTGTTATATCATATAATTAAAAGAGAGGACTTTTAGGGGGAGTAACATTAAAATTATCAAGCCATTAATTGCTCAGTTAGCAACCAATTGTAGGTCATTTATGCGCCCAGCTTCTAATTTTACCTTATCAAACCGATTCGACTTATCATTAAGACAAGTTTAAATAGTTATGGCATCAGGTTAGATAACGAGTTGAGTACTGACGGCATCATGATGGTTGTTGATTAAAATTAAGAACAACATAGGGTCGCCTGCATTAAGGAAAATGATCCAGCAATATCAATGTTCAAGACGTTTCATTTCACAATTTGATAGAAAAACTGATCAGATCAAATTTCGTGCAGAAATACGAAAACCGTACAAATTGGGAGGAAGATCAACGTGCCAATCCCTGTCAAGTGCCTTATTAGCAGTTGACCCAATGAAGCGAAAGTCACGTTGCTTATCCGGACGAAAACCCTGCGAGTTGAGATGCTTAACTAATTCAGAGTTGATTAGAACTTCTTGCACATTGCCAGAATAAAAGTTAGACGACTAACAGGCCGATAGTTAGAAAGGTCAGGCGTTAACAAACAGGAAAACAAGAATCAGCATAGTATTTATTGTTTAGAGAAAATAGTTGCTAGTTTATGAGCACATTTCTGAAGTGCAATTGCATATCTACATGATTTATAGGGATCTAATGTAAAGATCATATCACGGATATATATGCATACCACATAATAGACACTCAGTTATAAGTGGATTGAAAGGAAGGATAATCAAGATGAAGCAAGAATAGGATTGTAAGAGAATTTACCAGCAAAAAAGTGTGCATCATCAGTAGATTTCATTGATTGAAGAAACGCTAGATAGAAGACTTACTCTTATTTATCACACTATTACAGAGCTGCCATTAGACTCGATAACCAAACGCTAGATACTAGACAGTGCCTCATTCTGTCTGCAAAGAAATTCATAGTCTCCGTGAGAACGCTTTCAAAATTATTACGAGGAGACACAAATAGGCATCTTTTGTGATTAGAACTTTTTTTTTTTTTTAATCATTTCACCCCGAGCAATGCAGAAACGCCACTGATGTGCAGGGGATTACATAAATGTAGAAAGATTAATTAGAAAAGAGTGAGGAGTACAAGCTAGTTAGAAAGGAACAATAGAAAGCTGAGAAAGCAGGTGCAATGACAGATACATGGGCGGAGAGAAAGTGAAGATTATACAGGGGAGGGGAGAGAGCTAGAGTCCAGTGGTTAGTAGGTGAGTATTAACTTTGCTTTTAAATTTCTGGAGGTCGCAGCCGTCAGGAAAGCAAGAATACGGGAGTGAGTTCCACAGGCGGGAAGTGCGAGAGAGGAAGCTGCAGGAGTAGAATTGTCGTCTGCATTTGGCTAACCTGACTGTGAATGGGTGGGATCCAGTACTATCATGCTTATACAGTCTGAAGAAGTGACCCCTGTCATTTTCATGAAGGTACAAACGATATCGTCTCGGAACGAAAAATCGTGGTGCCGAATGGTTCGAATTCCATTTGAATTCCTTGCATTCACTTACGCGCAAATACCCTTGGGTAAAGGTATTAATCCGTCTCTTCCATTCAGTTATGGGTTAAATAACAGGACAGATTGGGTTCTATTGCTTTGGCTGGCAACCAGTCTACCGCAGAAAGCAATGGCAACCTACTGCGAGATAATATTCTGCCCAGTCAGTCATGTCTCTTTCGGGACATGATCTCCCAAAGCGTGTATCACGTATGGCACTTAACCGACTGAAAAAAGCACTCAAGAAGAAAAATCAGTGGCACAGTCTAATAAACGAAGGTTAAAAATATCAATCTAAGGGGCGTATTGACGAAAATCAAGAAATGAATCCTTATCAGTACGCTGCTAACAGAAAAGAAGTCTTGTGGGTTGGAAGTTTTTTTCTAATTACAAAAAAAAAAACCAAATAAAGAGAAAATATATTAACCCACACTACCACCAGATGTGAAATGTCACGAGAACATATTTGCAATCCTCCACAAAAACTACGAACGGATGTCAGGAACCAATCAAGCAAAGAATCTTTTTATTAAAACTTCTCAAGGACATGAGTAGAGAAATATACTAATTGAATAGAGACATTATTCGTCGTGTCTACATGTGTTTGAGTTTATTTTTACTTAATGAAATTATCGTCAATCGCTCTAAATTGTCAAGTAGAAAGTTTTGATCTTAGTCGGTTTAATCTGCGTCCATTGTTTAATAAGAAAGAAATAAAAAAAACATAAAATAAAAAGAGAGTGTCATTTGAAACACGTGTAGCCACAAATAAAATGTTTATATTAATAAGAAATAATGTCGAATTTAAAAATAAAGGTTGAAATATTTATTGTGATTGTCATGTTCATTCTTAATATTACTAAAAAACAACAACATAAAAATCAAAACAAAAAGACTTTGTTTCAAATTTCGGTAGCCTATATAAAGTTTTTTTTTTCAAATTCCAGTTGAAATCCATTGCATTTACTTACGCACAAATACTCTTGGGAAAGGTATTAATCCGTCTCTTCCCTCCAGTTATGGGTTAAATAGCAACACAGATTGGGTCGGCAACCAGTCTACCGCAGAAAGCAATGGCAACCTACTGCGGGATAATCTTCTGCCTAGTCAGTCAGGTCTCGAAAAAGACATAATCGCCCAAGCGTGTTTCACGTATGGCACTTAACTGACTGACTGATATAAGGTTAATTATATATTTGTCGTCGACCTATATATAAGTGTCTTGTTAATTACAGGCATCTGACAAGAATGGTGAGACGTTGTAAGGAAATGAATATAAATTTAATGCGGATGAAATAGCTATTAAAGCACTTTCTAAACATTAATAAAATAAAGCTTTCTTTAGTATTATAGTCAGTTAAGTGTTATACGTGATACATTCTGGGATGATCATGTGTTGAAAAAAATATGAATGACTGCGCAGAATATTTTCCCCCACAGTAAGTTGCCATCATTTTCTGCAGTAGACTGGTTGCGAATCAAAGCTATAGAACCCAATATGTCTTGTTATTTAACCCATAGATAGAGAGAAGTTGCGAATTAATACCTTTCCTAAGGGTATTTGCACATAAATAAATGCAACGAATTCGAACTCGGTTCTCCGATTTCTCGTTCCGAGCTGATATCCTCTGCACCACAAAGAACCTTTCTTTTTTTTTAGTATAATATAGCTAATTTTATATTGATTCTTATTTCAATCACTTTTACTGTTAGATATCTCACTCTGTGAAAATTGAAATGGTAAAATGTTTTTCCACTTTGTCATACATGTTCTCCCATTTTATATTGTTATCTCAGATTCTGTATTAAAAAATAAAATAGAGCAAACAAAAAGAAAAAAAAGAAAAACGAAACAACAAATAACAAAAACAAAGGCAGAGAAAAACAGCTCAAACCGTATGTAAGAAAACAATTTAGATCCCACCGGGAATACATGTCTCTGTCACGTTAAGTATCTCCCTGGTGCTGAAACTATGGTTTCTTCAAGCAAATTATGTGACGAAACAACTTAGTCACTAGAGAGAAGGAGAAAAAGCGTGAAAAAAAATAATGAAAAATAAGCAACGGAACAGTAAAAGGAAAAAATTGGGTATTTCGACATGAGCAAACATTTGCGTCGGCCAGACTCATAGCCCAGAGAATCAGCTATGAATTTGAGACGTCAATATCAAGCAGAAAAAAGCACTTTAAGAAAAATTTAAGTAAAATCCTAAACGAAAATTGAAAAAGGTAATGGGAATAATAGCCGTTTCCCTATAAGAAAACACTTTTGTCTTTCAGACGTAGAGTCCAAAGGTAAGAGGTACGAATTTCAGAGGTCATTATCAAGCAGGTAAAAACTTTAAAGATAATTTATGTATTATTCCAACAGAGGATGGAAACTGATAATGGTAATATACGATGTTTCCTTATGAAGAAACATTTGACATTCATTAATCGATCAGCAGGTAGTTCTTTCGGCTGTAATTTGGAAAACATATTTCTTAAAATAAGTTTTCAGGAAAGTAATTTCCAATGTTTAGTAGCTCATGTCGTGTTTTTCCGTACTGATAAAGTTTTTTATTACCAGTCTTTTATTTGAAGTATTGTAGAACCCATCATCATGCTCATGTCAATATATTCTACTTGATTTCATGTGATATCAATTTTAGCTGTTGTTTCTGGTGAAAGTCTTAAACTGATATCATATTTTTATTTGTTACCGTTTCCCGAATCTATGTACAGCCAGTTCACAAAGTTCAAAGAAGTGTGATATTCGTAAAAACCGCAGATTTCATTCTTTGAAAGTCATGTTCAACCATTCGTATCAGAAAGTTATTGTATACTGTTCACAATATAGATATATTTGAACAAGTTTGGCGACATGCATGCCAGTCATATGAATGTCCTTTTCAATCATTTATATGAGAAAGATATTACACAAAAGTCATTTTAACCATTGTTATGAAAAAGCTCTTGCGTACAGTTTATAATTAGATATTTTTAGACGAATTGGTAACATTAATTTTATCAATATGAATATCAATTTTAACCATTGGTATGAAAAAGCTGTTGCGTAAAGTTTGTAATTAGATATTTTTAGGCGAATTGGTGACATTAATTCCCTCATATGAAATTCATTTTTAATGATTAGTAGAAAAGAGCTGTTGCATACAGTTAATAATTTAGATATTTCTGAACGAATTCTTGAGATGAAATCTATCCGTATGAATGTTATTTTCGCCATTGTTAGTATGAAAAACCAAGTGAATACAGTTGACAATTTAGATATTTTAAACGAGATGGCAACATGCATGCTGTCCATATGAAAGTCATTTTTACCCATCGTTATAAAAAAGATGTCGAATACAGTTTATAATTGAGATATTTCTGAACGACTTTGGCAACATGCATTTCATCCATATAAATATCATATTAACTGCAGAATGACGTAGGCAGAAATTTCTGTCGAAGTTGGTCGTTTTTCTTCCTTTGCTGAAACTTCCGGCGATATGCTAACTGTTATGAAACTAATAAGCGTAGAAATGCAATAGCACATTACTTTTTACCGGAAGCACATCGCCGGAAGTATCAGTAAATGAAGAAAAATCCTGCAAAAATCTGCCAAAGTTCGTTGCATTACGCAGTACGTCATTCTGGAGTTAATTACATGACTTCGTGAGAATTACGGGAGAGAAAATGTACAAGATATAGTTCTTTTTTATGCACAATTTAGATAATAAACGGTAAGTTTCTTCAATAACTAACAGTTGATTTGAGTTCAGTATATACATTAGCACAGAGATAATGCTATTTTGGATAAATTTGAAGGGGAAAAGCGTCGAGACTTACAACGAAAATTTACCATCTATCAGTACGGAAATAATTTTAATAATGATAAATCTTTTACAAATAGTCGATGATTTAGATATTTCTGGACGATTTTGCGACATGTATACCGTCCATATGAAATTCATTTTAAGCATCGGAATAAAAAGCAATTGCATACAGTTCATAATTATGATATTTCTGAAAGAATTGGTGGCATACATGTCCAACATATCAAAGTCATTTTTCCCACTGGTATGAAAATTTGCATACAGTTTACAATTTAGATATTTCTTAAAGAATTGATGACATTTATGTCATCCACATGAAGATTATTTTCAACCATTGGCATGAAAATTTGTTGCATACAGTTGATTATTTAGATATTTCTAAAGAAAATGGAAACATTCGTTTTATCTATATGAAAATTATTTTTAACGAAAGTAAGGAGAAATCTGTTGCATACAATTCATAACTAAGATAATATTAGCACAATTGTCGACATGTATATTAAATTAAACTGTAATCATTGGATTGAGAAATCTGTTGCATACAGTTGATAATTTAGATATTTCTGAAAGAGTTTGACGATATGCATGCCATCCAAATAAATGTCATTTTTAATCATTAGTATACAAAATCTATTACATACAGCTGACAATTTACATATTTGTTAATAAATTTGACTACATGCATGCCATCAGTTAAGAAAGTCATTCTTATCATTCTATGAATACACGATAATTTAGAGATTTCTAAACGAATTGATGACAGGGATGCCATCTATGTCAAATCATTTGAACAGTTGTTATGTAAAAGCTCTTACAGACAGTTGATACTTTAGATAAGGTTCAAGGTGTTTAGCGGCATGCATGTTATTCATATGAATCACATTTTAACCATTGGAATAAAAATGCTGTTGCATAGAGCTGATAATTTTGATATTTCTGAATGAATTTGTGACTTGCTATACCGTCTATTTGAAAATAATTTTTAACCATTGGTATAAAAAATACAGTTGAAATTTGGATATTGCTGAACAATTTTGTTGGCATGCATGCCATTCAAATGAAAGACATATTTAAACAATGACATGAAAAAATGTTGCACGTAGTTCATAATTTAGATATTTCTGAACGAATTGGAGACATGCAAATCATTTTTCATAATGGATATGAGAATGAGTTTGTTCATATTTTACAATTTTGACATTTATGAACGACTTCGTGCCAGGCATGTCATCCATATGAAATTATTTTTAAACAATGCTACAAAAATTCTGCCGTATTCAGCTGACAATGTAGATACTTCTGAACCAGTTTAGAGACATGCATACCACAAATGAAAGTGATTTTTAAACTTTGATATGAGAAAGCTTTAGTATACATGTCATAATTTACATATTCCTGAACAAATTGGTGAGATGCACACCATTCATATGAAAGTAATTTTAACCATTGCCATGAGAAATATATTACATATAGTTGACAATTTAGATATTTGTTAACAAGTTCGGTAACATGAATGCAATCAGTATGAAAGTCATTTTTAATAAATGAATGAGAAATTTTTGCATTCAGTCGATAATTTCTATATTTCTGGACAAATTGTCGAAAAGCATGTCATTCATATGAAAGCTATTTTAAAGAAATAGAATGAAAATCTGTTGCATTAACTTGATAATTTAGATATTTTTGAAAGAGTTTGGCGACATGCGTGTCATTCATATAAAAGTAATTTTTTACCAACATTATGTTTTTACCAATGTTGCATACAATTCATAATATGAATGATATTGAAACAACTCGCGACATGCAGTCGATCATGTCAAAAGCATTTTTTACCATGGAAAAATATGTTGCATATATTTGACAATTTAGATATTTGTGAAAAGATTTGGCGGCATGCATGCCATTCATATGAAAGTCATTTTTCACCACTGGCCCAAAAGACTGTTACACACAGCTCATAATTTAAGTATTGCTAAATAAATCTGGGAACATGGATGCTAAGACATTTTTAACAATTAGTATGATAATAATGATGTATATATTTTGTAATTTTGAACTTATAAATGAACTAGCAGTATAGCCCGGCGTTGCTCGGATGTAATGAAAGCTTTAAAACTAATCCATGGTACTGGAGCTCAGACTCTTTGGACGTTAGCACGAAAAACTAAAAACCAATAGTTGTTTCCAGTTAAAGCGAAACGGTAAACTGAAAAAAAAATGAATGGATGTAAGTGTTATGTCGCCAAGTATAAATAAATAACTCAACAACAGAATCAGTTGTATAAGTTGTATTCCGCGGAAAGACGGTTAGTATGTACAGAAGTGATTAGTAATATTTACAATAGAAAGATACAAGAGTCCAATACGTCGTAAGACGTGTGTATACGTGATTACTTCCGGTACGCCACCGGAAGTGTGACTAACTCTTCACTGACTTGCACTGACTCTTCAGTAACTCATTAGAGACTCTCAAGTGACTCTCTACGACTGTATTTACTAGCCTTCCCACGTAGGCTGGATGTGATACATGGTCATTTTATAGTGGGTATTCCCGGCCATATAGCCGGGCCAGAAAATGTCTGTCTATTTTTGCCCAGTCGTGGTTCTACCCTTCTGCTCGGAAGAGCTGACAGTGTCGTAGAGTCGTCAGTCTAGTGACTCTCTACGACTCCCTTGTAGAGAATCCACCATTGCTTTATATAGCAATGGGAACAGTACATTTGTAGTCAAATAGGAGCGGCACCCTAACAGTAAGTCAAATTTTTATTTACTAGTATGTATATCAAATAAGTTTTTTTCGCCGTAAACTGAATTTTGAAGGCTAAGTCCTCTGAGTAAATGGTATTATGGCTGAGACTAAGAACTACAATTATACCTACTTATGCCAAACCCGATGCAAAAACTAAAATAAAAGGACTGAAAAAAATACAGACTCCAGGCAGATAAACAGACACACACACAATCATCTTGCCTTATATATATATATATATATATATATATATTATCGGTTTTTTGCACTATTGTAAGAACTGCAACTATGAAACTTCTGAATATCTTTTCTTATGTCTTTGTCTATGAGTGTATCAAATTTGATTAAAATCGGACCACTCCTTGAATAACCCTATTTTTCGATTATCGATTTTCTATATTTATCGGGGGTACCTCGACACAAACCTAGCTCAGAACACTCGCAGACACTTATAGTACAACTGTGTAAATTTTCAAGAAAATCGGTTCAGCTGTTTCGGAGTCTATAGGTAACGGACACACACACACACATACACACACAGACAAAGTTCCATATATAAATAAGTTTACATTGGCTGCATGCATGCTATCCATATAGAAGTCATTTGTAACCATGAGTATGAAAAACTTTAGCAAATGGTTCATAATTTTGATATTACTGAAAAAATTGGTGGCATGCCTCGAATACATATTAAAGACATTTTTAACCATTAGTCTGAAAACTTGTTGCATACATTTGTCAATTTAACCCTCTAGGGCCATTCGTATCATATTTGAAACAGTATTTCCCTATAAGGAAACATTTGGTATTTCCCTATAAGGAAACATTTTTCCTTATAGGGAAATACTGTTTCAAATATGATACGAATGGCCCTAGAGGGTTAAATTGACAAATGTATGCAACAAGTTTTCAGACTAATGGTTAAAAATGTCTTTAATAGTCAGTACTGATTTCATTTGAAATTTATAAAATAATTCTCTTAAAAAGTTTTTCAGGAAAATATTTCTTTCAAGGCTTGTTTTCATACTGTATCAAATATGATACGAATGGCCCTAGAGGGTTAAATTGACAAATGTATGCAACAAGTTTTCAGACTAATGGTTAAAAATGTCTTTAATAGTCAGTACTGCTTTCATTTGAAATTTATAAAATAATTCTCTTAAAAAGTTTTTCAGGAAAATATTTCTTTCAAGGCTTGTTTTCATACTGTATCAAATATGATACGAATGGCCCTAGAGGGTTAAACATTTATGAAAACTTTGACGATATGCATGCCATCAATATGAAAGTCATTTTTAACAAATGGTAAGAGAAATTTGTTGCATACACTCGATAATCTCGGTACTTCTGGATGAATTGTCGGCATGTCTATATAAAAGGAATTTTTAACCATTAGTATGAGAAATCTGTTACATACAGTTTCTAACTTTAGTAATTATATTTTTCAAACGAATTTGCACATGCATTCCATCCATATTAAAGTCATATTTAAATACTGGTATAAAAAATATGTTGCATTCAATTGACGGTTTAGATATATTTGAAAGTGTTTGGCAGCTTGCATATGAAAACGCTGTTAGAGACGGTTAACAATTTAGACATTATAAACGAATTCAAGACATACATGCCATCCATATGAGGTGTTTTTTAACCATCGATACAAAAAAAGTTGTTGCATAGAGTTGACAATTTTATCAAGATAACTGCAATGGAACTTTAGCTAATACCAAGTATTTATATACAAGAGCTAAACTGTGTGTAATGAAAATATGTCGCGATCTTTGTGGCAATAAATATATTATCATACCCAACGATCACAAAACACAAAATGGTCCTTGAGATCTCTTTTTTGATGTAAACGGATTCCAAAATTTGAAATCGTATTTTTGTTTTTCCAGCCGGAGTGATGTAAATTAAAAATAATGCCGTATATTTTTAGTATTCTTTTGTACATATGTCTGTGTACTCAGACATGACTGATCGATATATTTTCCAGAAAAATCTTGTGACATAATCGATATATCTTGAAGCTTTTATTATCATAATCATGTTGACAAAAATCTGAAAGACAAGATAAAATAACGATTTCTGGAATACTGATGTTTCGAATAGAATGCATGATTTGCTTTTGTTTTGCAAGCGCTTCTGTGCTAAGTTGTTTGAAATGTATCAGCAGTTTTGCAACACGACGTTAAAACTATTACAAGCACACTAATATATGTGTGTGTGTTTAAAAATAAAATAAAACACTTGACATTAAGTTTCAACATTTGCACATTCAAGAGTTTAGCTTGAGGATATTTTCGCAATGTCTGCTATTTACTTTTTGTGTAGCAAATAAATAATAATATACTACGCCCGCAACAAAATCAAAACCCTCAACATTGTGGTTACTAACAACAGTTCTAAAAAATCACTTTGTAAAAAATAACGTTGTATATACTTTTCTTCCTTGTCTCTGTTGACAGTGTAAAAAAATACATTAATTTGTCATAACACAAACTTTATCTCGAGAAGACTGATTTATTATATTGCAAAGTAAATACTATCTGTAAATATTTAACAAGTCAACAATACTTCTTCTAATTACTGTCGGGTTATGGTCGATAATAATAAAGGCATTCTTTTAATCCAACTGAAAAAAATACAACAAAAATCAGTAACAATTTTGGGGGCCATTCACATCAACGTAAGATCACCAACATTTAGAAGTTTTTTTTTTAATCTCGGTACGCGTTTGATCTGTAAAATAATTTTTCCATATGACTGAATATATTCTGTACTTAAAGCATGTCTAAACTATAGACAGTATCAGCGTTTCACAGATTATCATCGAATGCAAACTTTGTACCTTGAAAATGTCCAACGAGGTTCGCAAGTACTCACAACAACGCACAATACGTCTAATTTTTGTCTGGGATCAAACGACACATTCGATACAAGAAGAGAGTAACCAAAACATTTAAGACACATTTTTTAAGCTTTCTGATAAAGAAAAACATTCTCTCTTATATGTAACGCATACCAAGAGGACGTGAGTGATCACAGCTCTCCATAATTTCTTTTCTTTTGTAAGTCTTAGTCAAGATTGGCTACTTACCAATCCTCCAAATCCATATTTTGTTGTCCATTTACTACAGATCGTCAAATATATTACTTGCTTTTTCCTCTGTGCATCTTGCTTTCAATATGTCCTGTGAGTGTCAAAATCACCAAACATTTTTCTTCATTAAATGTTTAAGAGATTTTAAATTTCTTTCTGATTCGAAATAGAAGCATATTTTCTCTGTCATACACCTTAAATTTCGTCTTTTTTTCTGAGATATTTTATTTAATTTTAAATATTTTATTTTATTTAAAGTATCGATACTATTTGGACTATTGCCCTCATCTTTGTTGCCGTTTTGGCCGTTGTACGCTCCGGCCTTCTCCAGGCGCTAGAAATTACGAACCGAACCCTTTATTACAATCACTGGGGTATATCATCCTCATTCCTTGCGTAAAGACTCGATTGGAAGTCATGAACTATCTCCCTCTAATCCTGCAAGTTACTTGTCTACCACTGCTGTAGCATGGTATTGAACTCAAAACCGAAAGAGTCAAGTCAGGAATTAACCAACGTTTATATTCACTGGGCCATGTATCCTTAAATCATGACTTCCGATCGAGGTTTTACGCAAGGAATGAGGATGATATACCCCAGTGATTGTAATAAAGTGTTCGGTTCAAAATTCCTAGCACCTGAAGAAGGCCAGAGCGTACAATGGCCGAAACGTCGTAGGAATGGCAACAAAGATGAGGACAATAATCCGAATAATGTAACCTCAAAGGATTGTCGTTACAAATAAGCATGATATTAGTTGCATGCTTCTGCAGAACCACATTTCTTTTGTCGTCTCTTCATTTGTGAAAAAGAATTGTCCACGGTTCACTGCCATATAGGAGGAATGATATTATGAGTCTTGTCTGAAAAGACAAACTTTTAAGGAATGATGCTAGAATTAGGAAATCTTACTTGCATTAATTTCAACGATTCTTATTAATAACGGCATTGTTTCCTACCTGGTAAAATGGTATGTTTCTCTTCAAAGAAAAGTTTAAAGTAATTACTAGCAGCAAAATGTGACATCGTAGTATTATCATATACCTGCAGAAAAAAGGGTTTATTTCCCAATGGCATTCATGCTGTCATGAATGCTACATTAAGAAATGATGCTTCAGCTTTATCAACATTGCAAAATTGGGTAGCTGAATCTAGACTGGAAGTAGGTGTTCTAAATATTATCCAAATATCTGGAAATCTTCCAACAGCTACCACTGATGAAAACAATGATCGTGTTCAACACATGGTGCCCTATGACAGGTGATTAACTCTAAATCAAATAGTTAATGGCATTAGTATATCCTACGAGAGATTTGAGAATATTATGTTCATAGAACTGGCAATGACAAAGATTTCTGCTTGGTGAGTGGCACGTCTTCTGACACCTGATCAATAGTGCACCAGCTGATCTTATAACGGTAAAATATGGCATTTTTTGAGTCAGATACATCTGTTTTCCTTGAACGTTCCTTAATCCAGGGTGGATTTTAGGTTCATCACTTTAAACGAAAACAAAGAGCCAATCCGTTAATGTCTCCTTCCAATCCGTTAATATCTTCTTCCACTTTCTGTTAATATTTTCTTCCACTCCCCCGCTCTCCAAGAACCTTCAACCAACAGAATATCTCTCTGCTACCAAAGAGCTGACTGGGACTCGTTCGCCGATTTCCTGTGTGACGTCCCTTAGAACAAAGTTGTTAGTTTTCCCGTTCAGTACTGTGCGGCCGAGGTCTAGTCTTGGGTTAAAGCTAGCATCGATAATTACATTTCAGCCAGCAAGTTACGACTTAAGCCCCATTCTTCTTCTACTTCTTTCCCGCTGGCTCGGTCGTTATTTCCTAAAAAAAAATCACTTCTCTCGGCTTTATCGGAGTCACACATCTGACCGCAATCGACGCCTATTTACTTCTGCCCATAATGAGTGCAAGAGAATCGTAAATGATGCTAAGCTGTTATTTGTTGAAAGAATAAAGCAGCGTACAGCAGCTCAAAAGTTCAGCTCCAAAAAAACTACTGGCAGCTTTGTAACAATGTCTTAAGCAACAGCAAGCTCACAACCTCCTTTTAATCAATACATTTGAGGTCCTTATGTCTTCAGCTGACAAGGTCGAATGCTTTGCTCGCAGATTCTCCACTAACTCAACGTATGATTCGTCTGGAGTATCCGCACCTGATTTCCCACCTAGAATTCAGACTCAGCTTAGTAACATTCACATTACCCCTTCGCTGGTCACTAACATAATTTCAAAGCTTGACTCCCATAATGGGGAGCGTAGGTGACGGAATAGCAATCATTGTCCTGAAGAAATGTGCCGCTGAATTCTTATCTTTACTCTCCAAACTCTACAACTACTGCCTCTCTGCTTCCTGTTTTCCTGCCTGCTGGAAGTCCTCCGCTGTGGTTCTTGTAATAAAGAACTCTGGAGAACCCTCAGACCCCTCTAACTAGCGCCTTATCAACCTCTTACATATTTTTGGCAAAGTGTTTGAGGCTATTATCAATGCTAAAGTCATACAACATCTCACAACCCACTGCCTCTTCACTGACAAAGAATATGGCTGAAATTAAGGCATGCAAGGTTTTTACAGTTCTAACATCAATCTTTCATAGTCAGGCGATGGACTTTTCCATAACTCTCGTACATACTTTTTCAGCAAACTTTTATATATTTCTGACCTAATATTCCAGTGATTTAATACCTTCCTTAGTTTCTAAAAAGCATCTTTTCCTATGTCAGTATGTGCTCAAATTTCGAGTTCAAACTTTCGGTCTTTTATAACTCTTCTTAAATATTTAATTTTTTTATATCGTCTGATCTCCACCTCGTAATTTGCATCTTATGATATTCTTCTAACTGACAATCGTATATTCAGTTTTCTCATGACGGACAACTATTCCTTTCTTCTTGCTTTCCTTATTTATAATTTCTAGGATTTTTAGCAGTTTTTTTCTATGCATCCATTCAAAACTTTTTCATTTGAACAATGTAAATTACTATTGTGCCATACAGTTAGGACTTCTAGTTTTCTAAAAAATGTTGAATAAATTGGGTTTCTATCCGTAAGCAGTCAGTTTTATCTCACTAGCATAACTTATCGATTATTCTAATAAGTTTCGAAAATAAATTTTGGCAAAAGAGTTTACCGCTACCTGAAAAATAAAAATAACAACAACAACAACAACAACAACAACAACAACAACAAAAAGAATGGTTTCCAAGTGTAGTTTTGGCGTGTGATAACGAAGAGTAAACACAGTATTTACATTATTCGGACTATTGCCTTCATCTTTGTTGCCATTTGTACAACATTTTGGCCGTTGTACACTCCGGTCTTCTTCAAGTGCTAGAAATTTCGAACCGAACCCTTTATTACAATCACTGGGGAAAATGTTCTCCATTGCTTGCGTAGAGCCTCTTATGGTAATCATGAGTTATCTCCCTCTAACCCTGGAAGTTATTTGTTCACCACTGCTGTGGCATGGTATTGAATTCGCAGCTCTTTGGGTCAAGTCACACGAACTAACCAATGTCTATATCTACTGGGCCATGTGTCCTTAAGGAAACGTCGTCCAAATGCAATATAGATGAGGTGAATAGTCCGAATAATGTAAATACTGAAAATACTACCTCATCACATAAATATAGACACATACTGAAGAGTAAACGATCGTCAAACACAGCTCTATAAATTTTATAATTAAGTATTCCTATTCTCTCACCCTGAAAGGAACGAAGTACTATGTTTCCCAACATATTTTGTTTGTCTTCTTTACAATACAATCAAATCAATTGCATTAGTAGAATAGCATAAACGGAATGTTTCTAAACAAGGAGAGTATAATTTTCTAGTATGCAGTCAGTGAACGACAATTTTATTATATTTCTACTTACGTTTGTAATAAAAAACTGGGTCTGTATGTTTCAAGTGTGCTTAATTTTCTTTTAAAACGCTAGGCTTAGTAAGGAATTACTCGTATAGAATATAAGAAATGTTTTTAGAATTCAACTTGTTCACAACAACGAATAACCGATCCTGGTCAAAGGTTTTAGAAGGAAAAGGCAGAATAACTTACGTAACATCATACATTTAGATTTTACAAAACTCAAAATTTCTTGGTTAATTATATATGTTTCTTATTTTCTAAATATCAGTTTTTATAAGACAAAATAGTTTTGGAGTGACCCATTAAATTTCGTAGCAGACGATCAACATAGTTTTCGGATTATTGCGAAGGTTGTGACAACGTCGCTAATTGTTTAATATATGTAAATGTGAAAATTCAAATTAGAGCCGATGTTGTGCACAAAAAATGAATTAAGATTTAGTTTTAGTAATATAACTTAAATATGTTGCATTTTTTTACAATTTGTTAACGTGGTTTCACAGAATATATTAGATGTCAGCTATATCTGTTGATTACTTATGAGTGTAATATGACTGTTAAACATTAAAGAATGCAGAGTAACATTATGTAAGGTCATTTTCTATTCATGGTCCTACAAACATACTTTTTTAATTGCATGTTTTTCCATTCACCAAGAGAAAAATAAAATCCAGAAAAATACATCTTTTTCTGTAGTAAGATGTTTTCGCTCATTTGACTAAAGGTAGGCGTCTCTAAAAAATGTCGTATCTGAAATAAAATACATTTTGATGCAAATAGATTTTCAAATACTTTATTGCAAATATAGCTGAAAATTAAAATTAAAATTTTTCTCACGTCTGGATGATAAATTTGAAAAACGAAAAATAAGTTTAAATATGCGCCCTCGTTGAGGTAACAATCAAATTTCACAGAAAGCCAGAAATGTGGCCCATTGTCTGGCACTGAATAAAGAGAGAAAAGAAAGCTTGCTTTTAACAGTAATAGACACAAACTGAGAAAATTCTAAGTCTTCAGAAAAGCATTTGATTAAAGAAGAAAACTCGAGTTTTTATTTTTGAATTCTAGATAACACAAAACAATTTTCCGCACGATTTATATATTCTTTTGCTTCGCAGAATTAATAACTTCAACTACGAAACATTGACATTCAGGTCGACACATGAATACTAAAAACACGTACATTTCACATATCTATCTATCAATCTATCTCTCTATCTATCTATCTATCTATCTATTGATTATCTACATATTTATCTAATATCGCGGACGAAAATATTTGAAATATTTCTGTATATTTGTACAATAAGGCTGTACGTTGCTGTCCAGTGGATATCGAGTCGAGTTTGAATTCCAGTTGAATTCCGTTGCATTCACTTACGTACAAATACTCTTTGGAAAGGTATTAATCCGTCTCTTCTCTCCAGTTATGGGTTCAATAATAGGACAGATTGAGTTCTGTAGCCTTGGCTGGCAACCAGTCCACCGTAGAAAGCAATGGCAAACTACTGCGGGATAATCTTCTATCCAGTCAGTCATGTCTCATTCGAGACATGATCACCCAAGCGAGTATCACGTATGCCACTTAACTGACTGTGAAAGTAGAATAAAAATGTTTCACAGAAAATAAATATTTTTTTCGTCCTAAATCGCTGATTCGGGAGTGATCGAATTAAATACATTTTACAATTTTCCTGTTTAACTTGAGTTTATTGAAGCGCTTATAAAATACAGGATACAATTATAAGAGAAAGCGTAGTGTTATTTTCCTTGAAGATGCCACTGTATATAGTTAAATCAAAATCTGAGCATTCATTGGTTGATTATAGACTCGCATCAGACAAGTGTAAGCGACATATAGATTTCAAATATCCTTTCTTTTCCTTCTGGCCTCGAAACATATGGCCATTTCCTCATGAGAAAATTCTTGTAAAATTTTATTTCTTTCTAGACCTGACGGTGATATAATCAAGTGTAATAAAAATTGTTTAGGATTTTAAATCGTATGATTTATTTAATAGCTTATATTATAAAAGAACTGACAGTATTTACCACGCTTAACGCGACATAAATACAAGCAGATGAAAAGACAGGAAAAATGTATAAATTCTAAAACAGAGCCTATCTCTCTCTGACATACACACCTGTGTGTGTTTGTGCGCGCGCACACACACACACACACACACACACACACACACAGGCAGACACACAATATATATATATATATATATATATATATATATATATATATATATATGTGTGTAGGGAATTGAGATCAGCACCGAATAGCGGCAGTCAGTTTAATGGCGGTAACGGTTGTGTTGAAAATTATTCTACAGAGTAAAAATAATTGCAATTCTGAATGCATTCAGTTGTAGCTATTTTATAAAATTGTCTGTTATTTTTTTTATTATTGATTAATTCATTATTCATTGCTGATTGTTATTATTATGTATTCTTCTTCTTCTATGTGCCCTGTCCCTTCAGGACGTAGGCGATCATGGATCTCCACGTCTCCCTATCCCTTGTGGCTCTGAGTATGTTTGCTCCTGTTGCTCCTGGCAACCCCCGTTCCGTCATCCACCTGATCAGACCCTGCAAATATGTTATCCGCTGCCTACCTCTGTCTCTCCTTCCTTCTATCTGTCCAGTCAGTATCAGGTTCTCCAGGCTCTCTTTCCTCATTGCATGTCCCAGGAACTTCAGTTGTCTCTTCCTGATGCTCAGCATCAATTTCCTTTTTGTTGCCATTCTTTCTAACATTTCGTCGTTGCTTGTATGCTCAGTCCACGATATCCGTAGCATCCTTCTGTAGAACCACATTTGAGCCGCTTCCAGTTTTGTCCTCATTTTCGATGATATTGTCCAGCATTCACAGCCTTCACAGCCGTATTACATTTGTGAAAATCTTATTAAAAATGCCGCTCCATTAGAATTTCAATTAGCGTTCCCTTTACTTTTAACCGAATCAGCCACGAAGAAGGACGTCATTTTAGCAAGGTTCTATGCAGCCTTTAAGCTCATTCTATAGCTAAGATTCCGGAAAGTTCATAACTGCTGAGTCAGTTAAAACGACGTCGGAACTAACGATTGTTTTATCTGAAAAGGGGGACGCAGAACGTATTCCTGCTGAAGTGTGCTTGTTTCTTTAATAATATTTTTTGTAGTAGTCCAGCCAGTAGACGAAAATAAATTGCTGTTTAAAATTTAAATGGATCCTCTATTCAAATTTATCGGATAAATAAAAAAAAATAATTATATATATATCTAGAAGATTTTTAGATATTCTACAATTTCATGGGTAATACGTATTTCGCAGCAAAAAAAAAAACCTGCTGCTCGTCAGACTCAAATGATACAACAGTTAATGTTCAAAATCACTCAGAAAAGAATTACATACAGACACTCACGTGTCCATACCGAGAATAAATATTTGTAACGGTAATCTACGAAAAATATTTTCTCGCACATTCAAAAAAAAAAAAAAGAAAGAATGAATGAATGAAAAATAAAAATATAGAAAAATCATAAACGGAAAAAAGAGAATAAAAAAGAAAAGGAAAAAGAAAAGACAACGAAAAGTAAAAAAGAAAGGAAGTTAAGGTTAACGTCTTAGATCGACACCAGCGTCTATTGCAATTCATCTTCTTTCTTAAAAAAGCATGTCATGGAAATTTAACATTAATTTTAGTTTTAAAGATAATGGGATGTATCTACGATATAAAAATAAATTTTAAATAATACCTTTTAATACAATTTAAAATATAACTACTAGTATTATTATATTATAAATATAGTCATGATAATTAAAATTAAATTAAAATATATAAGAAAATGATAAATAAAATATTACCAGACAATCTTAAAAAATCATATATATATATATATATATATATATATATATATATATATATATATATATTTGAACAGCAATATCTCTTTTATACAGGTTTGATTAAAGATGACAGACAAAGTGTGATAGTTAAGTTTTTATGTAATTGTTCATGTGATATAATCTCTTTCTTTTGAGGACATAAATTATATAAAAATTGCCCAAATGTTTTATCCGAGCGCTTTCGGCTATACTTTTAGTCATTTTCGACGATGGTTGCTATTTTATGTGTAACAAAATGTAAGTAGGCATATGTATTATGTAGTGTAGTGGTATGTGTTATGTACGGAACACGGTAAGCATGTTGTTAGCTTGTTCATAGTTGATTTAGTTGCATAGGATACAAATCCCATATCATCCAACAATTAACTAAGACACAAAAAGTAAAACTGAACACCAGAAAAATGGATCAGAACAACTGTAAACATTTTGAAAAAACCCAGACCCAGGCAAATTTCACAAGTCGGTGCGAAATATAAGAATCTGGATTCTTATTGGATAGGAAATAGAAAATTGATCTATGACCACTGTCAATTTTTCTTAACACGAAAAAATCGGTATGAGGTTCGAGCTGACCACGTGACCTGCTAAGTACCTATTCACGTCCCTTGACCGACAAAACTCAGGCGAGATGGGAGTGGTAATCTGATAAGGACCTCGTCACAATGTAAAGAAGAAGTTTCAAGATGCCGACCCTGTCATGTCTTGTTGACATACATTCATTCCTCCTTCTTTCAATTTTCCTTTCTTCGATTTCACTCACACGCCGTCAAAACAAGAACAATGAAATATTTCAATTGACTCCTAAACACTAAAGTCCGATAAATACAATTTTCCTTTAATGCTTGACCTTCCTTTTCACTCTTTAGCTGGCCAAAAAAGGGAAAGGAGCACAGAATCTATTAGTAGCCTGATTAATCTTTTTTCATACACGCGTACTGCTACTATTAACCATAAGCTACATTCATTTAACTCGTTACTACAGTTTCTCTAGAATATTGAATTACTTACATTTTCTCACACTACAGTTGTTTTTAATCATGAGCTTTAAATTCAGTGAAATAGATAATTTTTTTTTGTTTACGTCGACGGGAGTTGCGTATTTTCGAATGATATTTCGGAGTGAAGCTTCGTAACATTTTCTCTTTAAACATTTAACGCATACAAATAAATTAACTACATAAATTTTCTTTTTGAGTATTTTACTTCTTACAAATTTGTTATTCTGTTTAGTTAATAAAATTTTACTTTAACATACAAAACGAAATACTCTATTCTTTCATATTCCAACATCTAACGTTCAGCCTCCTGATAATTTAAATTGTGGATATTTAGTTGTGTTTGGCACATGGCCAAATTAATACGCATCACCGAGGCTCCTACAGTTGTGCTGTTGTTTTTTTTTGTTTTTATTAATAAGGCCTCCATTTTTGTTAGTCTTTTTTGCATGTGGATGATGTTATATTTGTTGTCCACAAGCATGTTCCGCATAGGTTTGGTAGCTATCCGTGTGTATTTAAGTAAGATCGATTTGAGTTCCTTTGGGAGAGAAGTAACGTCATTCTTTGGGTTAGTTTCGTAGTGGTATGGCCGATATAATTATTTACAAAATTAGGATCAAGAAGGCTATTTTTCAAAGAACATATGAATTCTTAAATAATGTTGGTTCTTTGTAGCTTAGATCTCGTGGGTGAATTGTTGTTTTTAATGATAAACTTTAAATTCAGTGAAATATATAATTTATTTTTTTTGTTTACGTCAACGGGAGTTGCGTATTTTCGAATGATATTTCGGAGTGAAGCTTCGTAACATTTACCCTCAAAAATGGCTTCCAAACTAGAACAATACACATATGTTTAGAAATGATTGCAACATAACTTTATGATCTATTAAATTTATACTTAGTTCCGCATATTTTTTATCACAGTATACAAAGGAAATGTGTTTACTGTGTCAATTCTTTGTCCTACGTGATACACTTTTTCGGCGATTAAGTCACTTTCGATTATTCCGGACAAGGCAGAAGATTTTGATGTAATACGCTGTCGTTTTTTTCTGTGGTAGACTGATTTCCAACTAAGGCTTTAGGACACAATCTAACCCGCTATTCAAACCATAGATGGTCGGTGGAGTATATTCAGTGGTATATACTGATTTCACATAAATTATTAAACTGGGTAGAATTTTGAACTTGTAGAATTTTGATATACCTCTACACCAAAAAACAATGAAGGGAGCTGCTTAAAAAAAAACAGAAACAAAACAAGCAATACAAGCTTGTGAATTCCTTAAAAGTATAAGCTGGTAGGACAAAGTTAGCAAATCATGATGTTATTAAGACAAAAATGCAAGTACGTAACTTTTAAAGATAATTCAAGTTAAAGAGGGAGAGAGATAGAGAGAGAGAGAGAGAGAGAGAGAGAGGGAGGGAGAGAGAGATAGAGACTAATTATTATCATTTATTATTGAAGAAGAAATACGCATTCTATACAATTTGCTTGTCAATTTCTAAACTATGGCATTCAAATAAAATATTGCTACGTTCAAATTTTAATAATCCATGACATTCAATTAAAAAAAAAACACATTCAGTTTAAAGAATAATTTTACAATTCACTAATTCTAATTTAATTATGTAATTATTAGGTTAGTAACATATTATTTGATAGTAAATGTTTACCTCTCTTGGTGTTCATCTGAACTGTTCTTTTCTTTTGCAATTGCAAATTTAATTTAGACGATGAATTTGATCGTCATATTATATCGATAACAAAAATATTCCAGTATTTTAAATTGAATGGCTTATAATTTAACTTGAATGCAGTAACATTTAATTTGAATACCTTCATTTTTAAATTTGATAATTTGATTCTAATTTAAATGTAACAATATTTCATTTGAATAACTTCATTTTTAAATTTGATAATTTGATTCGAATTTGAATGCAGCAATACTTAATTTGAATATCCTCATTTTTAAACTTAATTTGTTTCTTATTTGAATGCAACAATATTTAATTTCAAAGCTCTAGTTTTAAATTTATTGACAATATTTTTGGTTCCAAGCTGGTTTTTTATATTTAGTTCCGCGCAAATACCTTCAGGTAAGCTATGAATTCATCTATTCCTTTCCCAGTTATTGTTTAATTAGTAAGACTTGTATCAATAATTATTCTCTCCATGAAATTATTACAAACGATAAACTTCAAATAGCCTGGAAATGGTTGATATGCTGTAAAATCTAATCATTCAATTCTTCAAAAGACTACTAACAATTGTGTTAGTATTTTACCTACGAGAACTGTCTAGCATGATGAGTTGAACAAGAAAACTAACCTATCTTTATGTACTAAAATCTGATTACTAACACTTCTACGGCTTTTTATTAAAAAAGAAACTGAAGGGGAAAGTTTCGGACGCAAAATTACTACTATAATAAGACTATTGCATTTTCGCTTTTGTAAAAAAAATCCATTAATTATAGCCAGCTCCTTCTAACTGCAAGCTATTTGATAAGTGTTGGACTCGCGCGGGAAAAGGCTAAAAGAAAAACTCCATCTTTCTTTCGCTGATCGTTCTTCCCTTTTCCACCAAGCTGAATGTGCTAAGATGAGCGACGTACAGGTGATTTTTTTATTGGTTTCTTTTCTGCGATCATTTTTCTCCTGTTTCTTTTCTTTTCTTTTTTTTTTTGTAGAGGGGATCCTCTTTTATATCTTAGCAAATATTGACATTCTTCTTACAGTGTCTTTTGGCCCAGGGCCACCGAAGGATGCTGACTCTTAGCATTTGTGTTAATTAACATCTATTCTGGAAAAAAGTGATTTTAAAAATCTCTAAAAAAACATAAAAGTGTTCTTCGAATCATCCTCTAATGCCCCTTAATGTTGAAAAATCTAAGACACACACATATATATATATGTAGAAACATTATTTATTGTTTTTTTTAATTTTCTTTTTTACTTGTTTAACTGTTTATTTTGTGCTCGGTGATTGGCGCTTGGAAGACGGAAAATTATCTAACGCGGGGTTGTATATGTATGTCTCAGTAACTTATATATATGAGACTATTGTACTATTACATTTTTTATGTATTGTCTACGTATTTGTGACTCGTGTATATATATATTAGTCATCCACATACAAGCCCGTTTCGCTGTATCACAGCTCATCAGTGTGGCTAGACATATTCACTTGTTTCTGGCCGGGATCGAAACCCGACCGATTTAGTGTCAGTCGGAGTCTCTACTCCGTAAGCCATCGGCGCATGGGGTCAGAGAAGGGAAATTTTAACGTCTTGTATGTAAGCAGTGTATAAAGACGCCAGTCACCGAGAGTCATGCATATATATATATATATATATATATATATATATATATATATATATATATATATATATATATATATATATATATATAGTGTATCGAGGGAGTAGATTATTTTCTAAACAGATATTTTTAAATATAACAGACAATGAATATCTATTATGTTTAATCAGAAGCCGTTCTAAACATCGTATTTTGGCTTTAATTTCATGTGAAAGTAAAGTAAAAAATTGTCCAACATTTGGATATTATTTTATTATACAGCGTCTAAGTTTTCGCGCACATGAGGCATTTTTAGAGAGGTTAAATAGGCGTTAACATAAAGACATCCACCATCAAAAATGATATTACCTTGTGTTTGCATTAAATGTTGCCATGCGACGATAATATTTACCGATTAGCAGACGCAGGTCGTAAATTTTTAATACGGTGCTATGACGTCATACCACATGAGAGAGCGAAATGTTAACAGAACCATATTTCTAAATGCAATGTAATGAGTTATGACCATATTGAAATGTGATTTTATAAAGTGTGGGTTGCTTTGATTTAATGTAGATGGCTTCAAATATCTAAAGGTTCTTTTTACCGTTTGTATGTGTGAGTATTGTTGAGTTATGGACTAAAATCTATCTAATGTTGGACAATTTTTGTTTTTATTTTCACCTGAAATTAAAGCCAAAATACTATGTTTAGAACGGCTCATGATCAAAGATAATAGACATTCATTGTCTATTATATATATATATATATATATATATATATATATATATATAGTCATCCGATGTAATAAGATACCAAGTAACCAAATATGATGACGACACTATGGTTTACTCAGGGATCGATCAAAAATCTGCCGAGGCTGTCAAAGCAAACCTCGCTGCCGAGCTTGAAAAAGACCTTCAATACGTGGCGGACTTGCTCGTGAATTTTAATGTTTCCGAAACGAAGCTGCTATCTAATATTCATCACAGGCAATCGCAACTACCCGCCTTTAGTATGTATCATGCTAGTCTCCCTGAAGGCAAAACACTGCGCCTCCTCGGGCTAACTCTCACAACAAACCTCAAGTGGAATATAGAATCCATACCTAATCCGCTGCTAAGAGGGTTGGTTCTCTGTGAAGGGCCAAAATTTTTTTCCCGTTTGAAACAATCCTGCTTATATATAAAACTACTATCCGCCCGGGCATTGAATACTACTGCCATATCTGGTCGAGTACCTCTGCTATCCACCTAGAAGTACTTGAAAAAATCCAACAGAGAATCTGCAATGTGATTGATTCCGACTTGGCAACTCATAGAGTCACTTTCTCACCGGCGCAATGTGACTTCCCTGTGTCTCTTCTACAAATACTTTCATTGCTTCTGCTCCGATGAACTTAGCTTACTGATGCCCCCTAGATATTAATTTACTCGAGCCACAGAATTAGCAACTTGGTTCCATCCTTTTACTGTGAAGCCAGTAAAATGTAAACGCAAATTCGACTCAAACTGCTTCTTTTCTTGCACTTCCCGCCTGTGGGATTCCCTTCCATTTACTTGCTTCCCCGACAGCAAGTCTCCAAGTATGTAAATGTAAAGTCAAAAATCATCCCCTATCTCACTAAACTCCTTTCTCCGTTCACGCCACTATCATCAGTATTCTCATCCTTTTCTTACCCAGTTCTTGATATTCCCTTTAACCTGTCACTCTTTCTCATAACTTTTCTCCTATATAATCTCCTGCAAAACAGTGGCAGTAAAATGCCTTGTTTTGGGCGATATGATTATATATATATATATATATATATATATATATATATATATATATATATGTAGTTTAGTTGTATGTGTTGTACACATTATCTTTTTCGATATATTACACTCTATTTTATATGATAAATTTCACTATATTTTATCTGGCAAGTTTCACTCCGTTTTATATAGCAATTTGTGCTTTATTATCAAATGCTAAATTTTGTAATATTTTACATGGTAAATTTTGCTATTTTTCAAATGGTTAATTTTGCTGAAAAATACAGATCTCTCTGGTTCTTCGAGATTTTACTCCCGATTTCGAAGTCCAAGATTTTATTCAAATCTTTCTCCAGACATGAACAGAATTATACAGTTTTTTCAATATTGAATGAAAGAGTGTTTCTTAAAACAAAAGAAATCTCATATTTTCTTAGTTTTAAATCTGGAATTCAAAATCTATGCTTTCTTTGTTTTCTCATTTGGGAAATATTTTGACTATTGAAAGAAAATTGTTTATTCGTTTTGTAGCTGCTTCCTACCAAATCGTAAAAAAAACTTTTTCTTCGCGTTTTGGCCTTCGAGGTTAAGAAGTAAAATAAGCAAAAGCAACAGAAACCTTATTATTATGGATCGTATTGGCTCGTATCCTCTTCTGAAAATATTTTAAAATGCATTGTCTGTGCTAACACATTAAACATTGGTATAATATAATGAGAAGTAAAAATATTCTTTGTTTGGAACGAATACATCGGAATAATAATACAGTAAAAAGAATATGGCTAAAGGGTTTATAGATCACGTTACACCTCAGCATTTAAGCATGAATCTATCTATCTATCTATCTATCTATCTATCTATCTATCTATCTATCTATCTATCTATCTATCTATCTAACGCGCTCCCTCTTTCCTATTCCCTCATTGTCTCTGTCCCTATATATATATATATATATATATACATTTTATATATATACTTTATATATATATACATTATATATATATATATATACATTTTATATATATACTTTATATATATATACTTTATATATATATATATATATATATATATATGTAAGAAAAAGTGCGAGAAGACTTGAAGTTTTTGTTTAAAGTGTAGATTTATTGTTGCTATTATTATAATTATTACTTTTTTTTGTATGATATATTGTGTCCTTAAGAGTATTCTATACCAATTATCCTCGTTGGAAACAACCCTTTTTACTATATATATATATATATAAAACTTACAAGCAATGCATAACTGAATGATATTACTAATGTTTAACCGATACAAGGTCCAAGAGTCACTCAAATAGTTTATGTGGGCGTAGTGTAGCATGAGCATAAGAAAGGTAAATAATTGAAGTTCTTTGGTCTCTGCATAAAAGATAGCAGCTAATACTAGACCTAAACTGTTAAAGTTTTAATTAGTGAATTACATTTCAGAATAAAAAATCACTTGGGCACATTAGAAGTATAGACTAGAAGTAGACCAAACAGGGAACTGGAAACCCAATTTTAAACAGGAAACAAGGAATTAACCTCAGCATATATTTAAAAGTTCGGTTAGAGGCGTGAGTCGGATAATAGGCGTATCTACGTACTCCTATTAATTATGGATAAGTGGTTAGAACGTTAGATTTCTGACCATGATACCCGGTTTCATCGATGTGTTTGTCAATATCACTTCTTGATCTTATCGGCCCGAGGAGGAAATCCTATTTTGGGGTAATCTTGAATAATCTCAAATAAACATAACTCTGTTGGACTGAAACCCTGTAAATGAAATTGACCAGACGGGGCCATTTCGTTGTGCAATCACAAAATCGCAATTGTGCTGGCCCTATTCAAGAAATTGATCACACCACACTATGTCTTATCCCCACCAAAGACAGTAACTATGATCCGTTCAGTATAATTACAGAATAACCCACAGATTGACTCTTAGCAGGCGTATGTAAAAGACTTTGGCTACTCGCCATAGAAGAATATTATGCACTCGAATAAGAATAGGCACTACCCATTACATATACAAGTATATGAATATTTATGCGTGTATTAGTGGATATATATATACTTGTGTATGTGTATGTACAATTATTTGTTCGATATATTCCTATATTAAAGAATATTGGCAGTGAAGAAAGTTCAATATAATTGGTTGTTCCTTGGTGCGTAAGAAAGTAAATAAGTCATAGATAGAAGCATTAAGGTGACTTGGCACTGGGTATTCCCTTTTGGTAATGCAGTTTTATAAATTTGATTTAAGCTGTTTAACATATTTGAAATTTGTTCCTCATAAGGTCGGAACTGGTGTAGCCGCACAGTAACATTTGCTTTATGATCCAAACATGTTACATTGGTGATTCTGTTGATAAAATTAATAAATATACATTTAAAAATCAGAAAAACGAAACAAGACAAATTAACAAACAAATTAAAACTACGCTTATTATACACAGGAAAAATATTCCCTTGCATGTCTTTGTATAAAGAAGAAACGTGGAGACATTTTCAAATGAGATATATAATTAATTCATAATGAAATAAAAAATGTCATCATATCAGGACATGAGTGGTGACGTCTCCCAACAGCTTTGTTTAATATGTCAACGCATCGGCTAATTTCTTAGTCGTGTTTATTTAACCATTTTTAACCAAGTTACATTGGTGATTCTGTTGATCAAATTAATTGTTTTTTTTTTTAAACATTTCACCCAAGCAAGGCATTCCACTGCCACTATTGCGCTTGGGGCTACATAGGGGAAGGTAAATAGAAAGAGTGATTAAATTAGGAAATGTCAGAAAGGGGGTGATAGATAGTTGGGTGGGTGGGAAGAGTGTTTGAAAGAATGGAAGCGAGTTAGTTTGTTAGGAGGTGTCTATTGACCTTACATTTAAACTCCTGGAGATTGTAGCCGTCGGCGAAGCAGTCATGTGGAAGGGAATTCCACAGTCGGGAAGTGCGAGAAAAGAAACTGTTGGAGTAGAAGTTGCGGTTGCATTTTATCGGTTTCACTGTAAAAGGGTGGGATCTAGTTGCTAATCTAGAATCTCGTGCAAATTCGAACCTAGGAGGCACCAGTGATCTAAGTTCATCGGAGCAGAAGCCGTGAATGTATTTGTAGAAGAGACACGGGGAAGCCACGTCGAGAGAGAGAGAGAGAGAGAGAGAGAGAGAGAGAGAGAGAGAGAGAGAGAGAGAGAGAGCATGAGAGAGAGAGAGCATGAGAGAGAGCATGAGGTCTGCTAAGTCGGTATTGATCACATTACAGACCCTCCGCTGTACCTTGTCGAGAAACCCAAGGAGAATAGCAAGGGCACCCGACCAGATATGGCAACAGTATTCAATGCACAGGCGGATGGTAGATT
Organism: Ascarosepion bandense; assembly: GCA_037127315.1. Lineage (NCBI taxonomy): Eukaryota > Metazoa > Mollusca > Cephalopoda > Sepiida > Sepiidae > Ascarosepion > Ascarosepion bandense. The sequence goes on along the minus strand of JBBBDQ010000692.1, from coordinate 1,230,518 downwards.
TATAAACGTGCAGGATAGATTCAGACTGAAAAAAATCTCCGGGTCCTGCACAGAGAACCGACTTTCATAGCAGCGGATTTAGCAATGGATGTCATTCCACTTGAGGTCCGCTGAAAGTGTGAGATCAAGGAGGAGTTGTGTTTTACTCTCTGGGAGGCAAGCCTGGTCCATACTAATAGGAGGTAGGTGCGATTGTCTATGATGATTAATAGATATATATTTAAAAATCAGAAAATTGAAACCAGACAAATTAACAAACAAACTAAAACTACGCTTATTATACATAGGAAAAATATTCCCTTGCATTTCTTTGTATAAAGAAGAAACGTGGAGTCATTTTAAAATGAGAAATATAATTAATTCAGAATGAAATAAAAAATGTCATCTTCTCAGGACATGAGTGGTGACGTCTCCCAACAGCTTTGTTTAATATGTGTCAACACATCGTTTAATTTTTTAGTTAGTCGTGTTTATTTAACCGTTTTACTAGAGAATATTTTTTTGCTCGTAACTAGACGCACCTTTATACTGCAATGCAGCAATAAATCACCCAAAAAGATCTTCATGCCGTAAAATGAAGCACCAAACAAAAGTAAAAAAACAAAAAAATGTGTTAATTTTTTCAGATTTATTAGGTAAAATATTTGAATGGTTCCGAATTACCTTATTGTCGTGAGTTAAAAAAAATGTCCTTCCCTTTAGTATTTACACTACCCAAAGCTAAAGAAAAATGTGTGATCCTCTATTTAACACTATCTTGCGTGACTCTGGCGATTTGTATTGGATGAACAATAACATAAAAAAACTATATCTATCTATCTATCTATCTATCTATCTATCTATCTATATATATATATATATATATATATATATATATATATACTTGTTAGCATCTGTCAATCTGTTTGTGTCTCTGTCTCTTTTACACTTTATCCATCTCATTTATAAAATTAATGTGATTTTTCTTCCAAATCAGTGTTTATTTATACATTGGTAAGTTAACAAATTCATAATATCATAGTATTCTCAGAGAGATGATACTTTATTAAACTAAATCGAGTATACAGATTTCCATTCGTCCTAATTCGTCCTAACAAATCTGTTTTCAGTATGTTCATTGCATATTTCTGTCCGAAATAAATAATATATTTTAAATTCGATATTTGGTAACCAATCCATCTAACCTGTTTTGGGCTCCGTAATCATTGGTACGAACATAATTTCGGATAATCGCTCTGTAAGTATTGTTAAAATCTATCATGCTTGACAGAAATTTTGTCTGCTTTCCTTGTCAAATCATCTTCAGAAAGTTTAGTTTTGACATTAAAATTGTCCGTTTTACTCACCGACACCGGCCAGAAAAACGCTGAAATGAGCGAATCATATACTGATTGTTTATTTTTGCGAAAATTAGTGCAAAGAAATTGCAAAGTTCAAAGAAATTTTAACTATTTTTAATATTGTTCAGAATTTTCTTCTAAGTGTTTTTGTTTAGATATAATTTTCTTCTAAGTAGTTTTGTTTAGATAGCGTGAAAGTTTAGTAATTTCTTCAAGTCGTTATATTCTTGTGTACTATAAATTCTCATTAATTTATTTTCTCGTTACTTTTTATTCCCACTACTTTATTTTCTTGTTACTTTATATTCTATTTACTTTCTTTTCTCGTTTATTTATTTTCCCGTCTACTTTTGTTTTTCGTTGTTTTTTCTCGTTACTTTATTTTCTCGTAACTTTATTTTCTCGTTACTTAATATTCTTGGTACGTCTACGGCAATATCGTGTTGAATACAACGCTTCTTGTCCGATCACCGAAGTTAAATAACATCGAGGCTGGTTAGTACTTTGATGGGTGACCGTTTGGGAATACCAGGTGCTGTAAATGGTCCACCGGTCCTTGGGGGTTGGGCCCAGGGCTAACAACTCTGCCCCGAAATAAACAGTTTGTTGCGGCAAAAATTACTGCCCTACACACCAACGGGTGTAAAAGGGGTGAGATGATGATGAATATTCTCATTTCTTTATTTTCGCGTGTAATTTGTATTCTTGTTACTTTTTTCTCGTTACTTTATTTTCTCGTTACTTTATATTTCGTTACTTCATTTTCTCGTTACTTCATTTTCTCGTTACTTCATTTTCTCGTTACTCCATTTTCTTGTGTACTTTATATTCTCGTAACTTTTTTCTCGTTCCTTTATTTTCTCAATTCTTTATATTTTCGTGACTCTATAGTCTCGTAACTTTAAAATCCCGCTTTTGTTACTGCTGGAAGTTGTTCATGTGCCGTGTATTTTTCATGTGGTAAAACTCTTTCAGATTTCGTAATGCAAAAATAATATAATATCTGATGGAGAACCGTGTCGAATAATATGTGCAGGATTATTTAGTTTAAAGCCATTTTCATCATGGATCTGATAAAACGCAATAAAGCCACTAAGACACAAAAAGTTACAGGGTACGAGAGAGCATTAGAAAAAAATTAAGAGAGAGAACAATAAAATAACCGGAATTAGACGATAGCAACTGACATTGCATTTATATACTTGAAAGTCAAATTTAACCGCAGCGCAGAGGATTATAGAATGTTCCATAAACGTTAAGTTCGAGGAAAAGACTTTAGAGGATAACTTTCAATTACATCTAGCCATATCAATTAAAAAATGATGATTGATGTATCATTGCAAATATCGTACTGCGTTTAAATTCGTAGAAATAAAGTACCAGAAACAGAAACATATTATAATTTTTATTAAATAATGTGGATGACAAGAGATAATAGCGGGATATATTTTAAAAATATGTGAAATAGTTAAAATTTGTAAAATTTGGAACTACTTTATTTATTTTCTATTTTCTATAAATTTTAGCATAACTTAAAAATTACAAGTGGTATTTCAGTCGTACACTAGATGTTTGTCATACTCTGCTAATTTGATTAAACAGAATCACATTTGTAAAAATATGAATAACCGAAAACATTCCAAGCAAGTCCTGTATCTTTCGACAGAAGAGACGATTGAAAATATAATGAAGACAAAAGCGTTTTTTTTTGTGAATTCTCTCTGTTTAGAAAGGAATAACGATTAGCAACTGAACGTCTTTTGCTTGACAGACGTCTCAAATAGAACGGACAAGTTGCGTGAAAATGGCGACTAATTGTTTCCTTAAGACCATAATATGCTCTTTGATCCCCAGAGAACATCTTGTTGTACAACGATGATTAAAATGGATGAAGTAGGCGACATTTAAAACAATGATGCAAGACGAAAAAGTTCTCCATATCGTTCGATCAACAGTGTGCCAAAGCTAGAAAAACCAATTACGAGCTTTAATCGAACCAGCATTTTATTTATACACGTACGCATACTTACATAAATTTCTCTCACTCACTCTCTCTCAGTCTTGTTTGTGCTTCTATGAGTGAAGGTAGTGGTGTCTCGAGTTTATGTAACGCGCTTTATATGATAATTTTGTGTGCATGAATGTATATTTGTCCTGCTTCCTCGAAGAAAAGATTTCTTTTCATTGCTTTGGACAGTGGAAATTTATATTCGAGTACAAACAAATAACTGATTCAGAGTTTGCACAGTTCTAGAAAAAGCAAATTTACTCCCGTTAGAAATTTGTCGCTACATGATCTGTGGTTGGACTAACCTAAATTAAATCTGCGATATGTACCTGTTTTATCCCCTACTCTCTCTTCGTCTCTGACCTTATCTATCTATCTATCTATCTATCTATCTATCTATCTATCTATCTATCTTTGGCAACGCGGCGGGTGTAATGATTAGCAAGCTTGTCTTGCTAGAACCTATTACAACTGAGTAGTGACTTCGATTCTCACTGGGTACTCCATTATTTCGGCCTTGTGATGCATCTAAGCGGTGCTTACTAAATCAAATCTATCTATCTATCTATCTATCTATCTATCTATCTATCTATCTATCTATCGTTTATCGCTTTATCTCAGTCTGTTGATTATCTATCAAACAATCGATCTTAATCTGATTATTATTACTATCTATCTCTACCTTTTCGTGTTTATTTTTTCTCTTTAATAATTTCAACCAAAGCAAGGCAATAAAAGAAAATAAGACATATATGTATTAGAGATATGCGAAAAAGAAAACATTAATAAGGAGAGCAAAAAATAACTTAGAAAGTAGAAGATAAATATCTGTCTATATTTTTGAGATGAGCTATTGTAACTATTTACATTATTCACATTGTTTGGACAATTGTTCTCTATTGTTTGTTCTCGACGTTTTGGCTATTGTGTGCTCCGACCTTCTTTATGATCTATCTATATTTTTGACATGAGATATTTTAACTATTTCTTCTTCTTCTTCTATGTACCCTGCCCCTTCAGGAGGAGGCGATCATGGATCTCCACGTCTCCCTATCCCTTGTGGCTCTTAGTATGTTTGCTCCTGTTGCTCCTGGCAACCCCCGTTCCGTCATCCACCTGATCAGACCCTGCAAATATGTTATCCGCTGCCTACCTCTGTCTCTCCTTCCTTCTATCTGTCCAGTCAGTATCAGGTTCTCCAGGCTCTCCTTCCTCATTGCATGTCCCAGGAACTTCAGTTGTCTCTTCCTGATGCTCAGCATCAATTTCCTTTTTGTTGCCATTCTTTCTAACACTTCGTCGTTGCTTGTATGCTCAGTCCACGATATCCGTAGCATCCTTCTGTAGAACCACATTTCGGCCGCTTCCAGTTTTGTCCTCATTTTCGATGATATTGTCCAGCATTCACAGCCGTATTGAAGAACTGATATCACGTAGCAGTCTAGCACTCTTTTCTTCGTTTCTATTGAGAACTTCCTGTGTGTTAGTATTTTGCTCATCTTCTGGAACGCGTCCTTTGCCATGCCAATTCGCCTTCGGATCTCCGTGTCGCACTTTCCATCTCCTGTTAGAACACTTCCTAGGTACTTAAATTCTTGGACTTGTTTGATTCTGTTATCCCCCACCTGTATTTGGCATTTTGGGTTGTATCTTTTGCTGATGACCATGCACTCAGTTTTCTTAAAGTTCATTTGTAGTCACTTGTCACTCTCCACTGCTACTTTCTGTATGAGATCTTGCAGTTTCCTTTCCGTGTCCGCAATCAGTACTGTATTGTCCGCGTATCTTATGTTGTTCATGTTGTGGCCTCCAATAACAAATCCTGGTGTGTCATCTAGGGTCCTCAAAATATTCTCGCTGTATAGGTTGAACAAATCCGGTGAAAAGACACATCCTTGTCTTACGCCTTTTTCTATCTTTGTGTATCTACTGAGGTCGTTACCTGTCCGTATGCAGGCCGTTTGCTGCCAGTGGAGATTCTTGATTATTCTTATGTCTTTGCCGAAAATGTCGAGGTTGCCTAGCATTTCCATCAATTCTTTGTGTCGTATTTTGTCGAATGCTTTCGCGTAATCAATGAAGTATAGGTACAAGTCTTTCTTCATTTGTAATGCCCTTTCAGAGAGCATCCTAATCATGAATATGGCGTTCCTTGTTCCAGTGTCTTTGACGAACCCGCACTGTTCCTGCCCTATCTCTGGCCTGATTCTGCTTCTCGCTCTATTCATCAGGATTCTGACAATCAGTTTTGTAATGTGACTCATTAAGCTGATTACTATTTACACTATTTAAATTTAGGACTATTGCCCTCAAGAACACATGACCCAGTGAATAGAATCGTTATTTGAAGTAATTCAGTGACGTATGACAAAGTCTTAAAGAACGAAACGCGTCACACGTAAAATATTTTTTTTCAATTTGTCAATGATTTTCCTAAGATTGTTCTGGCATTTAGATAAATGTATATTTTTTCCCATATCTGTATATATTTATCAACATTACAGGGATTCCGTATGTGATATTTTAATGTACGCAATAATATATTTATGTCTACTAATATCCTTCTGCTTAAATTTAGAAAATGTAATGGTTTCACTTTTCCACAGTTAAATGTTTTGAAACTGCAAAGAACCGAAATCGTAGTTTTTACTGAAATAGATTGTGTTATTAGAAACATGTATCCAAACTCTTAAAAGAGTAACAATATTTTAATCGTTTCCCCACAGGCATGGTGTCACCGCCAGAGATGCGCAGGGGGCTACATAAGAGAGTAAAAGTTTAGATAGGAGGAGGGTGAATAGAAAAACAAACCAGTTACAGGTGGCGTCAAAGATAGGGCAAGAAAAGAATGGGAACATGATGTGAAGACAGTTGCTAAAGTAGAGAGAAAGAAAAAGAACAAGATATACAGGGTGATGTAAAAAAAAAAAACTGGAGTCAAGTGGATAAAAGATAGGTATTGACATTGCATTTAAATTCCTGAAGGTTGTAACCGTCAGAGAAGCGAGTATATAGAAGGGAGTTCCACAGGCGGGAAGTGCGAGAAAAGAATCTGCTGGAGTAGAATTGTCGGCTGAATTGAGTTTATCTAACTGGTGAAATTGAATGCACACATAGACGCACTCATACACATATCAAAGATCATGTGTCCTTTTAGCCTCTTGTGTTTCAATAAAGGACTATACGTGGGTATTTATACCAAAATGCACAGAGACGTGCGTGAGTGGTCCGAATGTTTCAAACTTAAGCGTTCTGTCTACGAATACTACTTTAATGTGAGCGATATTTCAAGGGATAATCGTTCAGGGGGGAATCTCAAGAATGATGCCTGTTGCAACGTACCTGAAATCAACGCATTGGCTCAAGCCTTATGAGTGAATAGGTACTTGCGGATCCATGAAGTCACCAGTCGCTGTGAACACGTAAATGATTTATTAATTTTGTCCAGTTATGAGACTAGAATGCTGCCCTATTTTGACGTGCCTGATTACCACCGTTTGACTCAAGCCTTATGAGTGAATATGAATTTGTACTAACACAATGTCACAAGTCGTCATGAACACGTAGGCGATTTCTTCATATCACCCAGCGGAGAAACTCTAGAATACTGCCATATTAAGAAGTGCCTTAAAACCACGGACTGAATGAAACCTTGTGCGTGAATGCGAATAGATAATTGGGCACACACGTCGTCACCTGTAGTCATAAACACGTAGGTAATTTATTCATATCGCCCAGGGGATAAACTTCAAAATGCAGCCCTGTTCTGACGTACCTTAAAACCACGGATTGATTCGAACCTAATGCGTGAATACGAATAGAAACTTGCGCTAACACGTTATCACAAGTTGTCAGGAAGACTTAGTTGATATTCTGATATCGCCCAGGGAAGAAAGTTCTGCCCTGTTGGGACGTGCATGAAAACCACGGATTTATCCCAACCTTATGCGTGAATATGAGTAAATACTTGCGCAAACACGATATCACTGATAATCATGAACACGTAGGGTTAAGCGTAAATATGTGCAGATATTTGCAGCAACATTAAAATAAAAGTTTTTTGTTTATACATTTACTTTAGTTTTGATATATTTTGATATCACTCTTTGGTTTACTTTAAAATTGACGGAAATAAATCTTTGCATAATCTCAGGATTAAAGGACATTTTCTTCTTCAAAATATAGTCATAGAGTTCATTTAAAAAAACATATCACAGTACATAACCTTCAAAAAGCCTTTCTATAATTTCAGATTTTAATCTTTTTAATAGCGAGCGTGGTCCTGATAACCTCAGCTAGAAACAGAGTAGTACAATCGACTTTGTTACTGTTGTGGATTCTTGTTGAGAAACTACACAAAAAAATAACTAACAAAAGCAGACATGGAGTTAAAAATGTAAGTTATATTGAACAAAAATATACAAATTGGAATACGGGTTAGTAAACTCAAGAATACTAGGAATAGTATTAGTAGAAATCAATATATACAGTCTTGTAGTGAAGAAGTATGTCCGGGTAAAACAGTCTTGATTATAACTGATCAACTAGCAGCGGACAACTACTCAACTCAACGGTATTTACCAACCTTCCTACGCAAGGAATGATGTGACACAAGGTTATTTTATAGTGGGTCATCCCGGCCATAGAGAAGGGCCAAAAAATGTCTGTTTATTTTTACCGAGTTGTGATTCTACCCTTCGGCGGAACAACGACTGAGTTAGTGTTCTCTGCTCGGATGCAGAGACAGCTCTCCACCCGAAGGCAGAGGGCTGACAGTGTCATAGCAGAATACAAGTACTCAACTCAACTATATTTAGTTGCCCCTACCACTAAGGGCGACATATGACACATTGTCAGTTATGACTGGGATTGCCGTGCTATATGGCCCGGCCAAAAAATTTCCGTCTATTTTTGCCCAGTCGTGCTTTTGCACTTCGGCGGAAGCACGACTGGGTTATTGCTCTCTGCTCGGAAGCAGAGAGCGCCCTCTGCCCGAAGGCCGAGAGATGACAGTGTCGTAGTAGAGTACAAGGACTCAACTCAACTATATTTAGTTGTCCCTCCCACTAAGGGCAACATGTGACACATTGTCAGTTATGACAGGGATTTCCGGGCTATATGGCCCGGCCAAAAAATGTCTGTCTATTTTTGCCCAGTCGTGCTTCTACCCTTCGGCTGAACCACGACTGGGTTATTGCTCTCTGCTCGGAAGCAGAGAACGCCCTCTACCCGAAGGCAGAGGGCTGACAGTGTCGTAGTAGAGTACAAGGACTCAACTCTACTGCTGCACTCTGTATAGGCAATATTATATGTACACATTAGACGAGTTCATTCTTGTATCCAAAACTGGTGATCCCCAACAGTTACATTTCCTGATTTTAACCTAATGACAGACAAAAGTAAATAGGAGAGTGAATTTTCTAAGCACAGCTTAGATGTGTTGCAAAGCACTCAGTGAGAATATAACTCATTACTCAATTTAAATGGTTCTAGCACCACATATTTGCTAAACATTACACCATGTCGAGGTGTCCAAAAAGTGATTTTCCAAAAGCAGTTTAGCTGTGCACAAAGCCGAAAGTATGAGAGGTATAAGATGCAGGCAATGGTGCAATATAGTGATTGGTGTTTTGAATTCATCTAAAAGTTAATGTCTAAAGCTTCGCCTTAATATGAAGCAAATTACGATTAGTCGATTTTAAACAAACAATAGACAAGTGATGACAGAAGTAATACGGATTTATATCAAGGTACTTAGATCCGATTTCACCCAATTTTGGAAGCGGGGCCATGCATGGAAACTGTTCTCATAAACAAATTCAGCATCCATTTTCCATATTGCACTAAAATAATGGCTGGTGGAGTATTGTCACCAGCGTGATAGTGGTCTCGGTGATTAATCAACTCTTCGATTGGCCGATGGAAACTCCAAATTAAAAGAAAGGACACTGAGTCCTATACTGTTACCGTTAGAGCTAGAACCAGAATGTATTAATTTCTTTTCCTCTTAAATTTATAAAGGGAGATTTGGTTGCTGTGAAGCAGCTACAAAAAATTAAATACCTGGGAAGTGTTCTGATAGAAAACGTAAAGTGTGACACAGAGATCCGAAGACGAATTGGCATGGCCAAGGACGCATTTCAGAAGCTAAGTATAGTATTAAGAGACAGGAAAATTTCATTAGAAACAAAGAAGAGAGAACTGGATTGCTATGTAATGTCAGTTCTTCAATATGCAGGTAATGCTAGACAATCTCAACAAAAATGAAGAAAAAACTTGAAATAACTAAAATGTAGTTTCACAGAAGGATGCTGTGGATATCATGTATCGAGAATGTGAGCAATGATGAAACTTTGGAAAGGATGGAAACGAAAAGGAAATTAATACTGAGCATCAGGAAGAGGCGGCTAAAGTTTAGAAAAGAGGGCTTGGAGAATCTGATGCTAACAGGCCAGATAGAGGGAAGGAGAGTCACGGGTAAACAGCGTGTAACGTATTTGACAGGCCTGGGCAGGTGGATATCAGAACGGGTGTTGCGTGGTGTAACAGGAGAAAGCATACTAAAAGCACCAGTGACTGGGAGACGTAGAAGGCTATGTTCACCTACGGCCTGAAAGGACAAGGCACAAAGAAGAAGAAGAAGAAAAAGAAGAAGAAGAAAAAAGATTTCAATTTTGCTACCACACCTTCCTCATTAAAATAAAGCGGAAGATTTTATTGAAAGCAACATCAGCGCAACATTTGTAGACTTGCACTTATTTTCACTGGCCCCATATGTATGTATTTGTATTCCCCATATGTATGTATACGTATGGACACCTAATATAAAAAAAACGACGTTTTGTCACATCTTACCAACCAACAGTAGTGGATAAACATCGAAGATTTTAAAATAAAAGAATTGTACAGTATATGAACTCCCCATTTACGCATTGAGTTACTGTTATTTAAAAAATGTATAACAAAATATTGTTTTTTATTTCAATCGTACTTATTCTCCGAAGATTAAAAACTTAAAGAATGGCTATGAAATGCGAACAGAAAGAAGTATGGTGACTCTTTGAAACATTGTATTGCAAGCATCATTCTCTATTCAGCGCGTTATTTTTGAACAGCAATTTTTTTTCTTACTGGTGTTTATTATAATGCCGGCAATTCTTGGTTTAACCTTGTTTTTACAAACCTATGTTTCAATATCATTTCTTGAATAAGTTGTTAACATCTGTGCTTTTTCAGCAGCCTTGAATGGCTTATCCAAATAAAGTCATCGATCATTCTAGAATCCAACGTTGTCAAGTGTTTGGACATTTTCCGTTTTGAGACAAATGTTTATCGATAAGGCGTCTTCTGATTTTCGCCAGAAGATTAAGTCATAATGATGGACATCTGTTTTAAATTCCTTCAAGTTATTCTAGAGAAAGATTTATAGATAGATAGATCATATCTATATCTTCGGGCTTTTATTTGAGGTGAAAAAGCCCCGATTAAGGACGAAAGTTTTCCAAATGTTAACATTTCTGAACAAATGCGGTTTGTGAAATAATTTACTTAGGAAAACTTGTATAGTTATATTCAACTTCTACACACATAATGCTCCGTATTTATTTTCGGGTTTATTATAAAATGTTCAACATTTGAAGACTTGTTTTTTTTTCTTTTCTTAATTTTATGAGTGTAAACCTCACAGATTCGACAAGAAATTGAATTCAGCTTACTTAATCTATATTCCGTGGCTATATCTGCTATGATTAGGTTGTTTAATTAAATGACATGTCAAAACAAGTTGTGTTATATATTTTTTCAAATTGAATGTAAATCTTCTAGAGCAAAAATCCTAATTAATTTATGAATATGTATACGTATGTCCAGTTAACACATGTGTTAGACATTTGTTCGGTTTACTCTACATTCAGTGATCTGACATGGACTCATTTTATAATTTGAAGAGTTAAAAGTAGATATACTCCCTTGTGCAAATTAATTAAAACAACTAATTTAGCTTCTTTATTTATTAAGCGGTCAGTTTTAGACCCATTGGAGTGACTGAGTGTAACCGACTTTTACTTTTCCTCAGATTATATCAATTGCAGTGGTCTGCAGTAATACGAATCAATTTCAGGGGTGTATGATACTAGCTGTTTGACCTTGAAAAATATTGCATCGTCCGTGATTGCATTAAGTTTTATCACGCCCAGATACTATTACTTCAACAGTCGATTTATTGCACTACAGCCATTGTCTGCGATGGTCGTTACTCCAAGGAAGTCTACGAAAATTGTAACGCTGCACGAACGCACTACAGAGAGATCGCGAGTATTGCTGGTGTCAGCCTTTCAACTGTCAGTCTTGTCATAAAGTTAAAGGAACAAGCTGGATTCATCGGTCCAAAACGTAAAAGAAAATGCAGTCGGAAGAGAAAACGTCAAAAGAGACGTATACGTAATGAGGGAAAAGTGTGAAAGATTCTAAGAATTCATTATTTGTTTTCTTTACATTTATTTGAACAAGGGTTTAAATTTTAGTATAAAAACAGAACTAAATGAGTTTTTTCTTTACTTTTTAACCAGAATCGGCAAGTATGGTGATATCGTCCTCTTTCAATGTTCTATCTTTATTGCGATCGTTTAAAAGATCGGGTTTGATAACGTTATGATTGCAACAACCACATCTTTTGTTTTCATGGCTGTGTACAGAGGCTGATTGTTTATGATGATTATTCTTCTAGGAGTAGTAAAACGTTTAAATATTTCCAACTGAGCATATATCATTTATCAGGCGTGAAATATGTGTCGTTTCATCGATTCCTGGGCAGGTAACTGACAGCAACTGATCTGCGGCCTGCCACAGGTTATATATATATATATATATGTATGTGTGTGTGTGTGTGTGTGTGTGTGTGTGTGTGTATTTAGGCAGCAACTTTTCTTTTAGACATATCAGATTAAATAAATTGCAAACATTGTGACTTCTTGTTTTTAATAAAATCCGTTCATACTCAAGGATAATGTTTCGCATATTATAATTGAAGGATGTCAGAAATGAGCTGTAACGTTGATAGATGTTATTAGCATTCATTTCTCAATGTTCTCAAGTACTTTCAATCTTCTTCCAATATCATCTTCAGGAGTGTGAGTTATGCTAACAAAAAATAACCGCAAAACTGTGTGGCTGAATATTACTTGAAATTTTTATGCTTCATTTCTGACATGTTTCAATTATAATATGCGAAAGATTATCCATGAGTATGAACGGATTTTATTAAAAATTTGCAGGCACCATGTTGGCAATATATTTAATCTGACACACACACACACACACACACACACACACACACACACACACACACACACACACACACACACACACACACACACACACACATATATATATATATATTTACATTTACTATTTACAACGTTGGAACTGCTGTTTTCATCTTCATTGTCATATTAATGACCTTTCAGCCGTTGTATGCTCCGGCCTTCTTCAGGTGATATACGTTAGAATTTCTAACAGAAAAGTTTATTTAGTTCACGGGGGTAGATAGTTGACTTTACATGTCAAGCCTTTTCTTATCTTGCCAGTTACATGGCATAGTAGATAAAAGTGTTGTTTGAAGTAATCCGGTGACTTGACCTAAAGAATTGTGAGTTCGATACCTGGCTACAGCAGAGCTGATCAAAGACTTAAAGAAAACCAATGGAAAATAACTGTAACTGAAATATACAGAAAAAGTTCCAGAAGTAGAACTAGAACAATCCACTCGGATGGACGAATTAAAAGTTCGATTTTAAATTCCATCTTATATCACCTGAGAAACGCTGGAGCGTACAAAGACCGAAATGCCGTGAATATGATAATAATGATGGGGACAATAGTTCGAAGAATATAAATCATGTAAATAGAAAAAATGACATTTAAGATTTTATAAAATTATACAAACTGAGTGATGACGTCTTTTTGCAAAACATTTTCTAGAAATATTTCCCGACTTCATATCTGTCAGTTTCTCTGGTGGGTACATACTAATCAATCAAGATTTACAGCCATAGTTTTTATTTACTTTTATGAATAAATCATGGTGAAACAACGCCAAATAGGCCAAATATCATTATTGAAAGATTTCAGAATAACAAATATAATTTCTTTTATGTTTCTCCTGTTTTTCTGTATTTGTCATCAACGTCTGTTTCCTTTCGTTCATGTCAACTTTCACATGATTGACCTCCATCTTTATTCAATTTCTCTAGTCTTTTTTTATTTGTTAATTGTCTGTTTATTTTTCTTTCTTTAGAGATCGTATCAATCTTTCTTGCATTTTTTCTCCTACTAATCTGAACATTGTGAGTTGTGTGTAAGATGAAAGGCCATTCAGTAAGAGAATGACATAATTTTGTTGATTCCACTGACTTTCATTAAAGAGGTTTATGCAAGTACATCATTAACATCTGTTAAAATCTATATTAACGCAATACATATTTTGTTAATTTTAGGGCCCCTAAAACAAAACTTCTCTAATTTAATCGTCTTAGAGAACTTGTTCGCTTTCCATAAGCATGGCTGATGCTAACATCCAAGAGAGTGACCAATTGCACTAACTCAGTGTAAGCTTTACCACTAACATAATTATATTGCATCATTTGCTTGCTCTACTGCTTAAAAAGTTGATTCACTCTTTGTTGCGAAGCAATTTTACGAGCCAGAATCAATCTTACCTATTCATGCTCGGGATATTGCCTTCACTTCAGATCCAGTGACTATGCTAAATAATCTAAACTATTATCGGTTCTGACGTGTCATCTTGGCATCAGTTATTTTCCCGCTTTCATAATGTAGCTTTCCTGCGCCTTCTCTATAAATAATTCCTTGTTAATTGTACTGGTGAGCTTTCCACGTTAGTACCCTTACTTTAGGAATTTAAACTACTAATTTAAAATACTAGATTGGCAACTTGTCTCATCTTTTTACTTTTAAAATTGTTAAATGTATCTATAAGTTACATCTAAACGCTAACATTTTCTTCGCACGCTCATGGAACGCTCTTACGACATCTTGCTTTTTAGTCAACTTTAATCTTCAAATATTTCAATGCAATATCAACCATCATCTTCTGTCTCTTGAAACCTATTCTTTTTTATTCACATTTTTTCTCGGAATTTTTCCACTCCCAGTAAACGATTTTTCTTAGTGTCTTTAACATTTTTACTTGGTTTTAAAAAATTAAAATAATGTGACTTATTCCTTGTTTGCTGGTGTTTCTTTCCATTAGGGGTGAGAATAATATATTCTCCAAATCTTCTGTCTCCAGCATTTGTTGCACAGATTTAACCTCTTTTTGACTGCTTCTAGCCGTTATTCATCTGAAAACCTTCTTCATTTGGTGCATGCTGAAGCACTGTCATTCTCAACATTCGTTAATAAGACTAAAACTTATTTTTCAATTGTTGCGTTCATGATAGAATTGTCCAGCTTCTTTTTCACCATAGAAAACAGACATTTTAAATCAGTTACGCATTCTTTTTTTGCTTCTAATGTTATATTCAAATCATTTTCTGAAAGGTTGTCTTCACTATTCCCATGTGACATTAAAGTCTCGAATATGTAATTCATATCTATTTAAAATTCTGCAATGATTTATATATATATATATATATATATATATATATATATATATATATATATATACATATATATATATTATAAATTATATTTTATAACATGTATACATCTATTACAAAATTGCATATTTCATGATATTAAATTCCCCAATGTGTAATTCATTCATATCCATTTTATTTTTTCTAATAATATATATATATATATATATATATAAATGACCTAAAGATGAAACAAACCTACCAAGGTTTCACCTAACCGGATCTTCAGGGAAGTTGTCAGATGAATAATGGGTACAAGCAATCAGAAAAAGGTTAAATCTGTGCAACAACCTTCCCTGAAGATCAGGTTAGGTGAAACCTTGGTAGGTTTGTTGGCTCTTTAGGTCATTTATCTTTTTGCTCTGCTTACGTATTGAGCGCATTTTTGTTATAGATTACTCGTCTCGGGTTTTTTCTTTGGGTTACTTACTTTGACTGATGGTCACATGCTTATCTCTTTCTTTTTTTACAACCATTTTTTTCATTCTGCCATTCTGAAGATGAGATTTTAATCTCGAAATATTAATGTATAATAAAGGGGTTATACCCAAAAACTTCTTTACCTTCCTTTATTTTCCTAAACGCATTGTGCCAGCCTTCAAGACCTAACATATATATATATATATATATATATATATATATATATACTTTAAAATATTATAAACAAATGGGTTAATAGTCCACCAATCCACTTCTGTAGTAATTTACACTTTTAAAGAGTGCTCAGTAGATAATAGAGCAATATTTATAGTAATATTTTATTACAAATGTTTATAATAAAACATAGTTGACTGCAATGCATCAACTGTTGTGTTTGGGTACACTTGTTAGCACTTCGTCAGGAAGTGAAATATTTTTCTTTTAGGAATCTTTATACAGAGAAATTTGAATGCAATGTAGTTGTTACTATATCCAGACAATTACAATTTCTAGGTTTTGAAAATGATTTATTTGAAATCATAAATACCATCGAGTTTTATATGCTTATAACCGTTTCCAGAAACATATCGATACTATTGTGAAGCATATTAATTTATTTGATAAAGATGTCGTAAATTCCGACAAAACAGCTATTTACTACTAAACTGCTCCTCACAACTACATTTTATTTAAAAAAATCTAGCGAAAAAATTACAAAAGTAGATAACAGAAATATTAATTTAGTTGAAGATATACATGTAATAAATAAATATATCACATATAAGTTAAGACAGTGACAGTTTTATTAAGAGTTTACTAACACTATCACTGATTTTTAATTTAAGAGTTGCACCGTGGAATCCTATATCACTATTAAGGTCCATGGACCACTCTACGAAATTAACTACTCCACATGGTTTATCAATTCCATACGGACCTGAAATCGGCAAAATTAGCAAAACCATTCTCGATAGAACCAACATAGAAATAAAATCACGACTCAGATTAATGTATTACAACCAATGATGTCACACACTGATTCAAACGCATATGTAGTATATTTCTCTGGCCTGAAAGAAATATGTTTGACATCAAAATTAGTGACCGACAGAAGTGTGGTCGACATCGAAAGCTGAAAATATAAACAAGACCGAAGTTCGATTATATCAAATGCAGCCGGCTGAAAGGCAATAATTGGCAAAAATTATTGACAAATATGCCAAGCCATAGATGACACAATTAAGCGACAGAAATATACGACAAAATTTTAGTTTCTATAAGAGCAGAACACCTGAAAAAGATCGAGAGAATGCAAAGTGAGGAGAAGAGAAGACAATTCCTTTACATGTGCATGATTCCCTCTAACTACCACTTCAACCGTCAACGAGGAAGAATAAAAATATAGGTTCATATTTTTCATATATATTGGTTCTTCCTTGGTTGTCCACAGGACTAAGCCGTCAATATGAGAACTATTTGTTTATCCAGTCTGAAATTTGTTGTTTCGGAGGACTAAGCCATCAATATTAGAATTAATTGTTCGTATATTCAGTCTGAAGTCGTGGATTACTATATTTTTATCTCCAAAGACTTATTCACTTTGGCTTTAGAATTTGCCAATGAGTATTCTGACTTAATCAACAAGAAACGTATAATCATTATGAATGCAAAACGATCTGTACTCATTCACAATACTGAACACTGTAAAAACAGTTGAGGATTTATTTGACATTACAGTGAGATTAATACATTCTGCTTGGTCTGCAGACTTATTAGTGTATTTGTCTTGTACCACCTTAAGGCGTATAATGATATCATTATCAAGGATATAGGATTGCACAGGAAATTAATAATATGTAACGAATTCCAGTGCCAAATTGAAAAGGACATATTTTCAGACTTAACTCCAGATAAATATAATATTATAATTTGTTCTTATCCACAATCAAGAACAATGGATAAAAATAATTCTGATAACCAATTGGACATTATAATGGGTGTGTTAGACTCTGCGTAGTCTTCTGATCTTGTTGGTTGATTTGCTCTATACAATCTTACAGCACACCATGACATAAATACTGATGTTATAAGGTTATATACGGATGAGAGACTTATCCATAATTATTTCACACATTTTAAAACCGATAAAATAAGAAAAGAAATCCATAGAGAATTCAAAAGTCTAAATCTAAAAATAATAACCATAATTAATTTAAAAGTAGTAAACTTCCTCGATGTAACACTAGACTTAGGAAACGATACTTATCAACTATACATAAAAATGAATGAATATCTATTATATATCAACCCAAGGTTTAATCACCCCTAAGTATAATATATATACCCTCTTCTATAGAATATAGAATTAGTAAAAACTCTTCTAATGAACAAATATTTTAAAAACATAAAGGTTTTTATAATAATGCCGTAAAGTATAGTGGATGCAAAAAACCAGGATATCAAATACATACAAAATATAGCTATAATAAGAAACATTTCCCCCTTATTTTTTTTAATACAAACACCCTTAAATTAAATTATAATTGTACAAATAATATAGAAAAAAATTACTAAAATTATAATAATATCTTAAATCAGCACAGAAACCAAAGTAACAATAGGTATTCTTAGTATAAAGATAGCACTAATACGAAATTATGTAATTGTCGAAATCTTAACAATTGACTGCTGGGAAATAGGTGTTTAACAAATTCTATTGTGTACCAGCTTAATATAACATTAAACAAAACCCCAACTATTAAGAAAGTTTACACTGGATCTACTATGTGTACTTTTAAACAGCGTTGGTATATGCACTTAACTTTCTTTAAAACAATACGTACAGACATAAAGCATTACTTTCTGTGTATTTTTTAAGTTAAGCAAGACCCCTAAAGTAAAACAGAAAATTCTTGAAAAAAAAAAAGACCCCAAAAATCTGTAAGTTCTTCTACATTTACGTATAGCAGCAGGACTACTGAACCGTACAGATGAATTGACCGTTTTATGTAAACCTCGAAAATATTTATCCTTAAAATTTAATTAACTATAATGTCTCATTTATAACTTGTACTCCAATATAACTTAAAAATTAAAATTTATTTCACTAAAATAAATGACGCACAAAGTACAGGTTGGTTTTCTTAACTACAATATACCTTATTTAATTCTAATTCTAACCTAAACATTATAAGCTCTTCACGGATAAAGTAATACAAAATCTATTTTAAAAAATCTTTAAAATTTAATTCATTGCAATGTTTCATTTATAATATATGCCCCAATATGACGTAAAAATAAACAATTATTTTACAAAAATAAATGACACGCACAATACTTAATTGGATTTCTAAACTACAATATGTTTTAGCATACCATAATTATAAAATCCTGATTCTAAACTATACATTCTACCCAATGTTACTCATGAGCTAGTAAAAAAACTAATTAAAAAAAACACAGAAGCCCAGCTTGCCGTTGTTAAATAAAGTATGGTCCCACGATGTATCTTACCAAAACAAAATATTTCTCTTTTAAAATTTAAAACTTACAATGTTTGATTTATAACTAATGCTCCAATTAAACTTAAAAATTAAAAATTATTTTACTAAAATAATGGCCAACATAGTACATGATTAGGTTTTGAACTACAATCTATTTTAATATACCATAATTATTTAGTTCTAATTCTAACCTAAACATTCCAAACCTCTACTCATGAAGTAGTAATTAAAAAATCTAACCTGCTGTTAATAATTATTATTTGCCTATTTAAGTATTGCGTGGTCCAACTATGTACCTTACTAAGACAAAGTAATTTTCTTTAAGATTTAATTAATTACAACGTTTCATTTATAACTTATACTCCAAAATAACTTAAAAATTAAAAATTATTTTACTAAAATGAATAATCTACAAAATACTTAAGTGCTTTTCTTACTGCAAGATACCAGAGTATACTATAATTATTTAATCTTAATTCTAATTAAATGAATTCAGTCCCTTTAATCATTATGTAAAATAAATTAATTTTTAATGCAAAATCCTGGAATTTAACTTGCTGTTAAAAATTATTGCCCACCAATCTTAAATATTCTATGGTTATATATCTTACTCAGACAAAATTATAAAATGACATGTCTAGAAACCAGGCCATCCTGCTTTATTTCAGAATCCAGATCTTAAAATTCCATGGTAACCCAATTCTCATTTTTGATTGAATTATATTGACGCACCTAAAGCATTTCTCTAACTACCATTTCATTAATTCATCTTATATTTTCAAAATAATTTTTTTCATCATTTATTCTAACATATCACCTGAAGAAGAACAGTATTGTTTTGAAACATAAAATTTTTTTGTGTCGTAATATAATGTTTCATAAACCATTGTAATGAAAAGAAATTACAATATGAAGCTCTACTCTAAATTGAGCACACTTTATAAAAGTAAATTCTTGAACAGTTTGTTTTAGTCTACATGTTCTTTCATTTTCTTATAATATATATATATATATATATATATATATATATATATATATATATATATTCAACAAAACAGTAAAAAACGATTAACAACGAAAATATATTGTTGGTTCAATTTAGCAGAATGTCACCCCAATCTACCCACACTATATGGCCTAGCCAAAACTCATAAACTAAAAATTCCCATTGGACTTATTATTTCTGGTATTAACAGTGCTCCCCTTAAAATATCTAGAGCAATCACTAAAATAATTACAGCATTTCTAGGCACATTTGGCATTACACATATCAAAAACTCAGGGGGCTTATTACATAAAATTGGAAACATTAATATCACTAACTTATCGATGGTAAGTTTGGATATTAAATCACTCTATGCTAACATACGTGTTAAAAATGTCTAAACATTCTTAGAAACTATCTCAAAAAATTCAAATAAAGCTCCTCCTTCTTCTTCTTCTTCTTCTTCTTCTTCTTCTTCTTCTTCTATGTGCCCTGTCCCTTCAGGACGTAGGCGATCATGGCTCTTCACGTCTCCCTATCCCTTGTGGCTCTTAGTATGTTTGCTCCTGTTGCTCCTGGCAACCCCTGTTCCGTCATCCACCTGATCAGTCCCTGCAAATATGTTATCCGCTGCCTTCCTCTGTCTCTCCTTCCTTCTATCTGTCCAGTCAGTATCAGGTTCTCCAGGCTCTCCTTCCTCATTGCAAATCCCAGGAAATTCAGTTGTCTCATCCTGATGCTCAGCATCAATTTCCTTTTTGTTGCTATTCTTTCTAACACCTCGTCGTTGCTTGTATGCTCAGTCCACGATATCCGTAGCATCCTTCTGTAGAACCACATTTCGGCCGCTTCCAGTTTTGTCCTCATTTTCGATGATATTGTCCAGCATTCACAGCCTACCTATCCATAAAATCATAAAAAATCTGCACATTAATCAGTAACTATTGTTAATTCTCTTTTAACAACACTTTATAAACAAAAAATTGGCTTACTCATCGGGGCTCTTATCAGTGGTGTTCTCGCTTTCTTATTTCTAGAGTTCTTTAAATATGTTATACTTAACAATTCTACTTACTTAAGATATATAGATGGCGTCTGATTATTTTACCCCTATGACACAGAGCCTATTAAACTTCATCTACACGACGCAGCTGGTTATGAGGCACCTGTTTATCGCTTTTGCTATTTCTCCGGCTAGACGCAGGTTATTTATAGAAAAAATACTCTGGAAAAGTTACGTTAAAGGATTAGGAGCAAAGTAGAACCCAAGAAGCAATATCTAGCGAGCATTTTCTCCCGCGCAGTGATTGGATGTACGTTATTAGCCATTTCCATGTTTGGTTAAAAATGACCGTAAGGCAGCGGAGGGTTAAAACAGGGTTTTCTTTTTCCTAGATGAAGCTGGATAACCCAGGATGGTTTATCAAGCTTCATCTAATCAAACAGCTTGCTATGAGGCGCCAGTTGTTCATCTTTATTTATTTATTAGGTTAGAGCTGGACTAAGTTATCAAAGGCTACTTGAGACGCATGCCACATAAGCATTTTATTGACAGTGGTAACTTGTACCCAGTATCACCCCATCGATAAAAGACTTTAGAACATATATGATTTACATATATAAACATTTGATGTGTGTTGTGGTGCAGTGGATATTAGCTCGGAACAAGAAATTAGACAGCCGAGTTCAAATTTCAGTTGATTTCGAGGTATTCACATGCCTTTTTCATTCTAATATAAACCCGGCCCATATCTATCAATTTATTATTTCTTGGTAATTTTTTTACTTATCAAATTGGAAATATCTACCTTTTTCATTCTAATGTAAACGTGGTCTATGTCTACCTGTCTATTATTTATTTGTAATTTTTTACTCAACAAATGAGACATGTCTACCGTCTAGATTCTAATGTAATACTGGCCTACATTTATCTACCTATTTATTTGTAATAATTGTTTTAATTATCAAATAAGACATGTCCATTTTTTCATTCTAATGTAAACCCGGTCTATATCTATTATTTGTCTTTGTATTTTTATTTATTTATCAAATAGGGCATGTCTACCGTTTTATTCTAATGAAAATTCGGCCCATGTCTACCTATCTTTTATTTCTTTTTTAATATTTTACTCATCAAATAGCACATCTCTACCTTTTCCATTCTTATGTTAACCCGGTCTATGTATATCTAACAACTTTTTTCGTAAATTTTTACTAATCAAATAGGACAAGTCTACCTTCTTTATTCTAATGTAAACCTGGCCTATGTCTACCTGTCTATTGGTTTTTGTGATTTTTTGCATAACAAACAGATGTTTATCTTCTTGATTTTAATGTAATGCTGGCCAATGTCTTCCTATCTATTATTTCTTTCTTACCACATAAGACAATCCTACCTTTTTATTCTAATGTAAATCCGGGTATGTCTACCTATTTTTATTTCTTTGTAATATTTTATTTATCAAATAGCCCATATCTACTCATTCCATTTCAATGCAAATCTGGCCTATGTCTACCTAACTGTTATTTCTTTGTAATTTTACTAATCGAACAGAACATGTCTAATTTTTTCATTGTAATGTAAACCCAACCTATATCTTCTCATTTTATTTCTTTGTACTTTTTTTAATAATCAAATAGCACAAGTCTACCTTCTTAAATCTAATGCAAACTCGATTTGTGTCTACCTATATATTATTTCTTTGTGATTTTTTCCAATAGCATCTATTAGCATTGTTAATCCATCAAATATTGGTAAATTTTGAAATTAACCCGCTGTAAAAACTTCCTGACCTGCTATGCAATATCATTTTCTATGTGCCATGTCTCTTCAGCACATAGGCGATCATGACTTTCCACGTTTCCCTATTCCTGGTGTCTCTTGGCACACTTTCTCCTGTTAACCAAACCCAACCCTGCTCTGCCATCCAACTGCTCAGGCCCTTCAAATATGTTACCGCTGCTTTCTCCTGTTTCTTTTTCCTTCTATATGTCAAGTTTGTATCAGATTATCCAATCCTTCCTGATGTTCAGTATAAGTTTCCTTTTCGTTATCATCCTTTCCAAAACTTCATCAATGCTTACATGCTCGATCCATAATATCCGCATCCTTCTGTAGAACCACATTTCAGTTGCTTTAAGTTTTCTCCATCTTTGATGATATTGTCCAGAATTCACTGCCATATTGAAAGACAGACATCACATAGCAATCTAGTACTCTGTTTCTAGCTAAATTTTCCTGTCTCTTAATACCCTGCTCAGCTTCTTGAATGCGTTCTTGGCTATCCCAATTTGCCTTCGGATCTCAGTATCGCACTTTTCATTTTCCGTTAGAACACTTCCCAAGTACTTAAATTTTTGTACTTGCTTGATTTTAATATTCCCAACCTGTAATTGGCATTTTAGGCTCCTTCGTTTGCTGATATCCATACATTCTGTATTTTTGTGATTTATTTGTAGTCCTTTCTTTTGACTTTCTTTATGTACCTTTTGAAGAGGTCTTGTTGTTTTCTCTCCGTGTCAGCTATCAGCACCAAATCATCTGAGTATATTATGTTGTTCGAATTGTGACTACCTATGACGAATCCTTGTATAATTTCTAGATTTCTCAGAATAGTCTAGCTGTACAAGTTGAATAGATCTGGTAAAAGTCTGGAAGAGATCATTTATATATTCGTTCCATCGCTGAAGTATTTTCGCCTTCTCAAATATGATCGTTCCATCCTTTAATGTTATACATCCTGTTGATGAGCATCTTCTATGTCCTTCCATTCTCTTATTTCTTTATGCATTTCTCTTTTATTATTCTTCTCAATCTCTCTACTTCGGCACATTTGTTGTTCAGCCATTCCTTTTTTAGCCTGTCTGGTTTTGCTTCTTATTTCTTTATGTAGTTTCCTATATTCCGTCTCATGTCTTAGCATAGTTTTCTGTTTCCTTTGCATCATGTCAAAAATCTCTTCAGTCAGCCACTCATTTTTACTTCTGCCTCTGATATTCCTCTGGTAACATGTTGTTTGTTGATGTCACTAGCGCTTCTTTAAGTGCGTCCCATTTCGAATTTCTATTCCCTTTTGTTTTTCGTATTTCTTTCTCACAGTGTCAGTGTATTTTTTCTGCTGGTCGAGGTTATTCAGGCGCGTGTTGTATTGCAGTCTGGGTGCTGCCGTAGGCTTCTTTAGTCTCTGAAGTTTCACTCTTAGTTTGTGCTAATAGGAAGATGGGTGTTTCAACAGTCAAAACTTGGATAGATTTTGCATTGAACCACTGAGTTTTTGAATCTTTTGTTTTTGGTTGCATAAACGATTTGGTTTTTCCTGTCGACTCCTGGGCTTTTCCATGTCTATAAACGTCTCGAGTGTTCTTAAAACCAGGTGTTGGTTATCACGTGGTCATTCGCGTTACACCACTGGACCCCCTTTCTCCTCGCTCGTTGCGGATTCCTAATCTTTCTCTTTGCCTACTTTGGCATTAAAATATCCCATGATGATTTTAATTTCTTCGCTTTTACATTGAGCCTTGGCATTGTCAAGAGTCTAGTAAAAAGGTTCTATTTTTCTTCAGTTCTTTGCGTTGTTGGTGCATAGACGACTAAAATTGCTATGTAGAACGGTCTCCCTTTCAGTTTGACCAGAAGAATTCTTTCAGCGAACTAGCAGTATCCCAGAACACAATCCTTCATTTCTTTGTATAGTAGCAAAGCGACACCCGTTTTATTTTTTTACCTCCTACATAAATGATCATGTGGTTGTCGCTGCTGAAGTCTCCATTGTTTGACCATGTAGTTTTTAACGTGCCTAGAACTTTGAAGCGGAATTTGCTCAATTCCTGCTTGACATTCTCTAGTTTGCCACAGTTAATCAGCGTCCTAACATTCCATGTTCCTAGGGTAATTTGTTCATTGTTGTGCGAAGTCACAGGGTAACGGTCCAGAAACAATTGTTAGTCATGTCGTTCCTTTCCAGGCGAGGGACAAACTTTGAAAAAATATGTCCCCTTTACGCCGTTGGTACTAACAGTCGCTGGATGACGGTCAGGTGACACTTGTTGCCCATTTCGATCCATACAGGACGAGGAGTTACTTCCTTTGAATTTAACCCTCTTCAGGTATATCTATTTTGAAAAGCTGTGGTTGTGAGCGGGATAGATATTGGAGTGGTATCCCGTTACCTTTTTCACATTGATTTATCGAGACACCACCTCTAGTTAACTGACCGTTGAATCTTTAAGAGTTCCACCGCCCTTTGTAGGCTTAATTTTTATCCTACCGGGTTGCTAACATCGCGTGCAAAAAAGAAAAAAAGAAAATGAACTGGTAGGAACTGGGTGAGGATGAAAGAATATAAATGTTAAGTACATACTTAGTAAAGTTCAAATGACTAGTCATGTAAAGGAAGATTTCCCAGACAAAGCTTAAAATCTTCTTTGAATTTTCGTAAATATTTCAAAGACTATATCTTTCTTTTGATAACTTCAGCGACCAATCTTCAGTTTAAAAGAAATATCTAAGACAGTAACAGGGAGGAGGGTGGAAATACAACGCTATGTTGTATTTTACATTCAAAACTGAATATTACATTTTAAATTAAACATTCAATAGTTTCTGCTAGAATCTATTGAAAAAAAAATAAAATAAAATATGAAAGGGAAATGTTAAACCTGGCAAAATATTAAACATGGGTGAAACGATGTATTTTTTTAAAACTAGTCTCAACTAGCAAAAGACAACAATGCCTGCACAACCAAAGATTAGGATTTTGTTACCAGTAGACAGAAACATCTTTAAATTTTCTTAGAATTTTCGTAAATATTTCAAAGACTATTCCTTTACTATCTTTTGATAACATAAGCTGCCAATCTTCAGTTTAAAAGAAATATCACCTGTCCAAAATGGCAACGCTCGCAGGACTATCGCTTTACGTATGAAGACGAGACTTGAAATATAGTTCTGATTATGGATGTAATAATCAAACCATATTACGAACAAAACATTTGAGCTTAAACAAATTTTCAGTACAACGGAAACAAAATGTACACTGATACTTAGAATTAGAAAGGTGACAATAAACATTTAATTAGTATGTAATCTGGAAAGTTGTTTTGTAAATTTAACCCACCCAATATACACTACCGGCCATAAGTATTAAGCCACCCCAGTGTAAATAAAAAATAATTTTTACTATTTATTGCCAAGTAGATAATTCTAAATGAAACAAGAATGGTTCTTTTAATACTGCACAATAACATGTGCCTCAAATGAACTGTTCTGATGTCCAGTTTTTGTGCTCTCTTCCCCATGCTAGTCTCCTCTTCCTGGCTCTCTTGTAATATTTGCAAAGTAATAATAACAAAAAAAACCATTCTATTTTCATTTAGAATTATCTACTTGGCAATAAATAGTAAACATCCTATAAAATATATACTTAATTTAAAAACTGGGTAGTTGGTCTAATAATTTTAGCCGGTAGTATATATATATATATATATATATATATAAGGTTACTAGCAACCTATCTAACGAATTTGTGTATTAGGTACCTCTACTCTATTTCGATGCCTAAATTTAAATTTTAAAAATAAATAAGTTATCTTCAAGCATTAAAATAAGCTTTAATTGAAAGCCAAGAGAGTAAATTTAATAATTCTAGTAAGCAAAACATAATGGTGTATTTTTAACTGAAATTATATTGATTGAAATCTAAAATTTTAAAATTTTACCAATTCTTTTAAATATACCGCCATTTTTGATTTATTGACACGTTACGCAAACAGTCGCCAAATTTCAGTTTTTTAAAATCTTGCAAAAATAAAATATACCGCGCTGGCACATTATTTAAGTCAAATTTTAATATTAAATTTTACCTTCATCTGTTTTCAATCAATTAATGATTGCTTACTGCCAGAAATTTACAATAAAAAAATAATTATGGTAGCCCTGTTTTTATGTCAGTCATGGAAGCGATGACAGATGACTGATAAGAGATGTTGACAAGGACGCAATGTCTGGTGTGCAAACGTGTTAAAATTTCCTTTTTTTTTTGGTTCTTGACTAAATAGTAAAATTAAATATTTAACATAATTTCAGCACTTATATAAATTTTTTTCACATTTTCTTGTACTGTACAATACATCTTTTTAATTATCATAAATTAATTAAGGCACCTACGGTCAGAATTAATTTAATAATTGAGGAATTGAAAAAATACTTACTTTGAATGTTGAAGGAATTACTTGTAAAACGGGCTGTTAAATTTTAGAAACGTAGAGGATAAAATATCGTAAGAATGAAAGTGCGTTCTTCTGTTTTGCTATGTAAGAACCCAAAACACTTGTTAACATATAAAATCAATTTAACACATATGAAACACCGTACTTTATAAATTTGAACATCATACTTTATAAATTTGAACATATTTGCACAAATTATTAATTTTTTTGTAAAAATATACGGTGAGAAAATTTTATTAATTTTTTTGAGAGGCAGGAAAATCATCAATTCTTAATTAATAAAAAAAAATCATACAGTTCTTTAAAAGATTTTTAAAATATTTTTAAAACTTTATGAATTTTTATAATAAATAAATGAAAACATTTCTTTTAAAAGTTTATTAGTAATCGAAAAAATTGTTTTTCTTCAGACTGTCCTTAATTTTTATTATTTATTCCAGCAATTTAAAGCTTATTAAATTAAATTATATCAAAGTTTTATTGCATTTTTTTATATTTCTCTTCGGAGCAGATTTTCGTTTAGTGAATGATAATTTTAAATAAAA
Source organism: Ascarosepion bandense (assembly GCA_037127315.1). Taxonomy (NCBI): domain Eukaryota; kingdom Metazoa; phylum Mollusca; class Cephalopoda; order Sepiida; family Sepiidae; genus Ascarosepion; species Ascarosepion bandense. The sequence continues at coordinate 1,202,833 of JBBBDQ010000692.1, read as the reverse complement.
CAAATAGATGATTTATATTTCCCGATGAGTTTTGCGTTTAACTAATAAAAAAGTAAATCACAGAAAATTAAAATTTATTAAAATTTCATGAATTTACGTGAAGGGGAGGTAACAGAGTTAAAATAAAAAAAATCATCAATATTTTAAAAAATAATAATTTCACAAATAATTTTATTCATTTGTGAATGAGTACTGAAAGTTTCATTAAAATCCGACAATTATTTAATTTTTGCGAGCATTTCCAAATTAATGTGTTTATCACAGAAAAATGAGTTACGTAAAAAAATTACGTAATCGATTGTAAAAAAAGTCGTAAAATTTTCGACCACGCTAACTCAAATAAAAACAAAATTTTCTGCCAAAATTTCGAACATGTTAAAAGGGATTAAAACTTTTTTATAAAATGAATAAAAATTACTTTGATCTTTCATCTTCATAATATTATAAACACTTTGATAGAAAAAGTTCGTTTTATTCAGTTTTGAACCTTTTAAAATCATACTATGCTGGATGTTTTGTTATGTAATGAAGGTACCTAGTGTAAATGGTTGGACAAATCTACCATTCGCCGTGCATTGAATATTATTGCCATACCTGGTCGGACGTTTCTGCTATTCCCCTCGATGTTCTCGTCAAAATCCACAAGAAGATCGGCAATGTAATCGATCCCGATTTGGCAGCTCGACTTCAGTCACCTTTTCACTGATTGGATGCGTCTTCCTTTGTTTTTATTTTTTACATTTATTTTCACGACTTCTCTTCTGAAAAATTTCTTTCCCTGGTGCCCGACGAATGTACTCGTACTACTAGATTGGTATCAAGTTTCTACCGTTTTACTGCTATAATATTCAAATATGATACTCACTTCTACTCTTACAGTTTCTTTTCTCGCACTTCTTGTCGAAATACTTTTTATAAACTTGCTTCCCTAATTGCTATAATCTTCACAAGTTTAAATGCAACGTCACTTGTCATCATTTATCTCCTTGATTCCTATGTTCTCCTTTCCTATATCTTCTTCTCCTTCTTTGTTTGTCCCCTTTCACCCTCACTGTAAACCACTGCTCATCACTGACAGTACTGTCTTCCTTAGGGTGAAGCAATTATAAAAATAAAAACAAAGCAAAAAGAAACAGTAACAACAACAAAAACTAACGAACCAGAGACCTTTATTAAACGGAAAGTTCTTTTGTATCATCATATCAACTCACTATCTGTTATTTAATGTCAAATTTAATTTTCTTAGGTATTATGAAGTAATGAAAATATGTGATTATGTTTTCACAATTAGATACATGGTAGATGATACTCAGCGTTTGTACATATACATATGTATGTAGACATAAGTACTAGAATAGGTTATGTGTCTTTTATTGAAATTATATTTTTGAATACATTTCGATTTAAGAATTTGTACATTACATGAATTAATGTCATACAATATTTCTTTCATGTTTGCTGATTTTGCTTAGTGGCAAATCAACCTTCATGAGTTATATAATATGGAGGTCTAAATATTTTGAACGCGATTGTACGCCTTCCAATTCAAAGGAAATATACTGCTTGTCATTTTAATATATAGACGTTGTTGATAATGCTTTTTTAGAAAAGTATTACTGGAATTTTTACTAAAATATTGTCTTTTCATGAGGCTTTGCTTTTGTTGGGGGGTCACTATTTACACATAGCTTGAATCCTAACAGGGGCGACCACCAGGTATCAGAGTGGATCTGGAGACAACAGCAATTGAGAGGTGGTTTCCTGCCCCTAACCTCAAAACTGCTAATGTTCTGATCAGAGACCATGCTGCCATCTATACTTCATTGTCATACACGGTAGATAGGAAGAACCATGATCAATTATGTCATGAAATAACACGGCGCATACAGAAAAAGAAGCTGTCTACGCTCCTATTTCTTTGTCATAGAAGATAATGCTTACGAAACAGCATTACATATGTTTGGCCAGACTTTAACGTGCAGTGAGCACGTCTATCTCAGACTAGACCCTCTTTTGTGCGTTCGATTCTCAGTCCTTGCCCAAGGCATAATGCCTTGTACATTACATGGCGTAGTAAGTATATATTTTATTGTTAAGACGAAAGAAATATCGATTTTCACAAGCAATCCAAGATTTCTGGCCGTGCCAAGTTTGCCAGAGTAAATGAATATCAAGACGTAGAAACACCAACCGCCGTTACCAATTGTTTCGACGCCTCAAGGCGTCCGGAAATGGTGTTGATATTCTTAATTCATATTGGGCTAATTAAAACCATTCAGTATCATGCTGCTTGAAGATGGGTTGCATGTTGGGATGACAAGCATGGAGCATATGGCAAGAATAGGTAGAAGAGATGGTTGGGTAAATGATGGTAGAGTATAAGACGCTGACGCCCTGCTCACCAAGAATGGGCGAATTCTATCAAGGTTTCTCTATTAGTGGTGATTACGTTGGTGGTGTTTCGTTTGAATGAACAAATTTATGAGAGTAACAACGACAAATATACATACCCCATAACGTAAAAATCTGTCTAATATTTGTTGTATGAATCTGTTTAAGATATATTATTGAATACATTTTTAGAATAAATTTGATATTTAAATCTAGCCATGGACTTGAAGAAACAGAAACGCGCTTTTGCAAAAAGATACTGATACAATAATAAACCCACGCTAATTCCATCAACTTGTATGTATATATTGTCTTGCTGGTCATAGAAGGAGTCCTCCGTGGTACAAGTCAAGAACATTTGTCTACATTTCTGTGATGAGGTAGTATTTACATTATTTATATTATTCGTACAATTGTTCTCACCTTTGTTTCCAATTGTACGACGTTTTGGTCGTTTTACACGCCGGCCATCTTCAGGTGCTAAGAATTTCGAAACGAACCCTTATTACGATTACTGGAATATATCATTCTCATTCTTTGCGTGAAGCCTCTTTTGGTAGTCATGAGTTATCTCCCTCTAGCCGTGTAAGTTACTTGTTCACCACTAGTGTAGTCTAGTACTGAGCTCACAATTTGTTGGGTCAAGTCACTGGAACTAACCAACGTTGATATGCACGGGGCCATCTGTCCTTAAGGACAAGAACAAATGAATTTTTGGGATTTATAAACTTAATGTTCAGTAAACATTTTTTTAACAGAGTTCATATTTCAATTTTTTGATGTTAATGGTTTCTCTAGTATTTTTTATGAGAGCTCTGTTGCAAATTTGACACTAATGATTTTTTCTGGCACTCCGTATTACTGGTTCCCATATTGTATTCATCTCTATGCTTGGTCGGCTTAATACATTTTTGTAGCCAAGGATATGTGTTGATTCCTTAAGTTTACGTATTTTCCAGTGGGGTTCTTTATTTAATATTTCAACTTAATTCCATAGGGGTGGTGGGCTCCTCTCTCCCTTCATAGTAAAAGAATTATATACTCCAGAGATTGTAATAAAGAGTTCGGTTCGAAATTCCTAGCACCTAAAGAAGAACGGAGTGCACAAAACGGCATCAAAGATTAGGACAATAGTGTGAATAATGTAAATACTGTAAGTCAAGAGTAGTTTACGTATTATTTAGGTCTGTTTTAAAATAGAGGGAGAAAATGATTGTTATAAATATTCTTTATAATTATATCAATCGTATATCTAACAGGCACATTCGTAAATAAATTTTCGACGGTAATTAAAATTATAGTTTCATTATTGGGTTTTTGTATATTGAAGAGTTGGATCACTTTATTGGTTGAATTGATGCTGTATTTACTAGTTACGTATGGTGTAATTAGGTAAATGATTTTTGTTACTTGATAAGCAGGAGTAAAGATTTGGGATATGATGAGATGGAGGGAATGTTTTTATAGTTCAATAAATTTATGCTGGCAACAATCCGTCTGTATATAGATAGGAAATAAATTCAGCAAATATTAAAAAAAACAAGAAAAGTGTGTAAGACAAGGAGTGTCTTCTCATCAAATCTATACAACCTATGCAGCAAGGTTATTCTTAGAGAATTATATTTTCTACCAAGATTTATTAGTGGTAGTTACTGTCTTAATGACTAAACGTAAGCAGATGGAATAGTGGTAACAGCAGACACAAAAAACAACAACAAAAAAACAAAAAAAGACAAACAAACAAACAATTAATTCTTCCACAGAAAGTAGTGAATGGAAACTAGAAGAAAGGACAAAATGTAAACTGTAAGATGACAGAATGTATGGGAGTTAATCAAACATTAAATACCAGAGATGCCAAAATCAAATAAGTATAAACATTTAAATATCTGGGGGGCGTTTCAACAGCAGAAAGTACGACAGGGAAATCCGAAGAACGTTTGATAGTTAGAAAAAAATTCTTTACAAAAAAATAAGAAAGTGCTAAAGTGCTATGCGTAATATGACCCTCTGTATGGCAGTAAATGCTGGACAATCTCCTCAAAGATGAAGAAGAGGCGACAGAAACGAGTTCATACAGTCGATACTATGAACCGAATATATGAGCAACGAAGAGGTTTTGGAGAGAATGGAAACGAAAAAACATATGTATAACAACAGGAAGACGTAGTTGAAATTGCTAGAACATGTAATAAGGAAAGAGGGCTTGGAAAATTTGATACTCCCAGGACAGATTGAAGGAAATACTAGGTTCTGCAAGCTTGGATATACGTGGGGTGTAATGGATATCGACTCGTATTTAAATTCAGAGAGTCGAGTTCTAATTTCAGTCTGGTTAATATTCGCTTACGAGCAAATATTATTGGAAAAGGAATGAATGCAGGTTTTCTTCCCAAATATGGGTTAATCAGTTGGATTTCTGTCAGTAAATCAATATTATTTAAGACAATTATTATAATGCTAATATATATATGTTTTACGGCTTTAAACAGCCTATAAAAATTTGATAAGCCGCAAAACACAAATCAGCCAACCAATCAAAATATCTTTACTTTCTACTTAAATTCTCATTTTTTATTATTGTATGTGTAATTCTACAATCTCTTGAAAAAAATCAATATGAAATACAAAATAATACGTTTGGGCAAGACTTGAACTTCTATGACATTTATCACAGGAATATTGATAGTTACTTAAATGGCTTTTAAAAGATATCTATCGATATAAATTTTATTCTCCGTACCACACAGTTGATGCATTTTTTCATTCATATACTAGAAATTTTACTAGTTATCTGATATTAAATGTTTTTCATTTAGTGTTGTCGAACAAGACTCAATTTATCATTTTTCATCTTAATTTCACTTTCTATTTTAAATATTCTGCCCGTCATTTTACGGTTATCAGTAAACAGTGCTTATCAGAAATAAGAAACAAACGACATATTCTTTATATTTGAATCGCACTGTTTATTATGCCTTTCGTGGTTGCAAAAAAGACAACTGAAATTAACATGAAAGAAATACTAGTTTTATTTTATTTAAAAAAATAACCGAACAATTTTAAATGATTGCTCTGCGAAAAAAAGGATTTAATTTTATCTACATCGAAGTATCAATAAGTCTGGAACAAGTATAAAATTCTTAGACACAGACACAGAAAATATAAATATGTCAGCATATATGTTAACATATACTTATTAAGCTTTTTATTGCTCAGCACAAAGACATCTTGTCATGATTATGATTAATCCCGTAGAAATATGTTGAGGTCTGTTGTAGTTTTGTATTAATTGCTATACTATGAACTATAATATCGATTAAAGATGCGTGTTTATTTTTGTACAAAATAATGGACATTGGTATCGTATATCGGGTGACGACTGGACTGCGGTTTTTTTTAACTAAAACTATATTAAAATCTGGATGTTCTTTATGGCGCAGTGTATATTGGTTCAAAACGAAAAATCAGAGACTCGAGATCGAATTGCAGCTGAATTCGTTGCATTCACTTATGCGCAAATACCTTTGGAAAGGTATGAATCCGTCGCTGCTCCCTCCATCTAAAGGTTAAATAGCTGAACAGATTAGATCCTTTAGCTTTGGCTGGCAACTAGTTTACTGTAGAAATTAATGGCAACCTACTAGGGATAAATCTTCTGCCTAGTCTGTCATATCGTTTTCAAGCGTCTATCAGTCAGCCTGACTGACTGATATTAAGATCTACTCATTTTTCTGTAATAATTTCTGTAGAAATGTCCTATAACACCAAATTTTAAAAACATTAAATTATTGTTTTAAAAATAAACAAAGCTACTTTCATCGTAATAACTTATGACGATTGAACTCATTTCTGCGGTGATGTTCTATATTAATTTCGATATTAAGCTCTAACAAATCTGTAGCAATATCGTGCAGTACGTTTCATTAAAAAATTCTTCACTACAAAGTCTTCGTGGCACGTAGACATTTCGAATTTAATCGAAGTGCCAAACTAGTGTCGAGACCTCATCAATCTATAATTAAGCTGGCCAGATGTAAACGTAAGTTCTCTGCTAGCAGTTGCTTTTCTCGCACATATCGCTTGTGTCGTTCTGATACTCCATACTTTTCAGCCAACATTAATCTACAAAAATTTAATGCAATGTCAATTACTATTTAATGTCTTTTTGAATACTTTTTTTCATTTCCGGCTCATTATTAATGTTTTTGTTTCTAATTCCTTTACACCCAATGACCACTTGTGTCTTGGTGGCTTTACTGATTTGCTTTGAGTCAAATCGATAAGAAAATTTATATTGGTTTACTAAGTGTTGCTCAAATGTGGCACATGACCAAAAGTATAAAACACAGTGAAGATCAAACTCAGTACTTTGTCGTCATTGGTCAAGTGAGGCGTGTTTGCTAACCATTATTCAACATGGATGTACCTGGTTTTATAGATGGATTATATACGGGATAAACTGTGAAAGTCAAGGTATCCGAATGCTTAAGGCGGGAAAACTTTGACAAGATCAAATTGCTTCAGGACACTTCATGACACTGTTCGTGAAACAAATAATTTTATGCCACGAAGATATATATTATCATTTATATTTAATATTATATTTATAATTATATTTAATACATTTTATTATATTTATATTTTATTAGATATTACTTCGTATATATTATTTCTGTTATTTTTTATACCTATTATCATATATACAATTATATATATTATTATATTATAAATATATATAACAATATAATATGTATTATAAATATATATCATTATAAATTAAGTATATATTACATGTATTATATACTATCATAAATATATATATTACATAATAGTATATATATTATATTGTAATATGTATCATATTTATTACTACATTTAATATATTAAATTTATTATAGTTATTATTTTTATTTTATAATATTTATATATTATATATTATTTATTATATATTATTTATGATTCATTTATTTTTTATTATATTTCATATTCATATTTGTGTCTATATTCATATTTTATATTTTATTTTACATTAATATTTTTAATCATATTATAATTTTATTTTATTATATATTATTTATTAGTTTTAATGTATATATTAATTTTTATATTTCATATTTATTTATTATGTTTTAAGTATATATTATAATATCATATATCATATATATTATATTGTATTATGCTATATATATATATATATATATATATATATATATATATACAGGGGCCCGACAATATTTTTCGGACATTTTGAAAAAAGTACTTCAAGGTGGTTACTAGTGACAAAAACTTTTGAGATTGTAAGTACGTAGTTGAGGAGTGAAAATCCACTACTAGTGTAATCATTTTTTTTAGTTTGGCTTTTATAATTTTAGTTTATTGTGATTTTTGCGAAAACTTGCGCGACACTACGTTTCGGACATGAAAAAAAATCCTATTTTATTAAGAGCTAAGTTCATGTATATGTTGCTGTATGCAAATTTTCTGCTTGTACACTTAGCTGTCATCATTAGAATCAATTATCTGTTCTATTTTACTGGCAAAACAATTAAGTTTAATGAGGTAAAATGCATTCAAAAGAAATCGTTTGTTTGGCACGGAAGAAGCGGGATGATGGCCTCAGCATCAGAAGGATCGCCATGGATTTGAAGCTGTCGAAATCAACGGTCGAATACATGCTGAAGACAAACTCCGAGCGGAAAAAGAAGAGAGGACGGAAAAATCAATTGGCAAGAGGACTGAAAGGAGAATGAAGAGGACTGTGACACGGCTTTTGACATCTGGAGAAAAAGTTACAGCAAGAAAAGTGAAGGAGAAATGTGAATTGGATGTAAACGTCCGAACAGTACAAAGAACGCTGCATAGGATTGGTTTGAAGTATGCAAAGGCTAAGAAAAAAATTACACTAACAAAGAAACACAAAGGAGCAAAACTGGAGAGTGCTAAAAGGTGGTTAACAAAGCATGTTGACTTTAAGAAGGTTATATTTACTGATGAGAAGCGTTTCAAGTTTGATGGGCACGATGGATGGTGTACTTGGTCGAGAAGGGTTGAGCCTGCTGTACTGAACAAACGACAGATGGGAGGAGGAGGAGGAGTAATGGTTTGGAGTATGATCTTTGCTAATGGAAATATATGGTTGGAGTGGCTGAAAGGACGACAGAACAGCGAAAGCTACAAACAGTTGCTGGACGAGAAAGCCCTACCAAGGATAAGAAGAGAGATAGGTAATGATTTCGTTCTACAGCAAGACAATTGCAGCATCCATGTGTCAAAACTCATGAAAGAATGGATGGCTAAAGTGAATATGACTACTTTGGAATGGCCTGCAAAAAGTTCAGATCTAAATTTAATAGAAAATGTTTGGGAAATGCTTGCGCAACTTGTCTATGATGGACCTGAAATAACGAAAGAGGCTCAACTATGGGAACGGATACTAGATGCCAAAAAACAACTAATAGAAACACGTAGAGATGTTATTGTGTATATGTTTGATCATTATGAAGAGAGATTGATAAAAGTTATTGAGAAGAAAGGTGATATTACAGACTATTAACAGTTTTTCAACGATAATGTCGCTTGTGTTTTGTAAAAAATGATGAAAAATAAATATTTTTCCTTACCTAATCGATTTACTTCCATTTTTATTACAGGTATTGTCTTTATTGTCTTTATATTTTTATGCTATTCTGTTGAAGGAATTTCGCCACTCTATGGTACTCGGAAAGTCGAATACTAAAGTGTCCGAAAAATATAGTCGGGCCCCTGTATATATATATATATATATATGTATGTATGTATGTATGTGTGTGTGTGTGTGTGTGTGTATTTAAATTTATGTAATATTCGAATAATCGAGAACTTATACTGGCACCAAAACGCCTGCATATATCTAGAAAATGACTTTATCAACACAGAAAAATAGAAACGTGTATAAGCGAAGTAGTGTCTTCACACCAGATTTATTGAAACTATGCAAAGACGTAATTCTGAGGGAATTAGAGGTCCAAACAGGATTCATGTTTGGTGGCCACTATCTTAATAACATAACATGTGCAGATGACAGAGTGTTGATAGCAGTTGCGAAAAAAAAACTATAAAAAGTTCTACAAAAGGGGAATAGAAGCGAGAACCTAAAGAAACACTGAAAGAAGACAATGCATTTTTTTTTAGCTAAAGGATGAATTCAAAATGTAAATTCAAAATCCGAGAGACTAAAATCAAACACGTATAAAAACCTGAATAACTGGGAAGAGGACGGAAAGTGTGACAATTAAATGAAAAGATGCATTCGGATAGCTAAATACGCATTCTAAAAAATAAGCAGAGTATTAAGAGACGGAAAAAACTTCGTCAGAGACAAAGGAAAAAGTACTGAATGTGATATATTTCATCAAATATAAAAATCGATACTGGACAATTTCGCCAAAGATGAAAAAAGGTATTGAAACAACAGAAATACCGTTCTTCAGAAGAATGCTGAATATACCATTGACCGGACTTGTAAGAAAAGACGAGGTTTTAGAGAAAAAAGAAACAAAAAGATAATTAGCATAAGAAAGGATTTCTAGGATGTATAAGGTGGAAGTAGGGCTTGAAATATTTGATACTCGCAGGACATAGAGAAGACAAGAGAAAGAGAGAGAAAGATAGAGAGTGAGAGAAAGAGTGAGTGAGTGAGAAAGGGAGAGAGAAAGGAAATCAGCGCATAAAATTATTGATGAGCTTAAGTAAATGGATAATGAACCAGGGATTAGGACAAATAAAAAACAAATAACATTTATAAAGAACTAAAGAGAACAGAAAATGGTAAGAGAGCCATGATCGACTATGTCCTGATGAAACACAGCACATACAAAGATGTTTTCAAACATGTAAAATTGAAAAGCCGCCGAAGAACTTACAATAGTGAGGTTTTTATACGTTTTCTTAGTACCTTGCAATTACATAAAAACCAAACATAATGAGAATGAAAATTGCATTGATTCCGACACACACACACACACGCGCGCGCGCGCACGCGCGAGTGTGTGTGCTTGTAGGTATGTGTGTATGTATGTGTCTTTGCATGAAAATCATCGATCAATTTGCTCTAACCAGACAGTGGTTTGCCTTATCTTATCGCATCGACAATTTTTAAACTAACAATAAGGTTTGGTACGTTGGTATTTGTAATAATTTCTGGAATATTTTTAGAGAACAATTTCTGTAATGTCGGCAAGATAGCATAAATATTACTGAGATAGATTGTTAATTCCATATGCATACATAGATGCATAGACGCACGCATACACACACACGCACACACACTTATATATATATATATATATATATATATATATATATATATATCCAAATGAAAAAAAGGAAGAATAAAGTTAGAATACGTATTTACTGTTATAAAGTTATGGTTGAATAATATATATATATATATATATATATAGTATAAATTATATTTTAGAACATGTACAAATTTTTTATATATCCACTACAAATCGTACATTTGTTTCAACATTGAAACTACAAAGTATCGTCAGGTGGTGTGGACAGGAATGCAAAGCCTCTTTTCTGAAATTTGGTGAGTTGTGTGTGTAATGTTGGTGGGGGTTAGTGATAAGGGAATAAGTCTTGAGAATTGTCCGTTTGAAATTTAAAGCAAGTGGTGTGGGTGTGAATATAGTTGATTAATGAGTGTTTTGGAATTTTGACAGATTTAACATTAGCAGTTAGGATATAAGTTTTATGATCTTGCGATTACATTGTAGTTTCAATGTCGAAACAAATATACAATTTGTAGTGGATATATAAAAATTTGTACATGTTCTAAAATATAATTCATAATAAATATTCACACCTCTATATATTATATATCGAGTACTGTTTTAAATTAATGTTTTGGTCGTTGTAAAAAATTTTTTTTCATCTTTCATTATTCACTCGGATATGTATATATATATATATATATATATATATATATATATATATATATATATATATATATATATTCAACGCGTTTGTACTTTTGAGCGCATTCGGCTATAATTTTAGCCATTATAAAGAATTAATTTTGTTTTAATTATAAATGAACATGTTAAAACATGTTTGTTTATAAGTAAAACAAATTTAATGATTATACCTTTCTTATCATTTTCAATGAAACCTGTATAAAAAGAGAGATTGTAAGTTTATGACTTGTAACACTTTGTTCCTGATTAAATTTTTTCAACATTAATTTGTCAGACTTTTAAGAAAATGTCAACATAACCCAAAATTTTGTTTTAACATATAAGCAATAAGGAAAAAATATTAAGATCCACTATTTTTTAAGTTTTCTAATGATGTAATTATACAGTAATTATGTATTTTTGACGCATTTAACAGTTTTTATCTAAAGCATACCAGACAACCTTACAAATAAACAAAAATTTCAAACTTGTAGATACAAAAATATATCTATTAGGTCGGTGCAAAACTTTTTGCTGGTTTGTAAAAGGGGCGTTTAAATCATTGTAATTTATGTTATGCATATTGTTATTACTTAAACATAACACCATGATTAATTTATAACTTTTTCTTTCAGATTATTAAAGCAGTTTATATTTTCCTGCATTATTCTTACCCATATTCTTTCAATCTTATGAGCAAATTACGCATACTCTACTCTGTGAGTTTTACAGAGGTTCTAATGCAAATGTAACGTGTTTCTTGTTGCGAATCTTCGCAACATTCAAACACTATTTTTGTGTAGGTCTGTCACAGGTGATGAGAAGTGGATTATCTACCATAACGTTAAACGTCGGCGATCGTAGATAAATCGTGAAGAAAGCCCAGTTCAGCAACCGAAAGCAGGACTCCATTCCAAAAAGATCATGTTGAGCAGATGGAATCAAGTTATAGAGAGCAAAAGTCGCTATTGTTATAAATAAAGATTTTCAAAAACACACAGTTTTTCATTTTCAAGATGAAAATTTTAAATCGGCAAAAACTTTTGCAACGACCTGATATATAAAGAAAAAGATTGTGGAATATTTAGCGTAATTATAGAATAATATACAATTATGTTTTTTTAGAAAAACAAAAGTAAGCTGGACTTTCTATTTTTAAATGATCCCATAATGATCTTAAATGATTTTGATTGCCAGTTCTGCCCACTGTTTTGCACTGGAAACTTCCAGTCTTGGTGGTTATAGATTCGAAAACTTTTTCACAGAGATTATGCTTTTCTGCGAGCCTTCAAGCTACGTAACTTCTGATAATCATCTGCTTTGTACGATTGATCAGTAAATAAATTGTTCGCCCATCTGTAAGAGATGAATATAGAAATTACGAGTAGCTTGTCTTGTTTTTTTAGCAGAAGTGTAGACGCCCAAAAGCTGGTATTGCTCTAGAATTCCATTTTGCGTTACTTGTTAGGTGTTTTTGAAACTTCACTTTAGGAACTCTGCCAGTTTCTTCAAAGACGCGACCTCGTGTTAAATGAAACAGAAAATTTATATCATAACGTCATCTTGTTGTTTCTTGGGAAAAATCATATGAAGTAAAAGATAATATGAACTCTGGCAAATTTATCGATAACACAGAACAACATATTGGAAGATTTGAAAGATTTAATAAAAGATTTGTCCATATTATTTAACAAAAACGTTTAAGATCCTATTGCTGTCGAAATACAGAGAATGATAAAAAAATTAATTTCTGCATTTTGTATACACAATTTTATATTTTTAGTTAGTATACAACGTTTCTTTGGGATTCATATTTTAGTTTTCTTCTACAGCCTTCGTCAATAAAAGATATAGAAGAATGTTTTACCTATATATATATATATACAACATACAAATCTGTTTCGCTGTATCACAGATCATCAGTGCGAATAGATATCCAACTGTTTCTAGCCGGGATCGAAACTCGATCGATTTGGTTTCGGTCGGAGTCGCTAACCTCTAAGCCTTAGGCACATGGAATCAGAGAAGGAAAATTTTAGCTTAATAAAAAGTTTACAGAGGAAAACGTTATATTACGTAATTCGCTTTTTTTCCGGTGACAAAAACATTAATTTGGAAATTCTTACAAAAAACAAATAATTGACAGATTGTAATTAAACTTTCAGGACTTATTTACATATGAATACACTTATTTTTAAAATCATTATTTTAAAACAATCTTGGTAAAACTATTTTTTTACATCTGTTACTCCACCTCCACCTAAATTCATGAAATTTCAAAAAATTAAATTCTGCGGAAAAAAATGGTCTTATTTGTTAAACTCAGGACTCGTTAAGGATTTTCAGTCATGTATTGTTTTTAAAAACCATTTAGCCCCTTTTACCGAAAGTCTGATCCGAATAGTAGAATAAAAAATGCAATAAAACTACGACATCATCTAATTCGATACACTTTTAATTGCTTTACTAAATGATATAAAAGTCATGCAAAATTCATCTGAAAAGTTTTTTTGTCGATTAATAATGAAATTTCAAAAGAATTGTTTGCATTTTATTTTCTTTGAATATAATAATTTATAAACCCTCAAAAATATTATTAAAGTTTTACCACTTTTTGTAGATGTTAGGCTGGCAGGTTACATAGTGAATACTATATTTAATCAACGAAAATTGAAAACTTTAATACAGATCATTTAGCCATCGTATTTGTAAAATAATTTTTTGTGTGAGTTTATTTAAAGATTTGTGTATGGTAATATCTAGGTGTAAATTAAAATATCATGTGTTTCAGAGTTTATTCCCTTTACCGCGAAAAAATTGTACAATTATTTCACTTGTGATCGCAATACGCTTATCTTATCTTGCATTTGTAAACACATTTAATTACGGTGGAAAGGTTAAAAATAACAATCGTGTTTAAAAATAGTTTTATTCTTCGTATCATGCTATTAATAAGTGACACTTGTGTTAATCAGATTAATTTAACATTAAATTTTCTAATTTTTAAAACATCGTGTGTCACATATGTATATTTTATTTTTGCAAGAATTTTAAAACCGAAAATGTATTTTCTTTACAAATCTGTCGATCGATCAATAATGGCTGAAAAATTAAAAATTTTTAAAAACATCTCAATAATTTTATATTCCAATCAATATAATTTCTGTTTGAAATACAATAGAGTAGTTTGCTTACTGGAAATAGTACACTTAACCATTTAGCATTCAATTAAAATTAAATTTTCAAGTAAACATTTTATTTTTAAAAATTCAATTGAAAATTTAGCTATCGAAAATGAAAATTAGACTAATCCAACACCTTCAGAATCTTCTGTACTATCCAACAATTGTCATCCGAACACTGAAATGTTTGTATTTGAGCATCCGGCATGAATGCCAAGGAGTATAACATGTTTTTACAAATTTCTTGCTTCATGGGGCTCTTTTATGCACACAGATCATGCTAATATAGTGTGTTGTCGTAAAAAAAAAAACAGTGCGCATGCGCGACATTGCAAAAAGGAAAATAAAATGTCGACAACTTTCTCATCGCACATTGTATATCTATGCTTGTCAATGTTTTAACAATGAATTTGACTGAAGGCATTTAATTGGTGGTGACGTCATTAAAGCATGTAAAATATAAAACTTCGAAGCCACACAAGAAATTGAAATGGATGAGTATAAATAACACTATTATATTGAGGGGTTGTGGTGGATTTATGATCAGTCCTAAAAAAGTCGATCTAGGCTGAGTGAAACCAAATAATAATTGATTAAGACAATCTCATATATAGAGACGTCTCAGCTGCCTAAAAATAAATGTGGAAAATTCTCAGATTATGCAGAAACTCCTGGTCATTGAACTTAGTTCTCTTGAAAATGATTATAGAAACTGCTTAGTTACCGTGGCATCGTGCCAGTTATCCCTAATATGACCAGTTTTTTATTAAAAATTTGGCAGAAGTAGAGTCAGTATTGAATTCCTTGCAAGAAATTGACAGATGTGGCTGGAGAAAATGCCGTGTAAGAGAAATGATCTCAATGATCATGTTCTTGGAATCTATATGGTAATCAAATTTTCTACTGACGTTTGAAATCTTTACTTATTCCCTTGTCTAAATCCACATCTTATTTCGACACCTGCCACTATGCCGAAATAACAAAAAGTAGAATAATCCCTTGTCTTTGGAACTGTGGAAATGCACAAATCCGACAGAGATGCAAAAGCACTAGCCAAAATTCTCCGGATAATCCCGGGTGAATGGAAGTTTTGACGGGATTATGCCAAAGAAGTTCATATCACTCTTTCGATCATATTAAAACAGTGCTGGTATCTTGTGTCGCCTTTTCATAGAAGAAAGTCGAGCAAGGTGTTTTGTCGAAGAGCCAAACAAATCCATCGTCTGCTTATTAGTTGAATGTTGTACGCTAAGCCTCGTAACTCATAATTTTCGTAAGCAAACAACGTAGAAGATTTAGGTGAAAGACAGATGAAACATTTCAAAAGAATATCTTAAATGTAAAAATTTGTACACTACCGGCCATAATTATTAGGCCACCCTAGTTTTTTAAATGAAATTACGTATTTCATACTATTTTTAGTATTTATTGCCAAGTGGATAATTCTAAATGAAAATAGAATGGTTCTTTTTTAATACTGCACAATAACATGTGCATCAAAGGAACAGGTTTTGTGCTCTCTTCCCCATGCTAGTCTCTTCTTCTTATTGACTGGCCAAAGCAAATGCTTCCTAGCTGCTTTGTAAAATTTTATTAAGTAATATTAAAAAAATTGTATTTTCATTTAGAATTATTCACTCGGCAATAAATACTAAAAATATAATGAAATACATCATTTTTTTAAAAAGCTTGGGTGACCTAATAATTATGGCCGGTAGTGTACATAGCAAAGCTGATAAAAGACTGTATATTAATCAAAATTATTTCAATATATGACTGAGAATTTAGAGGCTTATTAAGAAAGAGTTGTGCTAGAAACGTAAAATCTAATAATGCACTCATTAATTTTAATTCTTCTTATTAATAGTTGCATTGTTTCTATCCAGTCACACTGACATTTGACAGCAATACTTCAAATGTAACTAGTAGCGAGTGGATAATGGTAAAAATTGGGCATTGAGATGTCATCAAGTATCTACAGAAAAAGGATTTAGCCCTCAAGGACATTCATGCTGGCATGGTTGCCAGGTTAGTGGATGACGCTTTAGCTTTATTAACAGAACAAAAGTGGTCATCTGATATTGGGAGGAGATGGGAGAGCATTTTACAAAGGATGACGCTCTAGCTTAATTAACAGTACAAAAGTGGTCACCGGAGGAGAAAAGAGAGCCTTGAAGAAGGAGATGAGGCTACAGTTTTATTCACAGTAAAAACGTGGTCACCTGATTTTCGTCGGGTTGAAGAAAGCCTAAAGTTTAACTGTCCTGCAGCTACTACTACTGTGGGAAACATTGATCGTGCTTATTGTTTAATTACTGATGAAAGGCGATTGATTATAAATCAAATCGCCATTGCTATTAACATATCCTGGGAGAGAGTCGAGAATTTTCTGCACAATAAATTTGCATGAGAAACGCTTTCTGCTCTATGGAGAGTACCATGTCAATTTTTTTTTAAGGCAGTTACAAATGGCTGTTAAAACAAACCGCCCAGGATAACTAACAAAAGTGGTCACAATATTGAAGCAGATGTGTATTTGCTTTTAATGGCTGTTGTGCATGACCTTGAACTTGTTGATTACAGCCTTATTCTTTTGATTTGTTTGTCAGCTTAAATGTGGCACTAGGCTGAAAGATTTGGGTACTCAATAGTGAGTTCACTGCACAACCATAATTGTTTCAGCGAGACAAGCTAACGAACCATTACACCTGGTCGAGGAGTCAAGAAAAAAACAATTCGGTGTTTAATCTGCTTCAAATTAGTTCCCTTTAAAAACTACACATTTCATCTAGTGCTGTTTCAACTGATGAAAAAATTCCTGTAACTCTCTTTTGGGAGGCATAGCGAGCAGCTACCTCGTCTCTTTCTCTTTGATTTGCTCAACGTCTTGAAATCTTATTTTTGACTTTTGGATAGGGGAAATGTCGTAAGTAGCGTGGTATATGGAATGGGATGGTTGTCGGACTTAGGGAATGTTTCCCTTGACCGAAAATTACTCCACAAGCCATGCTCACTGATATAAACTCTGTTGCGTGGTGAGATGACCACGCTAGATACATTTTCTTTCCAACTACTCCTATATAACAACATAATCGAATCAAAACTTTATAACTTTAGGTGCGTGTGAGACAGAATGGAAAGAGCGTCGTCAGCTAGGATCTCGAATAGATTAATCTGCAGCTGGTTGATATCTCGACTACTACTTCTTTTATGTACCATGTCCTTTCAGGACGTAGGCGATCATGACCTTCCACATCTCCCTGTCCCTGGTGACTCTTAGCACGCTTTCTCCCGTTGCACCATGCAACACTCGTTCCGTCATCCACCTGATCAGGTCCTTCAAATATATTATCCGCTGAGTTCTGTCTTTTTTTCCCATCGATTTGGCCTGTTAGCGACAGGTTCTCCAAGACTTCCTTCCTCATTGCATGTCCCAGGAAGTTTAGTTCTTTCTTTCTGATGCTCAGTATTAATTTCCTTTTCGTCTCCATCCTTTCTAAAACCCGATATTGCTCATATGCTTGGTCCATGATATCTGCAGCATCCTTCTGTAGAATCACATTTCAGCTGCTTCAAGTTTTTCCTTCATCTTCCAAGATATTGTCTAACATTCACTGCCATATTGAGGAACCGACATCTCGACACACTGCCAAAACAGAGAGCTGGTGAGACAAGGTGGCTCTCGTGGGCTCAACACTTTCATGCCATTTAGCAGCAGCAGCATATCCTGCATCTTTTATCATATCCGTGCCCGCGATATTTTTGTAGGGTAAAAATAATTTTCGTCACGTTTTCTCTTTAGTTATTTAGTTTCCTTGTTTTCAGATAATGGTCAAATATAGTGACCATCTGGGACTTACCTTGGGTAGTTAATACCAAAGTAAATTGTTTCTTTCTACCATGAAATTCTAAACAAAAAACAGGCTAAGTGCGCGGGAGATTTCTGATAATAACACCCGATTGTTTTTCGGAAAACACAGGGGTTATATGTATTCGGATTTGAAAATTCTTTCCATAATTAATTTGCTAGTATATTTCTCGAAATCTGCGTCGAGTATCCTCATTTCGAGAGATTTAGAAATAGAATTGTGAAATAGGTGTTATTATTTTCCTTTTATAATCCATAGCCAGTGAGATAAAAAAAAAGTCAAACATAATAGTTTTGACGAAAGGATTCTGGATTTCTGAAAATAATCTCAGACTATTTACTAAGAATTTGGTTTTAAAGATTAGTTTAAAGCAATCATATTTCCAATCATGCAATTAATTATAGTGAATTTCAGTACTGAATTTCAGTGTCACTTGCTATCTACCTTAAGACATTTAAGGAATGATTTCTGCGTTAGCGAACTTTTATTTGAATAAAGAGTTTAACAGTTCGGGTAGTTGCAACAGCTCCTCTAGAATTCAGTAGCTAAACAAGAGTTCACTACATCTGGTGTTGTACTAGCAATTAAGGTCAACACCAAGCTTCGAAGCTAGGAATATACTCCCTACATTTAACGTATATCAGCCCAGAAAATAGAATCTGTGAGTCGAATTCAAGTTCCAGCAGGAACTTAAGTATTTTATCTTGCACTAATAATTCAGAGAAAGGCATTGATATATCAATTTTTTGTTCAAAAAAGCCTAAAATATTATGTCTTTTTTTATCCATTCGCCCTAACCAAGATGAAAATTCCACCGAGACGCGAGGGGCTACTGAGAGTAAAATTGAATGAAAAACTTTAAAAGAAACCAGACCACTACCGTCTTAAAGAGGAAATAAACTATAAACATATACTCCTGTTTAAAAGATTGGGAGGAATGTGAACTGGATAATAAGCGATACTTTCTACTTCACTGAGAAAAAAATAATTAGTAAATAAAATTTCAGAGACATTAGAGGTATATAGTTGATACAAACTTTAGAAAGAAACGGAAACACGGTCCTAAATAGGAAACAAGAGATAAACTTTTATTCCTGTTCAAAAACGGAGAGGAGTGTGAACCGGACAATAGGTGAACCTATTTATTTTTATTGAAGAAAAAATAAAATTTCAATTAAGAGAGATGTTAGAAGTAGAGATTTGAAATAGAACTGGAAGCCCAAACGTAAACAAGAAACAAGAGATAAATTTATTCTACTCTTGTCCATAAAAAAGGAATTAGACAAATTTATCTATGTCAAATCTACACCATTTTCCATTGGTACGGCAAATAGTCTAAAAGAAGGAAATCGCTGATCTTCCAAATCATTCCAACCAGACCTGAGTTAGTTTTGAGTTGTTTATTTTTAAACTAGGATTGAGTTAACGTAAATAGATATATAACTGAAATAAAATTAGTAAAATCTTTATAAGATTTGTGCAAAACTTCCAACAGTCCACATTTTTTGAAACTAAAGAATAAATACACCATATATCATCTATTCCTTATTTTCTTTCGTGTAAATTTATGCTGCGTTGAGAAAAATGGTAAAAACACAATCATACGCAATACTTTACATGTTGAATCGTTACAAAAATACAACAGCAGGAGCAATGAAGATGACTGATGACTATTATGGCGGTATTTCGGTTAGAATCAGTATGAAACAATAAAGATTAATTTGATTTAGAAAACAATACAAGAGGAGACAGATCTCAGGAATATGGGTATTCAAAAAGCAAAATATTGGTTTCACATGAGACGTCATGAAGAAAATTGGTTGCTATATCCTCACCATCCTACCCGATCTGCAAAATAATTTTTTATGGAATAACAAAACGTGGATCAATTGTTATGATGTAAAGCACCAAGACACGCTGGTGGATACGGAAAAATATACAACATCAACAGCAAAACTAATAGTTCAGTAAAATTGCTCAGTGTTGCAAAAATATAAGATACTTTATCTATGAAGAATTATAGAAGCTTAGTGGAATTGTCTCTGACAGTTGTCACATTCTGAGTTTCAATATAATTAATGAAACACAAAAACATTCAAAATCCAAAAAATTCAGAACGCCTAAGTGAAATATATCTTTATTCCACACATTATTTATTAGACTAAAAAATGACAAAAAATACACAGAGACAGAAAGTAAAATCAAAATTAAAAGATGGCTTAAAGTAAATTTTAAACAAGCACATATAGACCGAGAAGAAAAGATAAACATATAAAACGAGAGAGATAGATATAATATAAGCACATATAGACCGAGATAGATAGATAGATAGATAGATAGATAGATAGATAGATAGATAGATAGATAGATAGATAGATAAACACATATAGACCGAGAGGGATAGATAGAATTATAACACATATAGATTGAGAGGAATACATAGAAAGATAAACACATATAAACCGAGATAGATAGATAGATAAAAGGATATGCACATATAGACCGAGAGGGATAGATAAAAAGATCAGCACATATAGACCTAGATAGATAGATAGATAGATAGATAGATAGATAGATAGATAGATAGATAGATAGATATAGCCTGAGAGGGATAGATAGAAAGATAAATACATACAGACCGAAAGGGATACATAGACAAATAAACACATATAGACCAAGAGCGTTAGATAAAAAGATAAACACATATAAAGCGAGACGGATAGATAGAAAGATACTCATATATACTGAAAAGATAGAGTGATAAGCAAGTATAGAGGGATAGATAGAAAGATAAATACATATAGACCGAAAGGGATAGATAGAAAGATAAATAAGAACCTAATGAAATCGATGCTTAATGTCATGTTTTTCAGGATGCAGACGATCATTACTCAAGATTCTTTTTATTTATTATCTCTTATCTCTGAATTGCCATGCATTCTGGGGTAATTTAGTCCGATCAGAAAAGATGGAAAACGACAAGACACAATCGGCGATGAATTGAGGAAACCAGGGTGAATGGGAACTAGGACTGTGTAAACCAGTGTTAGAAATGGAGAAACTAATATTTAATAATTACTAGCAGAATGAAATTGATATCAAAATAAACAGAGTGATGGGAACAGACAGTGGACGAAATGAATGTGGAGACGAGTACATGTTCATAGTACACACAGCAAGCAATAAATAAGAGAGGACTGTACGTAGCGTTTGTATGCTAATGCTGGGTTTATGAG
Source organism: Ascarosepion bandense (assembly GCA_037127315.1). Lineage (NCBI taxonomy): Eukaryota > Metazoa > Mollusca > Cephalopoda > Sepiida > Sepiidae > Ascarosepion > Ascarosepion bandense. The sequence goes on along the minus strand of JBBBDQ010000692.1, from coordinate 1,181,210 downwards.
TATATTTTCAAAACATAGGTATTGTAATGGAATAAGATAAAACTATGCTTCAGTCATGTTCTATCTATCTATCCTCCATGTTTTTTTAATATCTGTCTTTTCTTATCTATCTATCTATCTATCTATCTATCTATCTATCTATCTATCTATCTATCTATCTGCTTCATGTCTTTTAATGTATGTATGTATGTATGTATGTATGTATGTGTGTATGTATGTATGTATGCGCGCGTGGCCGAGTTGTTAGAATGTTCGCTTTCTGACCATGAAGCTCGAGTTCGAATTTCGTTATTTTTGGTTTGTCAGGAAGTTGACTTCTGGAGAAGGCGATTCTAGCGTGCGGCACATGTGGAAAGCGCCTGAAAACCATACCGCGGTTTGGCCCAAGCCTTGTGAGTGAATTTGATGAGCCGTCGATATTTGCGCTAGATCCAGGTCACAAGTTGTTGTGACCAAAGATGTGAGCGCCCTGGCTTTGTTCTGGCTCTTGTTCGTGCTAGATAACGCGCTCTCTCATAGAAACTGTAACTAATGTTCACACAGCATAGATGCAGTATAAACCACATTTGGGATCTGTAGGTGTTGAACAAACAGAATTGTGCCAGAGAAGACGTCTACTACGGGGATTAGCTAGTCGCTCCGGTAAACGGGTATCCTCGAATACGAGTGGCCAAACATTATGTATGTATGTATGTATGTATGTATGTATATATCTCATGTCTTTTAATTTCTGTATGTGCGTATATATGAATGTATGTATATATCTATCTAATAAGTCTTTTCGTGTCTGTCTACACGCTATGAACAGAGCTAGGGATTAGCCCGAAATGGATGTACAGTGGGTGCTATGCTAATACATATAGCAACGTGCAAGCATGTGCATATAAAATTGTACATGGCTTGCCTGTTTTTAACCTCGATGTTTCAAATACAATTCCAAAGAAAACCATGAAAGAGAGAGAAAGAGAGAGAGACAAAGAGAGGGAGAGATAGACAGACAGACAGACAGAGAGGGGGAGAGAGTGTTCTATAAAACGAAATAATATCTACATTTGTCGAATTCAGATACTCTCAAAGATTGTCGAATTCAGATACTCTCAAAGATTTTCTATATTTCTTTGCTTTCATGTTCTCATCTGATGCCAAAGAATAATGTCCAACAGAGAGGCAGGATGGAAAAATGAATGGCAAGCGTAGTTTTTCACAGTTTATATTTTTATTAGAGAATACCCAAATTGATGATGTGCTTTTATTTACAGAATAAAAATGCTAGCAAGATTAAATGATTTTATTTGATCCTCAACCCCACAGGATATGTTTATTTCGTACGTATCAATTGTAATTTTTCCAACATACTTTCAGAAATTATTCATCAAACCAGCACGCATATTAAACGTTTCTCAAAAATAGAACACGTATTTAAAGAATTTAATGTTCCCTATCATTATAAATATTGCAGAGGATACATGGTTTTGGTCCCTTAAGAATATTATAGTCACAAGGCAAATCAATTTAGGTGGCTATATCTGTTTTGAAATGTCCAAGCAAGTAACTTTACATTCAGGGAATAAATAAATATTAATATCAAAGAAGAATGAGCATACATTGTTTAAAAATACCTATTAGAGTGGAACCTCTATTTAAAAATATAATTTGGTTTCTGGAATGTTACATATAGTGATTTACTAACAATGACTCAGATGTGGTACAAGGCTGAATGTATAGAACTACCAGCAAGTATCGAACTCACTACTCATCCGTAACTGATCTAGCGAGACATGCATGTTAACCATTACAACACATCAAAATTCTACGACGATGTTAGATATAGGTTACTGAAAATATCATTTTTGTCGTCATTCCACAATGGACCGGCGACTTTACAAGGTAACGTTGCCAATTCGTTGCCTAGCAGAAAATGGGTAGTAAATTCCAGGGAGATACTAGAACGGACAGTCACAATCTAAATCAGGGCCTGCCCGTTAACCAAATACGAAAATAAATTATATAACTTCTATACATATTACTAACTTAAGAAACTTTTTTTCGAAGCTATAACTATAATTTCCTAATAATAATTGTAAAATTAAAATTCCTTAGAATATTTGTTGCATATCTTCTCATTAGCTATATAACTTAAATATATTATTGTTATGGTACATTACCTATGACATGCATGAACTCTTCCAAAATATAAATAAGCAGCTGTTTCTGTTTTGTTCTGAGCAGAGCCAGGTCTATTCTAGCAGATAACTTTTGCAGCCGAACCAATATAGACCCACTGGTGAAATTCTCATGTTGTATCTGTTTGTACAACTGTTCCTTTTTAATGTATTTGTTTTAACTCTAGTTCGTCTTTGTGTCTTTATTCCTGGCCCCTAACCAGGCCACAACTTGGTGACGTGGGCTCTTAAAAACCTTTGAGGACCCCTAAAAGAGGAGTGGAAATTGTAAATATTGGTTCAACATTAGACGCACGAAATTCTATTTTTTCGTCACACTTTGTTTTATTCAACTGTACTTGGGAACCCAGAAAAAGAAACCAAACGAAAAGAATTCTATTTCTGTCACACGTTTTTCTACTCAATAGTACTTGGTAATCCAGAAAAGAAAGCCGACAAATGTAACTAACATACACTAAAGTTGAACGCGAGCCGCTAAGCTACGAGAATTCTTGTTTTCTGAGAGAAAAAAACAAAAAAACAAAACAGAAAAAAACAAACACTCGTGATTTTCTGGTGAGTATGAAAGTAAAGTTATTTTTATTAATTGCAGTAAATTTTAATTCGGTTTCTATAGTTTACTTGTTTTTTTTTTGTAATTGTATTTGGGTTAATCTAAAATAAAAAAAATAAGAAAAGACACGTAAAACAAGGAAACTGACATTTACTGAAGTGGTTAAACTTATTACAGAACAGTTTATAGCCAAAATTTACTCTTTCATAAGAGCTAGAAGTGTATGAATTTAACGAGAAATGAGAGTGAAAATTACACTACATTCACGACGGTTGTGAACAAGCATTGCAAAGATTTCAAACTGTCAGAAATGAGTGCGAATAATTTGAAGTGTCTGATATTTGTTTAGGGACACGTTTCAGCTAAAGACGCTGAAGTTAGACCAGTGTCTGTTTAGTGTTAGACAATGGGACACAATTTAATTCCGGTGATTTTAAGGATTTTTGTGAGACCTTCAAGGTCAATCATTTTACAGTCACTCGATAACACACCAGATCCAACGGACAGGCCTAGCGCTTCCTTGACATGCTGAGAAAGCTCTGAAGAAAGCTAGGGGAACACCCACAGAAAAAGCCCTACAGCAGTTTCTTTAGGTATATAGAATCACGCCCAACGACAATAGACCGTCATCATTATCCTAAGCCGAGATGATGTTTGCACGTAAAATCAGGACTGTGTTCGAAAAGCTACTTCCCAAACAAACAAAACCTGAACGAACAAATACGGTATCTACAAAACGCTACCAAACCGGAGAGAAAGTTTTTTTTCCTGGATGTTTCGGTATTATGATTATCTTTCGAAAATTTGCAAAATCGAGAAAAGAGTAGAAAATATGGTCTACATAATTAAGAGTCAACGGTTTACTCACAATAGACACTTAAATCAAACGACGAAAAGCCTGTCAGACGATTCTTACAGCGGTCCTTCTGAAGAGAAAGAAGTAATGGATGTCATTTACGAGACCTTTAACATGCCAATACTCCAAACACCCCCGGAACAGCACCGTTTAAAAAGAAAAATGACGGACTTTGTCGTCGTTAATCCAAAAAGAAAGGAACAAATATTAAGACTCCTGGGGAGTTGATACTTAGGAGTGGGGTGTTATGGTAACTTACCCCCAGAACACATGAACTTTTCCAAGCTACAATTAAGCAGCAGCTTCTGTTTGTGCTGAGTAGAGCGAGGTCTATTTTAAGTCTTACAGTCGAAAAAATACAGTCACGCATGTGATCTTCTCATGTTTTTTTTTTCTGGTTGTATAACTGTTCCTTGTTAATATATTTGTTTTAACTGTATTCCGTCTTTGTGTCTTTATTTCTGGCCCCTAACCAGGAGACAGTAATCACATAATAACTTCCTTAAAATCTATTTTCTTTTTCGTCTTAATTTTAACTTAAGTTGTATTTACCAATTTTATATTGATATTAACACTATTCCGGACCTTTTAGCAGTGGCCGTATAAACCTGTTAAAACGTCTAACCTATTTCTCCATCTTATTTAGTTTTAATTTATTTTATTATTTCACATTTTTGCATCTGTCACCAAAGTAGCAGACGTACTGGTTTCAATATAAAGGATCTGTCTCGTTTCTCTTTTGTTTTTTCTCTTTCACTACTCTTAATCATGTTTTTTACGCACACAAACAATAAATTTATTTTCCCATAAAGTTTTGTTCTCGCTGATGAGACGGATGTTAAATTAACAGGTCGAAATGTCAATCCGATTTTACAAAATGAGAATTTTCTATATGTAATTTATATATATATATATATATATATATATATATTTGGTTAATACTAGTAGAGTTACATTCCACAATTAAATATTTACTTTTAAAAAACTTAAATATTTTTAAAAATTTGTATTTATTCTATAACAAAAAATGGCTTTATTATGTCACACCATTTATACTAAAAAATAATGCTATTAAGCATGAATTTAATTTTATTTATTCTCTAACCAAAACAATGGTTTCATTATGGCACACCATTTATACTAGATTTTACAATAAAATTTTACTAATCCGTCAGATTTATATCATTTGTTAACGCTATTTTTAATAGTAATATTTGAGTAGACGTTCTGTTTTGTTTTTGTTATTTTCATTTCTATTTATTTTATTAAACAGTTTATTTCTTTATTTTTCTCTATCGACCTGAATGTTCAAGTAATACTGTTTAAAAAAATTGCGCTCTCCAGCAGGAATCGAACCAGAGATACCAACCGTTTATACTGGCACGCTTTACCGTCTTAGCCATGATCAGCAGTATGTTCGGGTGAGGCCAAATTTCATGATTCCAAGTTGGCCCAGACACACGAGCGATTGGTATATAATGAAAACCTGATTTATGACCGCAACGACACCGTGTATATATATATATATATATATATATATATTGAATAAATACAAGATTACAAGAAAGTAAAAATTAAGTGACAAATAAGAAATATTAGTTGACTGGTATTTCAGTAGCACGGAAATATTCGTGTTCTATATTCACACAGGACGATGGTTTATTCAACTTGTAGCTGGTTGAATATGGAATAGCAACATCTCTCTTGTTGCAGACTATTTAACCTTGTCTGCTTCAATTCATCGCTGGTCTCGACTCACTCAATTTCGTTTTCCACCCCAGTTTTATTAAAAAGACAAAAAACCTTGGTGTGAAAGTTAGCGACTGAATTGCTGATAAAATACAAATTTGCATTTACCTTCTAAAAAATGCAAGTTTTGATTTTTTATAAATAATTTCGCCTAAATACAAAAATACTCCACACTTGAATTAAAACACCTATCCCGCTGAAATAAAAATAAAAATAAACAATTCTATAGAAAAGACCAAACTACTAAATTCTAAAGCAAAGTTTAACATTCCGAATTAGATTAGAAACCTACCCGTAAAAACTTTACTTAAATACAAAAATATTCCGTACTGGAAAAATCAAAATTAAATGAAAAAAAATGGCTCCCAAACTCGAAAAAGAATCAATTTCCTATATTCAAAATTAAGATTAAATATACTAATTCAGATTAATTATACCATACACAAAATATATACCGTACGAAAGAAACACCTCACCCCCTATCACGTCCATCTAAGGAACCCCAAGGGAGACAGCCTGGCCACTAGATAAAAGAGAATACATAAAATCTATTTAGTAACAACAGACACTCATTAATCAAACACTAGCTAACCACGCCACTGTCCTAAAAATTCTTAAGGGCAACAAACAGGATGGGTTCCCTAATCACAACCCCCCCACACACACAACTGACCAAGTAATCAACATTCACACACCACGTTCTTCGAAGTTCGAACCAAAATATTTTCCCGACCAATAAAAACGCACATTCTAAAAGATAATGCCATTAATCAACCATTTAACTTTACACACCAAGTTCTTCAAAAGTCTAACGGTCAACACGAAAGACATATTAACTTTATTATCAATAATCCCAACCAACCACACAACAACAATAAACCAAATATCTATCTACTTTCTTTCACATTTATTTACTTTTTATATGTGCGTATATCATGGAAATGTATGTTTTTATTTATAGGTCAATGTATGAATGTTACAGGGAGAAATAGCTTATAGATATCTCTCTCACTATGCACATATATATATATATATATATATATATATATATATATAATGAGAGGTCAGAATATAAGAGTTGTGAATAAATATAGTTTATCTAGCTAGCTAGTTAGCTAGCTAGTTATCGCCGCATCTATTGTTCTATTTATTTATCTATCTACTTTTAACAAAACATGTACGTATATCGTGAAAGCGTGAACTATTTTTAGAGCTTAAATTATGAATTGTACAATGAGAAAAAATTAAACCAGTATAATTAAATATAATTTACATTAAAACATGAATAAAAGAATATGGTTTCATGTTTTTACTTTAATATAGACAGCCAAGCTTACGAAGTATTTAAATTGTAATGCAAATAAATGTTAACTGATAATCGATCATTATGAAATATTTGTTCCTTGTCACTAAAATATGTTTAACTTCGGAATTAATTTGATAATTTTAAATTCATTTTAATTTTAATATTTATTTGTTAATTCAATGAATTTCAACTGGAATTGAGTAAATATAAAATTCGTATAATTCTGATGAGGTCTTTTCAGTTCTAGAACAGAAAAGGACATACCGGCATGATTTAAAATGGGGCACGTGCATCTGTTTGAATAAGAATAATTTTTCTAAAAGGAACATTAATAAACAAACAGAATGCAAATATGATGGTAGAAATTCTTGTCAATTTTCATTGTTTTAAGAAACATATTTGAACTGACTTTTGCACGAACCTCTTTCAACAGTCCTTAGAATTAGAATATGTCTTCCTTCACAATATAGTTAATGACGTGACAAGGAAGACCATTGCTAGATATGCAAATATTTAATCCTAGAGTGATAAAAGCTAATCACACTAGGATTCATCTTCATCATAATCATCTTTTTCTTTATGGACATTTTCTTCATCTTCGTCTTCATCTTCTTCTGTACCTTCTTCGTCTTTTTCTTTGTCTTCTTCTTTATCATCTACATCACCATCAGTATCTTTCTTCTTTTCTCACCTGATTCTTTATCTTCATCTTTTCTTCAGCTCCTTCTTTATGATTGCCTTTATTTCTATTTTTCTTCTTTATTTTCTTCGTCCTCATTATCATCTCTGTTCTTTATTTTTTCACCCTCTTTTACTTCTTTTCCTCTTTATGTTTCTTCTTAATCATCGTCTTCATTTTCTACATCATCATCTTATACTTCTCTTTTATCTTCTTTTTCGTCTTCTTTACTCTTTATAAGCCATTCAATTTACTCGTTCTATAAGCATGAAACTTTCAATCAAAGGGATTGTATTCTGCGAGTTTATCTGCTTTAAAGTTTGAAACTTAAAATATAATGATTGAACTACTTATACCTAAAAAGATAATATACTACTTCAAGAATATAATTGATGGATTGATTTCTACTTAACGGCTTATTAACACTTTATTGGTTATTTAAAGCCGAAATATTTTTGTTTGGAAAAATAATAACATTTTGTGACTTAATATTGCATTAATCTTTTATTTTACGATAAAGATTTTCCAGATACTAGTTAACCCATAGTAGAAAAATATAACTTTAAGCGCGAAATTGGACTGGCGTCGTGATCTCATTAATTTACTGTTTGCAATGCAATGTTAATAGCTATCTTCTGTCATCCTGATCACTCTTTTTGTTTTCCCTTATTAGTAGTATTTCTGTTTTTAATCCTAATAACCCCTTGCTTGGGGTGAATCGATAACAAAAAACTAATATAAATGATTTCACAACTTTCCAAAATGTGTTCTTGTGTAAAACGAATGTAATAAATTCGAATTCGATCTTTGGTTTTCGAGTTCTCATTCTGAGTCATTATATATTCCACATACCTGATGTTCTCTACATTAAGCAAATATTCTGTGTTAATGCCGTGGCGTAAATACAACACTATACGAAATGAACTAGGCAAAGCACCTCAAATATAGAACTCAAAGGGAAGTTCGTTGGACTAATTCGAGGAGATTTCCTAGTAACATCACGGGTGTAGCCTCAGAGAGACATACTATTATAACCGCTAGGAGAGAGTTATAGCAGTTAATTACCACTTTATATAATAGACTTCTTGTGTTATTTGTTAAACCTGGACGTGTACAGCCCAAGAAAATTGAGGGAAAATTAGGTTAGAAAGATTAGATTGATCAATTCCTTCAAGTTGCATGATTCAACATTTAAAATCATGATTCGATATTCTTATCTTAGTGTTAAAGTACCGACCACTGACATTAGTGAAAAATATCAATTACTTTAGCAATCTGACAGTTTTTACTTTTCTTTATTCAAGTCGTTTGCATCTGTTCGAATAGCAATTGGAAAAGGTCCGCTGCACGTTCACAATGTCAAGTTGAGAAAGATAAATGAATTTAATGAAACCGTTCATCAAAGATGTAGGTATTTATTCAAAGGTCATGTTTTGAGCACTACCTCTGAATTGGTGGGAGGTGGAGCGAGGAAGCTGATCACTTCTTACACCCACAGAGCCACTGCTACCGACGTGACTGGGTTAGAAGGAAGTCTGCGCTCTCATCTAGCTATGCTAACAAATGCCAGCGAACGGAAATTTTAACTAATGCCTAAGTAGTATTTTGCCCCCCAAATTTTAATTAATATTTTTAAATATTTTATTTCCTGTTAATTATTGCCCGCATTGAAGATTTTAATTTTTAGCTTTTGCAGATGGCCATGACACATAATACTGAAAATGAATAAAAACCATTGTGTTTTCTAAGTCTGCCCTGTGACATATAAAATGCCACATCCCTAAAACTGTTTAGTTGACGCTAGAAATACTATATTTCTGTTTAATAATTTGCGCAAGTTGTCAAAGTTGTGATAAAGTATCACTTTTAACGAATTTATATCTGTGAATATCTATGTGCATTTTATTTTATAATCGGAGTGACAAAATGTGTAAATACATGCTTCATATTTTGTTTGCAGACAGACGATTGTCTTGTTTACTTTGTTTGCAAACAGCACAAACTATGCACTCTACAATCTATTTTTCCTTTTATCAAAATTGGCAGCTTTTATGAAAACTGAGTCTAAGATTAGAAACAACGAATCAATTCTTCTGTTAATCCTGATTTCTCAACTTCAGGTTGACTTGTTCATTCTTTTTTATTTTCCTTCAGTTTTCACTTTCGATATATATATATATATATATATATATATATATATATATATATATATATTCTTTTATTTTTTTGGCAGCCGGCACTAACTTGTTCTTGGACCAGGAATAGATACCGCCTGTCATGAGATCTCTTGTCTTCTGAGAATTCTTACCCTTACACTGTCCAGAACAGCGATGTCAGGTGTGATGGAGCCTCTATTTAGTAGCAACATATCCATTTCCAACTGATACGGATATTCTTAGTTATTTGTACAAAAGATTACAAAGATTTCAATCCTTTCTGAATAAGTTGTGTTAAGGAAAGAATCGAAGATTTCAAATCAACTTTTGCTTAAAAGAACGTAACTATTTTTCGTTAAAACACGATGCATTATATATAAACTAAGAAACAGCTTATGAATATAAAATAGAATTAAAATAATTCATTAAATGTAAGAGTTTTTTTTTATTAAAAACGCGAGGCTTTTATATATAAAATAAGGTACTGCTTTCAATATAAAAGAGAATTAAAATAATTCATTAAATATAAAATAATTTTTACAGTTAAAATTCCTAAAAAAACTATTTCTTTGATTGATACGTATATTTCGCCCTCTTATGTACCGGGGACACCTTGAAGTAAAGGGTTATGCTAAGTGGTATTTTGTATAGATAGGAAGGGAAGATATAGCAGTTAATTCTGGACTTGAACATGTGAAGATTGTAGGGATCGAGGAAATATCCACCTAGATGATCTCTTTCACAGACCATTGGTTTGCGGGAAGATGTTTGAGTAGCTTCGTGCCGAAAGAATCGTGGGGAATGTGGATGGTTTTCTACTAAGTGGCATGTTGGGTCTTAGACGTGAAGGTGAGCCTTAGACTTAGACTTTTAGCGGAACCTAGGAATGTAGTGCGCCCATGCACTTTCCATGGAAGTAGCTATATGACAGTGAGAAGCTCACCGCATCCAGCTTGTGAAAGAGATGTTGGAGGATGAAAAATAATTCTTCTATAACAAGGACTCGGGCAAGTTTTTTAATTCTATCAAGATCGGTTGGCCAGCGAACGCAAGCCGCATAACTCGACTATATTCTGTAAAAAATGGGTTAATTTCTATTTTTGTCTTCAGAAATTTAATTAAATCAACTTTACAGTGTTAGCTGCTTGTGGTAAGTCAACCTGGATTCAGTCCATTTTTCAGTCTGTTTTTCTGTAATTTTTGGAAATTATTTATTTATTTTTTTCTGTTTCGTTTTTTGTTCGTTTTGGATTATTTGTCACTTAGTTTGTGTAAATTATTTTGCAATTCAACGTTATTTTTGACTTATATAAAGTTAAAACTTTGTAGACCTCAGTCACTTTTTTTCTTTCTTTTTTTTTAATTGGAGTAGATAGTTCCTACTATCGCCCGGTCTCACACTCCACCCCATTCTTTTGAATGGGTTTAGAGGTAATCGCCTTGTTTCTTGTTTAGGAAGGGGTTCCCGGTTCATCCCTCTACTCCGGTCTTAGTGTTAGTTCAGCTGGAAGCTCTTTGCAGTTACGGAGTATGGTGGCAACGTCTTTACATTCTGAGGGTACCGGGTTGGCAGTTTCTTGGTTGCTGCTTCCGACTGGTAGTTAGGAGCCCGAACTCTTGCGTAGCGTCTTGAGAGGCTGCTCTGATCAACAGTTGAATAATACCGGGGTTCTTGTAGTGCCATATCGCGCATGGACGGGCGTCCCTGCATGAACGTTCGGTGGGCAACCCCGAGGCCACATTATGTTGTAGGCCGCGCCAGTCTCTATCCTTCGCAAGTTGCAAATGATTGACCGACTGATTCTATTCTAAGACCTCTCCTTAACTGAATCACTATGGAAAAAAGCAAACATAATAGCAAAACTAAACCAGCTCATTTGAAAACGCCCAAACCTGTCTGCATCTCTTTCACTAACATACGCGGCATCCGCACCAACTTCATCAGCGTAGATTCATTCCTCCATAATAACTCACCTAATATATTAGCCCTATGTAAAACTACTCTTAACCCTTCTATCCCCTCATCTGAGTTCTACGTTCCTGGCTACCTTCCCCTATTCAGGAAGGACTCCAATGTTCATATGCATGGGCTTGGTGTCTATATCAGTGAACGCCTTCTCTTAGCTAGGGTGTCATCTTTTGAATCCCCAGATCATTCTTTCATGTACTTCCGCCTCTCACTTCTCAGCTCGATTAGCTATCTCTTCTTTCTCTACCGCTCTCCTTCTTCCAATGACTGTTCGTTACTTGACATCATTTCTGACAATATCAACAAAGCCATTTCTTCCCATCCCTCTGCCCATGTATTCGTGTTTGGTGACTTTAACGCCCACCACACCAAGTGGCTGAAGAACGCTGTCACCGACTCTGCTGGTGTCCACACCATGAACTTTTCAATCACCCAATCCCTTACGCAAGTAGTGGACTTCCCCACGCGTTTCTCCGACAACCCTAACGGAAGGGACTCACTTCTAGACCTCTGCTTCACTTCCATCCCAGACTCTTGCACTACCAGACAACTCTGCCCACTCGGAAACTCTGACACTGTAGTGTCCGTCAATATTTCACTCCACTCCCGCCCGACCCATGAAACCCAAACAAGTAGAATATCCTACTGCTATCAAAGAGCAGACTGGGATTCGTTCCGAGACTTCCTCTGTGACATCCCTTGGAAGAACGTCTTTAGTCTTCCCATCGAAGAATGCGCATCCGAGGTCTCCTCCTGGGTTAAGGCTGGCATCGATGCCTTCATCCCTGCTAGGAAATTCCAGCTTAAATCTCATTCGTTTCCATGGTTCTCACCCGCTTGTTCACTACGCGTCGGACCAAAACAGGCGCCTTTTCACTTCAGCTCGTAATAAGTTTAAAAGGATACTTAACGAAGCTAAGATGTTGTTTGCTGCCAGAATGAAGCAAAGCATAGCATGCTCTAAATTCGGCTCTAAAGACTATTGGCGACTCTGTAAAAGAGTACTTAACAAGAGCAAGTCCACAATACCCCTGCTAATCAACAAATTTGAGGTCCTCACCTCACCAGCAGATAAGGCTGAATGCTTTGCCCGCAGATTCTCTAACAATTCGAGTCTGGACTCATCTGGAGTTTTTACACTCGACTTCTCACCTAGAACCGAGGCACAACTGAATGATGTCCACATTACACCTTCGCTTGTCACTAACATAATCTTAAAACTTGACCCTCACAAAGCGAGCAGTTCCCGACTGTGGAATTCTCTTCCACCCGATGGCTACAATCTCCAGGAGTTTAAATGTAAGGTCAATAGACACCTCCTAACACACTAACCTGCTCCCATTCTATCAAACACTCTTCCCATCTGCCCAACCCTCATCCTCGCTATCCTTACTCATTTGTCACCTTCCTCCTGACATTCCCTATGTCTAACCACTTCTTCTCTTTACCTTCCCCTATGTAGCCCCATGCGCAATAGTGGCAGTGGAATGCCTTGCTTGGGGTGAGATGATTAAAAAAATCGGTAAGTAAAGACTGGGCAGCTATCTTCTTCTTCTATGTGCCTGTCCCTTCAGGACGTATGCGATCATGGTTCTCCGCGTCTCCCTATCCCTTGTGGCTCTTAGTATGTTTGTTCCTGTTACTCCTGTCAACCCCCGTTCCGTCAACCACCTGATCAGGCCCTGCAAATATGTCATCCACTGCCTTCTTCTGTCTCTCTTTCCTTTTATCTGGACAGTCAGTATCAGGTTCTCCAGACTCTCCTTCCTCATTGCGTGTCTTAGGTACTTCAGTTGTTTCTTCCTGATGCTCAGTATCAATTTCCTTTTTGTTGCAATTCTTTCCAACACCTCATCGTTGTTTGCATGCTCAGTCCACGATATCCGCAGCATCCTTCTCTAGAACCACATTTCCTCTGCTTCCAGTTTTGTCCTCATTTTCGATGATATTGTCCAGCAATCACTGTCGTATTGATGAACTGACATCACGTATCAGTCCAGCACACTTTTCTTTGTTTCTAGTGAGATTTTCCTGTGTTTTAGTATTTTGCTCAGCTTCTGGAACGCGTCCTTTGCCATGCCAATTCGCCTTCGGATCTCCGTGTCGTACTTTCCATCTCCTGTTAGAACACATCCTAGGTATTTAAATTTTTGGACTTGCTTTGTTCTGGTATCTCCCACCTGTATTTGGCATTTTGGATTGTACCTTATGCTGATGATCATGCACACAGTTTTCTTAAAGTTTATTTGTAGTACCTTTTTGTCACTCCCCACCGCTACCTTCTGTATGAGGTCTTGTAGTTTCCTTTCGTGTCTGCAATCAGCACTGTATCGTCTGCATACTTTATGTTGTTCAAGTTGTGGCCTCCAATAACAAATCCTGGCGTATCATCTAGGGTCCTCAAAATATTTTCGCTGTACAGGTTGAACAAGTCCGGTGAAAAGTCACATCCTTGTCTTTCGCCTCTTGCTATCTACTGAGATCATTACCTGTCTGTCTGCAGGTCGTTTGTTGCCAGTAGAGATTCTTGATTACTCTTATGTCTTTGCCGAAAATTTCGAGGCTGCAGAACATCTCCATCAATTCTTTGTGTCGTATCTTGTCGAATGCCTTTGCGTAATCAATGAAGCATAGGTACAAATCTTTCTTCATTTGTATTGCCCTTTCGGAGAGCATCCTAATCATGAATATGGCGTTCCTTATTCCAGTTTCTTTGACGAACCCGCACTGTTCCTGCCTTATCTCTGGCCTGATTCTGCTTCTCGCTCTATTCATCAGGATTCTAACAATCAGTTTTGTAATGTGACTCATTAAGCTGATAGTTCTGTGTAGTTCACACTTGTTTGCACCTGGTTTCTACGGCAGGTGCTATAAATATCGACTTGCATAGGTCGTCTAGTATAAATTATTATGTCGGTAAGTTTTTCTTTGACATATACTTCTAAGGTTATCAGCAGCTCTATCACTGCGCTGTTTCTGTTCATTTTGGCCATTGCAGCTTCCACTTCGGGTTTTAGTATTTCCGGTCCATCCATCTCCTTGTGTATTCTCGGTTGTTCTCTCTTGTCGCAAAAAGATCCTTTATATATTCTTCCCACCTCTGGAGTATTTCCTCTTTCCCTAATATGATTGTTCCATCCTTGGATTTTATGCATCCTGTTGAGGAGCACGATTTTGTCTTGTCAGTTAGATAGATAGATAGATAGATAGATAGATAGATAGATAAATTGATAGATAGATAGATAGATAGATAGATAGATAAATTAGATAGATAAATTAGATAGATAGATAGATAAATTAGATAGATAGATAGATAGATAGATAGATAGATAGATAGATAGATAGATAGATAAATTAAATTAGATTAGATAAATAGATAGATAGATAGATAAATAGAACAATGTTCAATTTCCTAATCTTTTTTTTTATATTGTTTCACTCTCTGTTGCTACCTTGTAACTTAGGGTCGTTATTGCCTTGCTTGGCATGAAAGGATAAAGAAAAACCTAATTAAAATTCATATTTGTGACTAAAACAAGCTATTGTCCGCTTTGAAAATTTCCATTGGTTTAAAGAGGAATCTACGAAATTCATGAAGAAAAAACCAGGTAAAACATGTTCACAATTTGCATTTTTATGATTTAGATTATTAATCATATCAAAATTTTCCATTTTCAGCAATATGCTTCTTCTTTATAGAAATTAAAACCGTTTGACCTGGTAAAAATCAATATGACCCCGACGTTTCTGTTGGCATCGGAAATACATTTTCTTTTAATTTATTCGTTCAGCATCATTGTTTTGTTATATTGCCAAATAGATTTTAAAATTCATCGTTCCAATAATGCTCAGATACCGAAACTAAAAATATAAATTAAACCTATTTATCATTGGTTTTTATGCACGCATAAAATTTTATTTGATCAGCCCAAGCGCTTGACTTGTTAATCATTAATGAATGTAATGAATATCGTTGAACTGACGAGGCTAGCAGTCAATATTTTGCATCGTGAATTTCTTTTTCCAATAGATTTCTTCATTTTATTTTTTATGCAACAATACATCGTAAGCGAAAACTGTTGCTGGTGATAACACGTGATACCATAAATAATAGTTGCCATAACAGAAATGAATTGATGCTGATTATATGGCTGTAGCAAAGTTATAAGCAGTTGCGTGTTACATGGAAGACTCTATGTTACTTGCAGTTGCATTGAGGGCAAATTTGCTCCAGCAGTGTTCAACAAATATGCACGTTACTCAGATTTAAAATTTCCTTTCGATTTAATTAGATACAAAACAGGGTATATTTATATATATATATATATATATATATATATATATATAAAACACTTTAGCTACACCCATATGTACCAGTATATCGAGCATTTTACGATAAAATAACTGCTTGTTAAAATACTATCAGTAAAACTACTGAAAAATATAAACCTTGGCACAATAAAACACTAAATATATTAAATCCTGGCTAAACGTATTCGGATATCTAACCGTATTGATCAGCTGTGATACAGCGAAACAGTTCTGTCTGAAGATGACTACACACACACACACACACACATACACACACACATATATATAAATATATATGTATATATATAAAGTCATCCGCAGACAGATCTGTTTCGCTGTATCACAGCTCATCAGCACGATTAGACAGCCGATTGCCTTTTACCCAGGATTTTAATCCAACCGCATGAGCGTCAGTCAGCGATTCTACCACTGAGTTACGGATGCTCAGTAGAAGGAGGCAGACTTTTTAGCATGTATATTATCATTATACACGTCTAATAGCTTAGAGTGTTCTAAGTCATTGCTGAATGAACGATATATTCCTTCCAGTTTATTTAAACATTGACTTCGCTAAAAAACCGCAGAAGATAAGGGACATACCTTTTCTTACGAAATAAAAAATTTCTTATGATTGGCTAAAACCAGAAAATAAAATATCATAGTCTAGCCTAAAAAAAAAGTTACAATGTTTGACAATGTTCAACATTATTTTGACGGTATGTCCGTCTTCTTCAAATTATATAAAAAACTAGGAGTGGTAATAATACGTTTTTACCTAGAGCAGTCCTGTTTTATACATCGCAAGCTAGCTTATATTTCTAGTGCATATAATGAGGAAAGAGTGTCTGTAAAATTTGATATTAACAGGACAGATTGAATACAAGAGAGCCAGAGAAAAAGAACGCATGGCATACCATATGTGAATGCATAGTGGGGCAGATGCTTGTGAGGATTTGTCTATATTTCTGAGACGAGGTAGTATTTACACTATTTCATTATTCGGACTATTGCCTCATTTTTGTTGTCATTTGTAAGACGTTTCGGCCGTTGTACTCCCCGGCCTTCTTTAGGTGTTAGAAGTTTTGCACCCAACTCTTCATAACGATCGTACAAATGTCAACACTGATGAGGACAATAGTCTGAATAATGTAAATGGTGTTTGTGAGGATGTCGAAAGATACCGAGAACTCGAAAACACAGGAAATTATGGAGACATGTTACCGCCAAAGTCCTGAACCTACATGAGGTGTAGTAGAAGTGATAAAGAGTAGATAATGACTTTCTAGATAAGGAAAATCCTTTTGTGATTATGTACCAAAAACAGATCCGGTCATGGTGTTCTTTACAAAATGTCATGTCATAGTGCCTATCTGAAATCTTGTCGTTTCAATGGGAGCGAAAATATTTTTCAGTTCGATTTTGGCTTATTGTAGTTAACTGCTGTAGATGATTAAAATAAAAAAAAGAGATTAATAGCTTAATTATGTTAACTTGAAAAGTTAATAATCTTTATTATGCTCTCCTGTTTCTTTACTAAGGTCGTTGCACAAGCTTCTGACTCATCATTTTCATTCAGTCAGCAAAGGTATGCAAAATTACGGGATTTTCTCTTCATTTTAGGAGGAGAACTAAAACCAAGGAGAAAATAGTCGCACCGTTATTTTTCTTATGAAATGGCAATTAACAACTATCATAAAAAGGGAGCTGGGGTAAGACTAAACAAGAATATCACTATGAATCAAGTAAATAAACAAATCATGTGCGTTGTAGTGCAGGGATTTGCGTTGTAGTGCAAGGACGTGCGTTGTCGTGCAGGGATTTGCGTTGTGGTGAAGGAGGTGCGTTTTGGTGCAGGGATGTGCGTTGTGGTGCAGAGATGTGCGTTGTGGTGCAGGGATGTGCGTTGTAGTGCAGAGATTTGCGTTGTGGTGCAGGGATATGCGTTGTAGTGCAGGGATGTGCGTTGTAGTGTAGGGATTTGCCTTTTGATGCAGAGAGGTGTGTTGTGGTGCAGGAAGGTACGTTGTAGTGCAGGCATTTGCGTTGTGGTGCAGGGACGTCCGTTGTAGTTTAGGGATTTGTGTTGTAGTGCAGAGAGATGTGTTGTAGTGCAGGGATTTGTATTGCGGTGCAGGGATGTGCGTTGTGGTGCAGTGGATGTCGACTCGGAACGACAAATCGGGGGAAACGAGTTCGAATTTCAATTGAATTCTTTGCATTTACTAATGCACAAATATCCTTGGGGAAGATATTAATCTGTCTAGTTCCTCCAGTTATGGGTTAAATAATAGGATAGATTGGGTTCTATAACCTTGGCTGGCAACCAGTCTACTGCAGAAAGCAATGGAAACCTACTGCGGGATAATCTTCTGCCCAGTCAGTCATGTCTCATTCAAGACATGATCACCCAAAGCGTATATCACGTATGGCACTTAGCTGACTGAATTAAGCAAAGCATTACCCGTTAATAAGATTACTTACATAACGTAGCTTCGTCTAATATTCGCACCTTGTTTTTATTTTCTTCTCTTGCTGTGACTAATATCTGCTTTTCCATGCTTTTTTTAGCGTACATACGTCAACCAAAGTTTATATTAAATAGAGTTTTAAGAGCGATGGTTATCAATTCAGAATTGCTAAATCTTGTTCATCATTTCGAGTTGAGCTGATTAAGTTATCTTAGCACTAATGCATTAAGAAAAGGTAAGAATCGATATTGCTATGTCCCTTCCTCACTTTTGCAAACTTTTCTCTCATAACTACATTAGATCTCAGAAAGCAGGAATAGCTGCAACAATTTCTAAACCTCTATTAACTACATATCCAGATTATCATGTTGGGGTAATGGTTAACGAGTTAGTCGAGGTGATTATTATCAATGAATATTGTGTTCGATTCTTAGTAAAATATAAACGATACATGTATCTCGCTACGTTCTTTTTCTGCCTCCATTGTTTTTCTTCTTTTCTAGTTGTTTTCTTTTGCATGAACACATTTCACGCATATCAAAGAAAAAAAACTGTGGAGAGACGTAACCGCGAACATTCTGATGGGATAAGAAATTAGAAAAAAATCAAAAAATCTTGATCAGGGACCATATTGCTGGATATAGTTTATCGTCATACCCAGGGAATTTTTTATTTGTTTTTGCTGTTATTGATTGTCCGCAAGTGATACCGAACATCATCATAGATTAAAGAAATAAGTATTTGGTTTTTTAATATACAATCTTTTGAAGTTATGACCCAATTCAGTTGCAGATATAAATCTATTTTACCGAATATTATGAAACGAAATATTTAGCTAAAAAATCCGTATCAGGTCACATATGGTCACTGACTCCTCCTAGTATAAGTGTGCATATACAGAGTACGTGAAAATAAAAAAGAATAAAAGCGTCCGATGTCTTTGACAACTTTAACGTAATTGTTAAAAAGAATTTTTGACTGTCACACACATAGGACATAATTGTGTGTAATGAGCAATGATAGCACGACCAACTTGAAAAAATTCCTGCATTTTTAGATTAGAGGAATTAGAATTTAAGTCAGTTAAAGATGCTATCCTCTGCAACAATCACATAGAAAACTATGTACCGAACGTTTATACGTTTTCTTGTTATCCTTTTAACATACCTCTGATTTCTCAATGTTATCTGTCAGGAGGAGGCGATCAAAGCGTACGGAACCTTTGAAAAGAGAAAGAAAACTATACTACGGATTGACCAAAGCCTTATAAGTAAAACCTTATTGACAGAACATTTTGAGAGCTGTTTATGTTTGTGTTAGCTTGAAGTTACAACTTATTCTGACCTAGACTTTTAGCGTTCAGACTGTCAATCCCGCTAGATAACATGTTCTTTCCCAGGAACTGTATATAAGGTACACTCCACATGGTTACAGTAAAAAACCGCCGGTGGGTTCTGTGTGTGTAGAACACACACACAAGGTGCGATTATTAGAAGAAGCTAAGTTACGTCAGTTAAGTGCCATACGTGATACACGCTTGGGCGATCATGTCTCAAAAGAAATACGACTGACTGGGCAGAAAATTATCCCGCAGTAGGTTGCCATTATCTTCTTGAGGTAGACTAGTTGCTAGCCAAGCTATAGAACCCGATCTATCCTGTTATTTCACCAATAACTGGCGGGAAAATACGGATTAATACCTTTCCCAAGGGTATTTGTGCGTAAGTGAATGCAACAAATTCAACTGGAACTCGGACGCGGCTCCCCGATTTCCCGTTTCGAGACGATATCCAGTGCACCACAACGCACAAAAGGGTTAAGAAGCAGTAAAAAACGAATCGTCATTCAATCATGAAAGCTGCTTATTCTAAAAATGCATTTGTATAAGTTCAGTTGTTTACAACTGCATTTTTATGTCGGTCACAGACTAATTCGAGTTGCAGGAACGTCTGTATTGTAGGTTTGTTTTACCCATTTAAAAACCGTAAATTTTATTGTTGAATTACTTTGGAAATCTTTTGGTCGAACGGATATCTATAACCAGACAGATGAAACAACTGTATTGCCTTTTCAATTTTGCGAATGAAAAAAAGAATAAAGTGAATGTTCATAAAAAAACAACGTGAAATATCGATTCAATCCAGTCTTTGATGTTCACAATTAGCTTTTCGCTGTCAAACATTTTATGTATGTTTACATAGGCAATAATACCAAATAATAGTTACGTGCATATCGCCACTATCAAGCAAAAATATCAGCAAAACGATGGAGATTGACTTTACTGTCTGCAGCAAATCTAAATCTAAACACAATTTCCGAGCTTTCTTAGCAGTTTATTTAGTAAATACATCACCACAGACATACATTTAGAAGAATATAAAAGCTAGTTTTAATGGATATAATATCTCAACTATATATATATATATATATATATATGAGAGAGAGAGGGTGTTTCAACTACATTATATATATATATATATATATATATATATATATATATATATATATATGAGAGAGAGAGGGTGTTTCAACTACAATATATATATATATATATATATATATATATATATATATATATATAATGTAGTTGAAACACCCTCTCTCTCTCATATATATATATATATATATATATATATATATATATATATAGTGGTAAGTTTTAATGAGGCTTAGTGCCAAAATTGCTGTTTTTTTAGTAGTTTACTGGTGGAAAGGCATTTTAGGAGAGTACTTTTTTATGTAAAGTGATCGATATCAAAGGTAAAGATAGAGCGTTAATAGAATGACTGTAGAGAAACATGTCACTTAGCTGAGCTGTTTTATTTCAGTCATGCCGAATTCGAACATTCGTAAGCGCATTGCTGTAATATATTCACTATTCAAAGTCATTTGATTTTCTTTGATTCTACTTCTCAATCATTTGTTGAACTGACACTTTTTTACCAGTGTATGTACTCGCTTCCTTTTTTTAGATCATGATTAAGTGTTTGTGTTCGTGCATGAATGCAGTTTTTTTTAAAATGACAACATAATAATTGCTAAACAGAAAAAAATTCACACACATCAAGCCTCGGAAGGAATATACAGACACACAAATATCATAAGCCAGAAAATAAATTGTGGAACAAGATTTTTCTTGTTGGTCAAAAAAGTATTCAAAGTAGTCGACATCATTATCATACATATAATATAGTTTAAAATCAGCATTTCATCTTCCATAATTAAAACATTCATTTGTTGAGAAAAAAGCAATTATTAAACAAATAGTGATATATAACTGAACGATGCAAAGTTTAGATGCGAAATACGCCAGAAATGCCCCCCCCCGCACCAAAAAAAAAAGACGGTTATTTTATATTAAAAATGATCTGACATTTCTTCTGAGCTTAGTTTTGGATTTAGGCTTTGCAATTTACCGATTAAGCAAGTCTTATTAACATTAATTACATTCTGATAAATATTCTGCGCTTTCAGTGACATTGATATAGAAATACACCCTATTCTTATAGGGTATTTATTCATTATTGTAATAAACAGTCAGTTTGCAAGACGCTATATAATTATCTCTGCTACTTGCCAGGAATTTTTAGTGATTTCAGTCTTGTAAATAAGTACTGTGTGGTTACAGCCATGTCCTGTTCTCGACTGACCACCAAAATTAGTAACGTCAAGTCTGGTCAGTAATTGTAGGAATTCCAGTGGGTGCAAAATTGGATATGCTTGTGGTATAATGGATAATGCCTCGGAATGTAAGCTCGGAGAACCGCGTTAAAATTCCGGTTGAGTCAGATTCATTTACTAAAATACGCTTGGATGACGAAGAATGAAAAAGGAAAATGATCTCCAAAACTTGTCACATTTCAAACCAACTAGGACGTACTGGTCTAGCAGAATATGATAATGGTAATTCCTTCGCCTTGTCTTTTAAAATCTAGTGTTTAACGAAGTACCATTATAGGCTAAGTAAAATAAGCTATGTATTTGAAAGAGGGGCAAGAAAGCGGGATGAAAGATCAAAATTTAAATTTAAGCAAATAAAAAAGAGTATGAGTTTGAATTAGTTTTGTTTAACGGCATATCAACACCTCTGTGGGTTATTTAATGCCAAAAAGACGGGGTTTCAAGTTTTGCTTTGGTTATGGTTTGATTTAATCATATTTTAATGGATTTTTTTTTGTTTTTATTCTTTTTTTATTTTAGAAAACTGAAAATGTCGTCTAGTCTGTATTCAGAAATGTTTTGCTCAGAATGATTTGTTTTCGTTCAGAAATGTGTTACGGTACTAATTTTTTCTTCAAAAATGTATTGTTGGTGAAATTTTTCCTTCAGAAATGTATATATTTCTATAAAATTTTATTTTTATGTACATAATTATTAAGCCACCCCATTTCTGTAAAAAAATTATGTATTTCATACTATTTTTAGTATTTATTGCCAAGTGGATAATTCTAAAGGAAAATAGAATGGTCCTTTTGTTAACACTGCACAATAATATGTACATCAAATGAATTGTTTTGGAGTCCCGTTTTTGTACTCTCTTCCCCATGTTAGTCTCTTCAGGGCAAAGGCTTCCTGGCTGCCTTGTAAAATTTTGCAAAATACTAATAAAAAAGATACTATATTTTCATTTAGAATTATTCACTTGGCAATAAATACCAAAAATAATATGAAATGCATAATTTAAAAAAAGAATTGGGTGGCCTAATAATTATGGCCGGTATGTATATATTTCTATAACAGTGTATTTTTACACTTTCATAATGTTTTGACCCCAGTTTGAGGGTTAACTATTTGCCCATAGCTGGGACAATTAACAGGTGCTACCACTCCGGGTCAAGTTGGACCTGGTAACAACAGCAATTAAGAGGTGGTTCCTTGCTCCTCACAACCTCCCAATCGGAGGCCTTGCTGCCGAATGGAGTTTACAGTTATGCCCAGGACCATACAAAATCGTTAGAAATAGAAGATACGCTACTGAATTATATAATATCAATCCAATTATTGTTTAAAATGTGGTTCTAGGGAAGGATTTTCAAAATACCATGAACCGAACTTTTGAGTAACGACAAAGTTTTAGAGAAAATATATGCAAAAAGGACACCTCACTTAACATGAGGAAGAGACGTTTGAAACTTCATAGGAACATAACTACGAAGGAGTGCTTGGAAAATTCAGTACTCAGAAAAAAAGATTGAGGCCAAGAGATAGAAAAGAAAAAAATGTATCACCTAACTTCAGATGCTGGATAATGAATGACAGAACAAAGCTGAAGAGAGATATAAAAATACAATATTTATTATTTATTAGGTGCTACAAAGAACAAAAATTGATCGCTAACGTCAAGAAGGGTCAAGAACTAAGACCGATGCATTTAGAATTGTAAGTAGCAATACGATAAGGCAAATATTTTCTTTTAAATGAGGTGAGAGTTTAGAATATTCCCTCCTAAATATTGCTGAAAGATTTTGTACCATTTTGACAGGAATATTATTCTCAGTTGAGTTCATCCTTGTTGGGTCACTGTGTCGAGCCAGGGAGTTTTTTCTGCCTCACTTAATCTTGCACATATACAAATAAACCATCCGACTGTGCATAGAATACTGTTGTCATATCTAGTCAGGCGCCCCTGTCATAATTCTCGACAGGCTTTATATGTTCTCTCAGTTTATTCCAATCTCAATAAGACCATGCGTCCAAGAAACCTCAAGTGAAATGATAAAAAAATCACATCGAGAACTTGAAACAGGAAAGGTGGACAAAGCACTGCACTATGTACGTTATTCAGATTATTGTCAACATCTTTACTACCATGTTTTGGGCGTTTCGGTAGTTATTCGCTTTGGTCTTCTTCAGATGCTAGGAATTTCAAACCTAACCCTTTATTACAACCAAAGAAGTATATAATTTTAGATGCCTTTTAACTTAACTCTTCGTCTTTGTTCACCACTGTTGTAGCCTGGTATTGAACTCACGACTCTTTGCGCCAAGTCATTAGAACTAACCAACTTCTATATACACGGGGCCACGTGTCCCTGAGTATAGCTGCATGTGAATGTCTGAGACTTATAAACCTAATGTGAATTCTGCGACTTATAAACCTAATGTCACGGACTGAATGTACGAATAATGTAAATAGTGAAAATACTATCTAATCTCAGAAGTATAGACAAATAACAAAGCATTGAATGAAGAGTATTTACATATATAAAAAAAGAGAAATTGTCGGGCAATGATTATTGAACGTGTTTTTAGTGGTTGATAGCTGGTGAACTAGTTTACCATTTCAATTTCATTTTCAATATTGTTGACTGACTCTACACAAACACAACTAAGTTTCCTAAATAAGAGTAATCGCATCACTTGAAGACTTCCAAAAGCAGCAAGTATTAAAATGGATATTACATATACTTCGGAGAGAAAATAATGATAAAATCAATTTTTTGATATGTTATAATATCTTATTTCATCAATAATGTAGATGAAATCATAAGTTTATCGAAATAAAATCATTCATTTAAAAATGGTAATTGCTTTTGCTTCATAGTTGTGAACTATTGTTATTTGAGAAAAAGATCTCTCAATATTTATCCGTAAATGTTTCCATTACCTCAAGTTTTAAGTTAAAGAGATTTCAAAGGGTTGTATCGAGCAGTCCATCAGGAAAACTGTAGATTGTAATAAAAGCAAAATGGAATATAAACCTTTATTGCAATAATAATTGTCGGAGATATTTCTAGAATATAAAATTAATAGATTGTAAGTTTTGCTTATATTCATGTATTCAATGCTGGAAATTTTCTCATATAATAGTGATAATGAATCCCAATGACTTGCGTGGATTTGTGCATATATCAGCTTTTAAAAAATGTCTTCATAGGAAACAAATACCGATAATTCAGAACTAAAATGAGAGAAAAAATAAACAAAGCAAGTTGTCCAATATAGATAGACGCCATTTTCTTATGGTGCATTTTCTAAATGTTGTAGAATTAATAGAAATAAAAATAGGGGGGTTAATAATTATGTTTCAATATATGAGAACCTAGAAACACGTAATTAAACAGATAAGTGCTCACATGTACTGCCGTATGGACACACACGAGGGCGGACAAACGCACTCACATTTACTTAGTCGAAATTTACTTTTAAGGAAAATAAGAGGAAATCAAAAGTATAAGAAATTTAATATAAATCTAAATATTTTTTATCGAATATTTATTTAAATATTGTATATAAACATTTTATTTTAAAAACTTTTATCAAGCATTTGTCTAAATATAATCTGTCAAATATTTATTTAAATACTATCTATCATATATTTATTTAATTATGCATCAAATATTTATTCAAATATTATCTGTCAAGCATTTATGTAAGTATTACCTAGCAAACATTTATCTCATTATTATCTATTAGACATTTATTTAATATTATCTATTAGGACATTGAATAAGTTCTCCCTGTTTTCTAACAGATGGTGTTCCCAGAACTGCGTGTGTATATTTTCAGATGATCACGCCTCTAAAAGAAAATGTTATAAGCATGCTTGAAATTTAGTGTATGTCATTTCGCTGAGGTGTAAAAAAAGCTTTTTTTTTCATAGCATCAAACATGTCGGATTACGTGCCAAATAAAGTGTATTTGCGGTGAATTTTACTGCACTACTTAATTCAAAGGAAATCTGCATCTGAAGCGCCCAGAATTGTTGTTGAGATTTACGGCTTCAAAAATAACGATTTGGATGTGTGAAGATTAAAAACGCTTTGGCGCACCGAAAAAGTTTGTAAACGAAACATTGGAGGCATTACTTCATGCAGACTCTTTTCAAGCACGAACTGGACTTGCATGATCCTTAGGGGTTGATCACACAACAGTTTCGAAACGTTTGCATTAAAAATCATTCAAAAACAGGGACATTCGGTGATGCACGTGTTAAAGCCGAGAGACGTCGAATGGTGTCTTGTCAAGTGTGAATAACTGATTCAACGGCAGAAAAGGAAAGCTTTTATGTATCGTATCGTGACCAGCGACGAAAAGTGGATACACTACGATAACCCTAAGCGCAGAGGATTCAGTGGTTAGCCTGGCCATGCATTAATATATGCGGCAAAGCCGAATATCAATGGTTCGAAGCTTCTGCTCTGCATTTGTTGAGATCAGCTGGGTGTAGTTTATTATGAGCTGCTCAAAACGACCGAAATCATCATGAGAAATAGCTATCGACTGCATTGAAAAATAAACAGCAGCTATAAGAGCAGCGATACAGGAAAGTATTTTGCAGTATGATTACGCTTGGCACGTTGCAAAATGGATAGAAACCTACTTGGAAACGCTAAATGGGCAGTCCTACCCTACCCGATTATTTACTTCTTCTTCTTCTTCTTCTTCTTCTTCTTCTTCTTCTTCTTCTTCTTCTTCTACGTGCCATGTCCCTTAATGACGTAGGCGATCATAGTTCTCCACGTCTCCTTATCCCTTGTGGCTCTTAGTATGCTTGCTTCACTTACTGCTGGCAACCTCCGGTTCGTCATCCACCTGATCAGGCCCTGCAAATATGTTATCCGCTGCATTCCTCTGTCTCCCTTTCCTTTTATCTGGCCAGTCCTTATCAGATTCTCCAGGCCACCCTTCCTCATTGCGTGTCCCAGGAACTTCAGTTGTTTTTTCCTGATGCTCAGTATTAATTTCGTTTTTGTTGCCTTTCTTTCCAACACCTCATCGTTGCTTGCATGCTCAGTCCACGATATCCGCAGAATCCTTCTCTAGAACCACATTTCCGCTGCTTCCAGTTTTGTCCTCATTTTCGATGATATTGTCCAGCATTCATTGCCGTATTGAAGAACTGACATCACATAGCAATCCAGCACGCTTTTCTTTGTTTCTAGTGAAATTTATCTGTGTGTTAGTACTTTGCTCAACTTCTGGAACGCGTCCTTTGCCATGCCAATTCGCCTTCGGATCTCTGTGTCGAACTTTCCATCTCCTGTTAGAACACTTCCTAGTTATTTAAATTTTTGTATTTGCTTGATTCTGGTATCCCCCACCTGAATTTGGCATTTTGGGTTGCACCTTTTGCGGATGACAATGCATTCAGTTTTCTTAAAGTTTATTTGTAGTCCTTTTTTTGTCGCTCTCCACTGCTACCTTCTGTAGGAGGTCTTGTAGTTTCCTTTCCGTGTCTGCAACCAGCACTGTATCATCAGCATACCTTATGTTGTTCAAGTTGTGGCCTCCAATAACAAATCCTGGCGTGTCATCTAGGGTCCTCAAAATATTTTCGCTGTACAGGTTGAACAAATCCGGTGAAAAGACACAACCTTGTCTTAAGCCTCTTTCTATCTTTGTAAATCTACTGAGATAATTACCTGTCCGTATGAATGCCGTTTGCTGCCAGTAGAGATTCTTGATTACTCTTATGTCTTTGCCGAAAATGTTGAGGCTGCCGAGCATCTCCATCAATTCTTTGTCTCGTATCTTGTCGAATGCCTTCGCATAGTCAATGAAGCATAGGTACAAGTCTTTCTTCATTTGTATTGCCCTTTCGGATAGCATCCTAATCATGAATATGGCGTTCCTTATTCCAGTGTCTTTGACGAACCCGCACTGTTCCTGCTTTATCTCTGGCCTGATTCTGGTTTTCGCTCTATTCATCAGGATTCTAACAATCAGTTTTGTAATGTGACTCATTAAGCTGATAGTTCTGTGTAGTTCACACTCGTTTGCACCTGGTTTCTACGGCAAGTGCTATAAATAACGGTTTGTATAGGTTGTCTGGTATAATTCCACTGGTATAAATTTCGTTTATTATGTCGGTATGTTTTTCTATGCCATATTCTTCTAAGGTTATCAGCAGCTCTATCACTATGCCGTCTGGGCCAGCTGCTTTGTTTCTGTTCATTTTGGCCATTGCAACTCCCACTTCGGATTTTAGTATTTCCGGTCCATCCACCTCGGTTGTTCTCTCCTGTCGCAAAAAAGATCCTTTATATACTCTTCCCATCGCTGGAGTATTTCTTCTTTCTCCAATATGATTGTTCTATCCTTGGATTTTATGCATCCTGTTGAGGATCAGGGTTTTAGTCCTGTCAGTTCTCTTATCTCTTTATGCATCTCTGCTTTATTGGTCCTGCTCAGTCTCTCTACTTCTGCGCATTTTTTGTTGAGACATTCCTCTTTAGCTTGTCTGCATTTGTTCCTTATCTCCCTGTGAAGTTTCTTGTACTCTGCTCCATGTCTTGGTGTTACTATTTGTCTCCTTTGCATCATGTGGAGAATCTCTTCGGTCATCTATTTGTTTTTTCTTCTGCGTCTGACTTCCTTTGGGGCTATGTTGTTCGCTGAGGTCACCATCGCTTCCTTTAGTGAATCCCATTTTGAGTGCCCTTTTCTAATTTGTTCTTCATATTTTTCTCACGCTTTTATTGTATTCTTTCTGCATGGTGAGGTCATTCACAAGCGTGTCGTATTGTAGCCTTGGTGATGTGCTGGGCTTCTTCAGTCTTCGAAGTTTCACACTTAGTTTGCAGATGACTGGGACGTGGTCACTTCCGCAGTCGGCGCCTGGATATGTTTTGCATTGGACCACTGCGTTCCTGAATCTCTTGTCTATAGTTATATAGTCTATTTGGTTCTTCGTGTCGCATCCTGTGCTTCTCCATGTCCACAGACGTCGTGGGTGTTCTTGAAACCAGGTGTTAGTAATTACCTGGTCATTGGCTGAGCACCACTGGACCCATTTTTCTCCTCGTTCGTTGCGATCCCCTAGTCCAAAGTTGCCAGTCGTGTCTCCTTCCCTATCTTTACCTACCTTGGCATTCAAGTCCCCCATTATAATCTTAATTTATTGGTTTTTGCACTGAGCCTTGGCACTATCCAGTATTGAATAGAATGTTTTTATTTCGTCCTCCGAACTCTGAGTTGTCGGCGCATAAACTACTATAATAGCTATATTGAAGGGCCTTCCCCGCAGTTTAATCAAGGGGACTCTCTCTGAAAGCTGACAGTATCCAAGAACGCATTTATTTACTTCTTTTTTTAGTATTAAACCGACTCCTTTTTCGTAGTTTTTGCCTCCTGCATAAATTATCCTGTGGGTGTAGCAACTGAGATTTCCATTATTAGGCCATCTGGTTTCGCATATGCCTAGGATATTGATCTTCAGTCTGTCCATCTCCTGCTTGACATTCTGTAGTTGTTCACAGTTGAGTGCCCTGACGTTCGATGTTCCGAAAGTAATTTTGTCTTTGATGAGCACAGTCGCAGGGTAACGGTCCAGAGACACCTGTTGCTCATGTCGCTTTTTCCCGGGCGAGGGACAAATTTTGGAGTAAAATGTCCCCTTTACGCCGTTGATGCTAACAGTCGACGGATGAAGGTCAGGTGGAACCTGTTGCCCATGCCGGTCCTTACAGAGCGAGGAGTTGTTTCCTTGGGAAGCGACCTCTTTCACGCTGTTGGCTTTAATACATTTTTCGTAAGTAACCATGATTGAACGGGGGTAGATAGTGGAGTGGTATCACGTTGCCTTCTCCACGCTGATTTATTGAGACACCACCTCTAGTTAGCTGGCAGTTGACTCCTTGAGAGTTCTTCCGCCCTTTGTAGGTTTACATTTTTTTATGTTTTTATTTTTTGACCTACAGGGATGCTAACGTCCCAGGTATATGAGAAAAAAATAAATTATTAAGTATGTACTTATACTAAGTACCATTGACTAGTTCTGAATACAAAATAAAGTCACTCTGTAAGAAAATATATGTAATAAAATATACACAGCATGAATTATTTTAACAATTTTTTTAAATAGTCTAAATTATAAAAACCTGTTAGCAGTAGATACGAGCAGTATACGTTACAGTAGTCTGAAATTGCGATTTTTCGACCTTTTTTGCAGAGACATCTTTTGACTTTTGGCTACTCTAACAGATCTTTAACTGCCACGGTTCTGGTCGGAACACGTATGTTTTTTTTTTGGGAGGGTGGGTTATAGGGATTGGGATGAGAGACAAGAACGCTATAACTTTTTCCCTTCCTTAAGTTAAAATAAGGTCCAATAATTACTTGTTCGAATTGATGGTACATGGCGTTATTGAGCAGCACTTTCATTATTATAAAGATGCCAATAATTGGTTGACTCGTGGTTAACATTAAAAGATGTGTCGCTTTTCCGAATCCTACTGCTGCCAGAAAGAT
Organism: Ascarosepion bandense; assembly: GCA_037127315.1. Classification (NCBI taxonomy): domain Eukaryota; kingdom Metazoa; phylum Mollusca; class Cephalopoda; order Sepiida; family Sepiidae; genus Ascarosepion; species Ascarosepion bandense. The sequence continues at coordinate 1,150,788 of JBBBDQ010000692.1, read as the reverse complement.
GGGGAAAAGTATTGGTTGAAGACAGACAATACATTCAGTGACATGTTTCTTAAGAATTTCTCTGAATAAAACTTTAATTTTCATGAAAAATCAGCGATAACTTATACAATGTTCTTATATAAATATCATCTAAATATCTAACAATTTATCTGCATATTTTATGAAACATTTATTTAAATATCTATCAAATATTTATCTAAGTATCAACAATATTTAAATATTGTCTGTCAACCATAGATACAAATAATATCTATCAACCATTTATCTAAATATTATCAACAAGTTATTCATTTCAATGTTATCTATTGACAAATTATTGAAATGTTGTCTATTTATTGAAATATTATCCATCAAGCATTCATCTAAATATTATCAATCAAATATGGACTTAAATATTATCGATCAAGCATTTATTGAAATATTATCAATAAAATATTCATCTAAATATGATCTACCGAATATTTATTCAAATATTATCTATCAAATATCAATTATCTAAATATAATCAAGAAATAATTAATCTAAATATTATTTATTAAAGATTTATTTAAATATTATCTAAGACAAATTATTTACATATTCTGTATCAATGTTTCATTAGAAATTATCCATCAAACATTTATTCAGATATTATCTCTCAAGCATTTATCTAAATATTGTTTATCAAAGCATTTGTTCGATATTAACTATCAAGCGTTATCTATATATAATCAGAAAAATATTTATTTAGATATTATTTATAAAACATTTATTAAAATATTATCTAAAACACAAATATTATCCAAATGATTTATCTAAATATTGCTTATTAAACATTTATTCAATCACATCTGCCAAGCATTTATTCAAATATATTCTATAGAACATTTTTATAAATATCATCTATAAACCAATTATCTATATTTTATCAAATCAAGGATTTGTCTAATATTATCTTCAAAACATTAAAATGAGTATTATCTAGCAACCATTTATTTAAATATTATTTATCAATTATTTATCTAAATATATATCAGTATTTAAATATTCTATATCAAGAATTAATATGTGGACATATCCATCAAGCATTTATTATATAAATATATATATATATTATCTATAACATATTTATTCAAGTATTATCACCAAGCATTTATCTGAATACTAGCAGTGTAGCCCGCCGTTGCTCGGGTGTAATGAAAGCTTTAAAACTAATCCATGGTCCTGGAGCTCAAACTCTTTGGACGCTAGCAAGAAAAACTAAAAAGCAATAGTTGTTTCCAGTTGAAGCGAAAGCATAGACTGAAAGAAAAATGAATGGATGTATAATGATTATGAAAATGGAATTAAATTGTTACAATAGGTAAAGAGGTAGGGTAGCTGTGGCGATCTATGAGAAGAATTTGACACTGTTCGAAAGCAATGTAACTACTGAATTAAGAATAATAAAAGAAAATTTAAATAAATAATCATGAGTACCAGAAAAAGCAGCGGTATCATCATCATCATCATCATCATCATCAAGCATAATCAAGATGAATTTCTTATTTTTTCTTGTTAGGCTATCAATTTGCAAGAAAATTTGGTTAACTGTATCGGGCCAGAAAGTTTTGCTTGTCAGAACCTAATATATAGATCTACCATTTATAATGTTGCTATATCTTGTCTGGTGTTTCTTCTCGGGGTTCTTAACAAAATCCAAAGAAGTATTTGCAATATGATCAATCTGGATTTGGCATCCCCACTTCAGTGACTTTCTCACTGACCGGGATGATTTTTCCTTTTGGCATTTCAACTAATATGTTTTGGCAAATTCTCTGACGATCTTTTTTTCCTGGTACCGCGAATACATAATTTTAGATGTTCTACGAGATTGGTTTCCAATGCCACCCGTTTACCGTTGAAATTGTTAAATATTACCGTCAGTTTCTTCTCGGTGCCTCTGCTAAATCCCGTTTTTGTATAAATTCCTCCTAGAGAAAGTCACATTTGATACCGTCTTGCTGTTTTGAGATGCATTATTTCTTAAAGGCTTCGACAATGATAGCGGCGTCCAAGTTTTCTCAGATTTCGACGACCACTTCCAGATGTCTTTAAATTACGGATTTCTCATTCTGCTTCCTGATATGTAGGTGTGATTTATTACCCTTTTATGCAACACTCCATTAGATAGATATTATATCCCTCGTAGTTCAGTGGATATCGGCTCGGAACGAAAAATCAGGGAGCCGAGTTCCAGTTAAATTCGTTGCATTAACTTACGCGCAAATACACTTGGGACATGTATTAATCCGTCACTTCCCTACAATTATGGGTTAAATAATAGAACAAATTGGGTTCTATAGCCTTGGTTGGCAAACAGTCTACCGCAAAAAGTAATGGTAACCTACTGCAGGATAATCTTCTGCCCAGTCAGTCATGTCTCTTTCGAGACATGATCACCCAAGCGTGTATCACTTATGGCACTTAACTAACTGAAAGCAATAAATCCAATTTTACACGATTTTGTCCATTTTAAGTGCTGGAAATATGGGATTGCGTTCTAAACTAAAGTATAAGACGCAATAGACTTTTGAGACGGTTTATATGAAAAAGCCTGTATTTTATGTAGAAAAATTAACTTTACGTCCTTGAAATTGTACTTTAGAACAGTTTAAAAATATCTAATTGATTATTAGCCGCAATATTTTCAAAGTTTCATGAGATGACGTCTTTAACCTATATTTACCATTGTTTACCATTGATTAATTTAACTCATTCTCGTTCAGAGTTTAAAAAATAGTTTAATCAAAACTTTTCAGACTCTGTATTTGCTAAAAATAAAGAAAATATATATCGTGCAATTCTCTATGAACTTCAAAACATGATTAATAGAAACTTTGGAAATCTATCAAAAACACATATGGTGACTGCATAATTCTCAGGAGATGCATTTCTCATTTCCAGAAGAGTGACTTGAGTCTAAAGGATGAGCTGAGGTAAGTTACCAAAGAGAAATTAAATCTGACGCATTGAAAGCAGCTGTTGATGATAATCCAGCACATTATTTTCATACAGACAATTTAATATAGGTGCCATCCGTGCAACACTTTTAAACTTAGTACTGAAATTGCAGCATCATCACAAATGATGAAAATGCAATTAATAAATTAAGTAGGTATGTAAATATATACGTAATCATTCTAATATTCATCCTACTGATGTTTTCAGCACTCAGATTTTCAAATTTTTCATTACTCACCATAAATATCAAATACTGATCTTACCTAATCATTTCCAAGATAATTCCGATCAGCATACTCTTTTACTTGATTTGTTTCTTGCAAGCTCTTGTCAAGCATAACAAGTGTGGGCTTTTGGCAATTCGGGTCGGTTTCTAGTACATATTGATATTTTTTCGTGTTGTTAATTACACATAAATCCCTTGTTCACAAGGCTTCCTTCTGTCATCAGCGTGCTGATTGGCATTTTTTGTGATTCTCTTCGTAAAGCTCCGAGGAGTGAAACGTTTAACGTTTCTATTGAGAATTGCGTCATTGAGGTTTCTGCTTTGATTAAAACCGACATCGATACACAAAGTATTTTTTTGTAAATACTAGCTATAACCACAAACTTTTCTTTTGTTCAGATTTGCATATTCAGCCGCTTTAGCCAGCAGGAATGACATTTTCTGACTATACCGACACCTCTTTCTTTTTGCTCATTATTTTTGTAAACCTGTCCACAAAGAGGCTAAGTCTTTGTTCACTGTTCGAGACTAACTTTTATTATTTTACAATTAAAATAGCCAGATGTAATCGTAAGTTATATTGCAACAGATCCTTCTCCCGAATTTCACGCTTGTGGAAATTTCTTCCAGATTTTATTTCTAGTTACATTTGAACTTAAACAATTCAAACACAACGTCAATTGCAATTTTCGATTTTTTTTTTATCGTGTAATGGATACCCTCTCCGGAGGAAAATCGGAGAGCCGTGTTCGCATTCCATTTTTGTTCACCCAGTTGCAATTACCCTTGGAAAAATTATTACTATATGTCTTCTTATTGCTATGGGTTGAATAGCAGGAGATAATGGGTTGGCAACCTGTCTAACAGAGAAGGAAATGAGAGCCTACCGCGAGAAAATCTTTTGCCTCGATAGTCATTGATCAAAAGAGCATGATCACCCAAGTGTGTAAGTATGACGCATAACTGAATGCTTTGTATTTTTCGTTATACGTAATACTGTTTCTCATATATTGTGTTTTCATGATGTTTAATTAATTTCCTTGTTTTCATTGTAATGATTAAATAAAAGTCAGTGACTTGGCTGAAGGAGCTAAGACCATTAGAACTATTAGCTTAACATTCCCGCCAGTGGCTTGGGAAGCGGTGACCCGTTGTATGTTACTATTTTTTGTAGAGCAGTTACACCTAGTTTTGCATGATCTGGCTTGTACACTTTTCGATTTGGGGTTTTAGTCAAACTCACGGGAACTGTAAGTTTTCGTTGTCTCAATGTGTCACTTCGAGTATCTTTGAAAACTGGGACGCAGTAGACCTATAGATTATTAAATTCAGTAGTCCATCACCTATCTTCTCTAACTGGTCTATCATTAATTCGTTCTGAGATTCTATTATTGGCAATATAGCTAGGGCGGAAGCGTTCAACAATATCTCTTGCGTTTTTATTGAGAGTTTAGATATTTTGAAAGATTTTGGCGTCACGTCTGTCGTCATTATGAAACGAGGAATCAAAGTAAGCAAAAACGAGTTTGCAAAAACACAACAGGAAACCAAATAGCTACAAGCAAGCGAAGCAAAAGAGACAGAAAAATTAAGTTTATTGTGAGAAGAATACCACTGAATGAAGGTTATTCAATAACTTAAGTGAATGGGATGTCTGCGAAAAAGATAGGCAGCAATCAAAGAGATTTAATATTGCATTTAGGCTAAAATATTGACAGAAGTTTTTGAAGGACAGAACGGCTGACGCGTAACAGTCATAAAAAAGATTCCATTTTATCACATAGCATTTTCTGAAGATAAGATTGAAATTTATTTCGGCAATGAACACTTTCAACCGACGATAAGGTAATGGCCATTTAAGGAGAGACGAGACAGCACTCTCTGTCTCTGCAAGTAAATAACGTGGGCACACACACACACACACACACACACACACACACACACACACACACACACACACACACACACACATACATACAAATACTATCGCGCCCAGCCACATCACGTTAAAACATCTTTTTCCTCTCCAATAATCGAAGTTAAGCAACATCGAGCCTGTTCAGTACCTCGGTGGATGAACACTAGGATTTACAATGTGTTATAAATTTTGATGTGCACGTGGCACAATTATTAATCGGAGAGCAGAGTTTCAATTCCAGTCGCGTTCGTTGCATTCCCATTCAAGTTCAGTTCCCCAAAGAAATGTGTAAATCTACCTCTTCTTAGCTCAGGGTTCATTCGTATGACATAATTATTATCTACCCAACTCCCATCAAATTCTAACAAAATCAAAATATTTTCTCGTTAAAAATAATCTGCTAATACTGATAAGTCAAAATAAACATATCTATCTATCTGACTGTCTGTCTGTCTGTCTGTCTGTCTGTCTATCTTTTCAAACCTTTCCATGTCTATTCATATCTATCTATCTATCTATCTATCTATCTATCTATCTATCTATCTATCTATCTATCTATCTATCTATCTATCTTTTCAAACCTTTCCATGTCTGTTCATATCTATCTATCTCTCTATCTTTTCAAACCTTTCCATGTCTGTTTATATCTATCTATCTCTCTATCTTTTCAAACCTTTCCATGTCTGTTCATATCTATCTATCTCTCTATCTTTTCAAACCTTTCCATGTCTGTTCATATCTATCTATCTATCTATCTATCTATCTATCTATCTATCTATCTATCTATCTATCTATCTATTTTCAGAGAGGGAGAGAGAGGGTTAAAATACCTATTCCAGGAAATGTACACTGACTGACGTTCCGTATATGCGTTGTCCATTGTTTCAAACGCCGAGATAGTATCTTTTTAATGATAGTCAACATTATTTCCCTAGTTCTTCTTCTTCTTCTTCTTCTTCTTCTTCTTCTTCTTCTTCTTATTATTATTATTATTATTATTATTATTATCACTTCGCCCCAAATAAGTCAGTACTGCCACTGGTGCGCAGGGTGTTGCATAAAACGAAAGTGATGAAAAAGAGGAACAAGTTCCAGAGGGTATCGAGAAAGGGTAATAGAAGGATGAGATTACTGATATTAAGAGAGCTGCATGTGAGTTGAGTGGAAAGGAAGAAGAACGTGATACACATGATTTCAAGAAAAGAAATCGAGTCAAGGATATAAGAGACGGCAATTGACATTACATATAAATTCTTGGAGATAGTAACTGTCAGGAAAGCAAGTATACAGAAGTTTCCACAAGTGCGAAACAAGAAGCTGAGAAAGTAAAAGTTGCACTTACATTTGATTGGTTTTAGTGTAAAATGATGGCACATATTTGCTCGTCTAATAGCTGGAGTAAATCCATGCATTGGGGACACCAGGGATATAATTATTAGAGGTGCCTGAAATACAAGAACTACAGCGGATGACTTCCAGCAGGCAATAATGCAACAAACAGAGAGGCATTAGTTTGAAACCTTGGAGGGAACAGAAAAGAAATCGAGTCAAGGATATAAGAGACGGCAATTGACATTACATATAAATTCTTGGAGATAGTAACTGTCAGGAAAGCAAGTATACAGAAGTTTCCACAAGTGCGAAACAAGAAGCTGAGAAAGTAAAAGTTGCACTTACATTTGATTGGTTTTAGTGTAAAATGATGGCACATATTTGCTCGTCTAATAGCTGGAATAAATCCATGCATAGGGGACACCAGGGATATAATTATTAGAGGTGCCTGAAATACAAGAACTACAGCGGATGACTTCCAGCAGGCAATAATGCAACAAACAGAGAGGCATTAGTTTGAAACCTTGGAGGGAACAGAAAAGAAATCGAGTCAAGGATATAAGAGACGGCAATTGACATTACATATAAATTCTTGGAGATAGTAACTGTCAGGAAAGCAAGTATACAGAAGTTTCCACAAGTGCGAAACAAGAAGCTGAGAAAGTAAAAGTTGCACTTACATTTGATTGGTTTTAGTGTAAAATGATGGCACATATTTGCTCGTCTAATAGCTGGAATAAATCCATGCATAGGGGACACCAGGGATATAATTATTAGAGGTGCCTGAAATACAAGAACGACAGCGGATGACTTCCAGCAGGCAATAATGCAACAAACAGAGAGGCATTAGTTTGAAACCTTGGAGGGAACAGAAAAGAAATCGAGTCAAGGATATAAGAGACGGCAATTGACATTACATATAAATTCTTGGAGATAGTAACTGTCAGGAAAGCAAGTATACAGAAGTTTCCACAAGTGCGAAACAAGAAGCTGAGAAAGTAAAAGTTGCACTTACATTTGATTGGTTTTAGTGTAAAATGATGGCACATATTTGCTCGTCTAATAGCTGGAATAAATCCATGCATAGGGGACACCAGGGATATAATTATTAGAGGTGCCTGAAATACAAGAACTACAGCGGATGACTTCCAGCAGGCAATAATGCAACAAACAGAGAGGCATTAGTTTGAAACCTTGGAGGGAACAGAAAAGAAATCGAGTCAAGGATATAAGAGACGGCAATTGACATTACATATAAATTCTTGGAGATAGTAACTGTCAGGAAAGCAAGTATACAGAAGTTTCCACAAGTGCGAAACAAGAAGCTGAGAAAGTAAAAGTTGCACTTACATTTGATTGGTTTTAGTGTAAAATGATGGCACATATTTGCTCGTCTAATAGCTGGAATAAATCCATGCATAGGGGACACCAGGGATATAATTATTAGAGGTGCCTGAAATACAAGAACTACAGCGGATGACTTCCAGCAGGCAATAATGCAACAAACAGAGAGGCATTAGTTTGAAACCTTGGAGGGAACAGAAAAGAAATCGAGTCAAGGATATAAGAGACGGCAATTGACATTACATATAAATTCTTGGAGATAGTAACTGTCAGGAAAGCAAGTATACAGAAGTTTCCACAAGTGCGAAACAAGAAGCTGAGAAAGTAAAAGTTGCACTTACATTTGATTGGTTTTAGTGTAAAATGATGGCACATATTTGCTCGTCTAATAGCTGGAGTAAATCCATGCATTGGGGACACCAGGGATATAATTATTAGAGGTGCCTGAAATACAAGAACTACAGCGGATGACTTCCAGCAGGCAATAATGCAACAAACAGAGAGGCATTAGTTTGAAACCTTGGAGGGAACAGAAAAGAAATCGAGTCAAGGATATAAGAGACGGCAATTGACATTACATATAAATTCTTGGAGATAGTAACTGTCAGGAAAGCAAGTATACAGAAGTTTCCACAAGTGCGAAACAAGAAGCTGAGAAAGTAAAAGTTGCACTTACATTTGATTGGTTTTAGTGTAAAATGATGGCACATATTTGCTCGTCTAATAGCTGGAATAAATCCATGCATAGGGGACACCAGGGATATAATTATTAGAGGTGCCTGAAATACAAGAACTACAGCGGATGACTTCCAGCAGGCAATAATGCAACAAACAGAGAGGCATTAGTTTGAAACCTTGGAGGGAACAGAAGCGAGTTCAGGAACACTTTACTTCGAGACAATGATTGGAATTCCGTCAACTCCCCTCACCGTATGGGAGTCAAGCTTTGAAATTATATTACAGACCTGCGACTGTTCACTCAGTTCAGCCTCAGTTGTAAGTGGGAAGTCGGGTGCGTATACGCCAGAAATGTTGAGTTGGTGGAGAATCTGCGAACTAATCACTCGATCTTATCCACTGATGTGAACGGTTTATGATTAAACATATTAGACACTCATATGTTTTAAAAATTATCAGCAGCCTCAATACACTAAATCTCTCTCGGTTTATATATATATCTTACTCATTTACATACAAGCATGTTTGGTTGTATCACAGCTTATCAGTGTGGCTAGAAATTTGCTTGCTTCCAGCTGGGATCGAAACTCGTCCGATTTGATGTCAGTCGGAGTCCCTTCTCCCTGAATACGGTTAGACATCCGATTTGCTTTTACGCAGAATTGAAACCCGACCGAATTGGCGTCAGTCGGCGATTCTTGTAATATATATATATATATATATATATATATATATATATATATATATATATATATATGATAATTATAAGTTATTTATAATAGAGGTGAAGGTAACCAGCAATAGAGAAATCAGAGAAATAAATAAGAGTGTCAAGGTTAGTTTCACAGAGCTTTAAGATGTCGGGTTTACTGGGAGGAAGGATTCAACGCTGTTTCAGTTGGTACGGACATCAGGGATGTTTGAGAAAGAAATGCTAACCAGTTTAAGGGATATTGTTTGTCTGGTTTTGTTCTGGCTCTTACTGTGTGTGATGTCATTATTAGAGTTTTTTCTTAAGGAGAGACCTAGAAAGGTAGTATCGGTTGGATGTCAAATCTAGCATGTGTATGAAAGAAACTGGCGCAGCCTGCATCATAATGTGGCCTCAGGGTTGCCCACCGGAGGCACTTGCAAGGAACCCAATCCATATATATATATATATATATAAGTACAGGGTAGGTAGAATATAATCCCGTATCCAAAAAAGTAGCTATTCTTAAAAAAGTGCTCAAGACAAAGTAGAGCGAATAATATTTATTTAGAATTTATAGCATAACTATTTTATAATATCACTACAATAATAGCCATTTTGTTTCGTCAATAACGGTGTCTTATCAAGTGATGATGTTGATTTCATTTTGAAGATTTTAAAAGGTTCCAAACTAGCCAAACCACTTTAATCAGGGAAATATTGTTACGTATTCAGTCGTGACGAATCAAAATACTAGTAAGTGATTTCTCATTTGAAGAACATAACAGACTTTAAAAACAATTTATTAGGGCATTAATGTTAATATTTGATTAAAAAGAGTTGGGCATAATTGATCAACTATTAAGAATGCAAATTTATTTCATATATATATATATATATATATATATATATATATATATATATATATATGTATTATATGTATGTATGTATGTATATATATTATTACTAGTTAATGCTAAAAGCTACAAATCTTAAATTCTAAATTTAACAAAGCATTAGATTAAATTATTGTAGGGCTATACAAATGTGAAACGAGGTAAAGAGATAGACGCACACATATACAAACATATACATATCCTCACATGGACAAATCGACAAATATATACACATACAAACCTATACTAACATGCATAAACACGCACAAATAATAGTTTTGAATCTATTAAAATTCTTGAAGTTGAAATCAACATCATCCCTTGATAAGACTTATTGTCGAAACAAGAAGGCTACTTTTATGGTGATATTATAACATATTTCTGTTATATATATATATATATATATATATATATATATATACACACATATATATATGGAACATTTTGACAATGTGGAAAAGCCTTTGGGTTACGGGTTTCCCTTTATTGGATTTCATTGTCAGATTAAGTGATGTTTACGTTGAACTAACTGCACATGCACAGGGAGGAGAGGAACAGCTGTTAATATTAAAAGTAAATTTAATTAAATCTTTCATAAATATTTTGACCATATAGTCTCGCCGCTTTCATTTAGTTTATTTTTCTATTTATATGTATCCATCATTTGTTATTAATGACCCCATTGTTATTATAGATTTGCCAAGAAAGATGAAAGTTTGGGAAATGAACGTAAATTTAGGTTTCAATATTTAAGGGCTAAAGTAATTTTTGTATGTATGTATTGCTTTCTCTTTTAATTACAATAAAACATTAAAAGATGCTACTCTAATTAAAAGAAAATAACATTAATCGCTAAATGCTTTGTCATTATCGTTGCGTGACAACTGCTGAGCACAACATAGTGAAGTTAATTTCATAGCAAGAAATTCATAAATTGATTCAATATTACCGTTCCACTTGATGGCAATAGAAAAATAGAGAGAAGACTTCAAAAATATGAAAATAATAATTACAGATTCTACATTCAAGCTGACCCATTTTGATGTATTTGCATCGAATTCCGTCAATTATATGCAATCTTTTTTGTGGGACACATCTTTTATGGAAAACCTTATATTTCATGCCATAAAAATATTTTACTAAAATTCTTTACGTTCTTTCATAACTATTCTAATCCACATTTCTCGAGCCGTATCATTTCTGTTAATTTTATTCATCCTTTTCGCCAGCATATCCGAAAGGTGTAATGGTTAACAAGCTTGTCCCGATAGAACCTATTAAAATTGAGTTACAAGTTCGATCCTCAGTGTGTGTCCCACAATTTCAGACATGGGCTACATCTAAATGGCACTTAGAAAATCAACCCGGGCAGCTCGAATTGAATAGTCAGAAGTTTTTCTCGCTAAAATCAATACAACTGAATAGTGAAATCGATCCTCACTTGGTGCCCCATACTTTCGGCCTTGTGCCACATCTAAACTGCGCTTAGAAAATCATCCTTATTTTTACCGTAGAAGTCTTGTATTGAAAACCATATATTTCGAATCTTGGGAATCTTTTACCAAAATTCATTACTTCACGACATGGCGTGTGGTAATGAATGAACTAATTAGGCAATAAATTAATTAATTAGGCAATGAATTAGTTAATAATGAAGCAACCCACATGCACTTTAGCCATGTCAGCTTTGGTGTGTTCGGGCAGATTAGAGCAAGGAAATTCAACCCTCTTTCAAACTAGTTTCCAGATTTTTACAGAAAGACATCTAAAAAATACCTGCAATAGCTGGGGTGGAAAAAAGAGAAGGATTGATGCTTTTCCCAGTATTGTGAGGAGCAAGACGAACGCAAAGAGATCGTCCGAAATCCGAACTCAATTCTCAAATTTGTTTTTCCGAGTCGCAAAAAGTTAACCTACGCCGACATCCATTACCCAAGTAAATATATATATATATATATTTTATAGGAGATCATTTTCTGCGATTACATTTAAATGAGACTGACGAGAAATATTTCCCCAAAGGTATGGCACATGAATGTTTCGAAATCAACTGCTGTCGCATCGAAGGCAGTCAACTCGTTTGAAGTGACAACGGAGTGGGATATTAAGTCTGTTCAAATATCTATCTATCTATCTATCTAAAACTACATAAATTTGAAGTTATCTATTTCAATCTGATAAATATCAATAACAATATCTCTATCCATCTGAAACCCTGCGCATCTCTCTCTTTCTAAATATATATATGTATATGTGTGCCTGTGAGTGTGTGAGGTAACCTCAAATAAGTTCAATGGACTTGCCCGAGAATTACCTAAAAAAATGTAACTACGACCTCCAGGCCAGCTATGCGAGCAAATTATAACTGGTTTTCATAGGAGTTCATTCTTCTTCCACTACTTATAGTCTCCAGGGTGGGGAAGGCATCTCACCAGACATTATTTCTTCTTCAGGATGTGGCTAGGTCATTACCCGACGCCTGAGATGTCTCCCAAAAGGGAAAGGGGCTTAAGCAATTTTTATTTAGTTCTGTCAAAAATCCACATGAGACTTAAACCTTTGTTTCACATTTCGGCATGTGTGTCCTAGACGCTCGTCTTTATTCCACTTATACAAGCAAAATCCTCGCTTGATTAACGTGCGAATAAAGAGATTTACTGTTTTTACTATATCTATCTATCTATCTATCTATCTATCTATCTATCTATCTATCTATCTATCTATCTATTCGAATCTGTTTATTATCTATATATCAATTACAATCTGTTTATTATCTATCTGTCTGTCTGCCTATCTAACTAGCCCGCCGTAACTTTTCATTGCTATATTACCCTGATCATACAGAGTCCGTCTGAAGTTATACAAAGGACATAAAAAATTTAGACGATTTAAATGTCAAAACAAATATGATGTTAATTTTTTCATGTAGTTTTAATACGTTCTTTTAAAGTTTTTATATTTATTATAGTAACTGCAGTGTGAGGGGCTTTATACAAAACCAGAAAATTACATTATATTTCAGTAACAATGTCATAAAATTGATCAACAGCTACAATAGAGTAAAAAAGAAATAACATACATAGATGATAAGTCCACTGATTTTGTTAGCACTTCACTGGGTTCAAATTTCGACATGTTGATTTTAATTGCTTCTCATAGGTCTGCTTTGCTGTCAATTTTTGCCTATTTTATATAATATTGTCTTCACAACTGACCATAGATTTTCGATCGAATTCAAATCTGGACTTGCTGATGGCCCTTTTATCATCTTCTCTCTTGTGAAAAAATTAATCTAAAAATATCACTGGACACCTTAGATAAATGTGAAGAAGCATTGTCGTGCATAAATATACACATCACTTTGAAAATGCGCAGCAATGAAAGTGCGATTCAAAGAAAAGCATAAAATTGCAGCAGTTATTACTTTAGAAAAGTCATATATTTCTTGGACAAATATTAAAGATTTAAATATTTTACTTAGTGTAGATTGACTTCCAGATTTCTTGCTAGATCCTAACTCGGGTAGAATTCTACAACTTTTCTGCTTGACTTCCTCAATTGTAGCCTGTTCCAACGTTGGAACAGAAGTCAAAAGATTTTGTTTATCTATAACTCGCTTTAGTTTACGTTCTCTTCAAGGGGATGTTCTGAAACTACTTTCCCTTTGCTTATTGCTATAATTTTAACAGCCCTATTTACCGTTTGATGAGCTTAGCCAGCCTCTTTTGATATCCTCAATGTGGACATTCTCTCATTCAATAGCAGCTATTTTGTGTTTTGCACTATTCGTTATACCCTTTCGATAAACTTATATTATAAAAAAAATATATTTTATTTCAAAGGCCTTAAATTAATATCTGTTTAATCAAGATAATGGCTTCTGAATGTTTTTATAATATATACAACAATTTTAACAAAATATATTGAAATTATCTTGTGTCATGCTTTCTTTTACCGTTTAAATGTATAATTTACAATTTGACAAATGTATTCAGTGCAAGTTAACGTTATTGATGTGTGAGTTGCGTAATAACTTCAGACGGATTGTATATTACAATTTTCTAAACATCTATCTATCTATATATCTATCTATCTATCTATAAGAAAGTGTTTTATCTTTCTGTTATGTTTTAAATCTGTTTCTATGTCAATCTATTTTAAATCTATGTCATTGTTTTTATTATCTTATGCTTTATGTGTCATGCATCCACATGACATAGGTGGTTATGGTTCTCCTCAATTTCCTGTCATTTGTTGCTCTTAATAATTGCTTTAATCAATCTCACTATGTATTCTATGTATTATTTTCTTTTGTCCCACTTGCCTTTGAACTGACACGTGAGGATCAGATTTTCTTAGCATTCTTTCCTCTTTAGAAATTTCATCTCTTATCCTGATATTAACTATGTTTCTTTTCTGTTTCCGATTTCTCAAAACTTTGTTGCTACATATTAATTCCTTGTTACCTCCGCATGTTTCTTTTGACTACATCTCTCTTGCTTCAGGCCTCTTCTTCACCTTTGAGGCGATTGTCCAGCACTTATTGACACACAGAAGGACAGATATCAGGTAACTGTTCAGTAACATTTTTCTGTCTAACACAGTGTTTCTAAACGTTTTTAAGCAACGGTTCACCTAGGAATAAATGAAAATATAATGGCACACTCAGCAACACTTTAAAAAGTATATACTTAAGTATTATGTATCAAAATCAGAGATTTAAAAAGAAATGCACAAATAATTACAAATTTATTTTATTTCAATGTTTCTAATTAAGTATTAGCGTGGCTTATTTAGTTGTTGTAGATCATCTGAGCTGGTCAATAATTCTGGGAAGAAGTGCTCTTTTATGACGTATTCGCTTATATAAGAGACAGATTGCTTGTAGTAGTTTGTAGTCGGTTGAGAGTTGAAATGGGAACTCAGACTGAGAAAGACACAAGAAAAAGCGCGAACGAACGCGGCCTTTGGTCCCTCGATGCGTATGTAGTGACACCTCCAATTACACCTCCACCTCTACGCCACGTCATGTGTAAAGAGAATAAATGATGTACTGTCTACATTTGTTTATATATATACGTGTTACGGTCGTCATTTTATTAAGTGAGATTACCGTCATTTTATCAGCGTGAAAAAACCAAGTGATTTTATAAGAGAGAAGATAACAAGTTTTGGGATCCCGTCGTCGAATTAATAATCACCTCTCCTTCGAAGGGTATACTACAAATATATCGATTGGTTGCAGTTTAATTTTTGTCATACTTGGCTTCAGGTTATGCAGCACGTTGATTATTGTAGTCTCCAGATTTTTTTATAATCATATCACCTCAAGCAAGGCATTTTACTGTCACTGTTTTGCAGGGGGTTACATAGAAGGAAAGTTATAAGAAAGAGTGACAGGTTATATGGGGTGTCAGGAAGTGGTTAAGAGAATGATATGAATACTGATGAGAGTGGAGTGAACGGAGAAAGGACCATGAGAGAGAGGCTGCTGGTTAGTAAGATAGGAGATGACTATTAACTTTACATTTAAATTCTTGGAGATTGTAGCTGCAATGAAAGCAAGTAATTGGAAGGGAATTCCACAGGCGGGAAGTGCGAGAAAAGAAGCAGGTGGAATAGAATTTGCGTTTACAATTTATTGGTTTCACAGTAAAAGGGTGGGACCTAGTTGGTAATCATTTGGCTCGAGTAAATTAATATATAGGAGGAAATAGTGACCTAAGTTCATCGGAGCAGAAGCCGTGAAATTTTTGTAGAAAAAGCACAAGGAAGCCAAATTGCGCCGGTGATAAAGGGTCTGTATCTGAGCTGCCAAGTCGGGATCTATTACATTACAGATTCTCTGTTGGATTTTGTCAAGGACACTTAGGTGGATAACAGGAGCACCCGACCAGATATGGCATCAGTATTTAATGCACGGCGGATGGTAGATTTATATATGTGCAGGATTGTTTCAGGCGGAAATAACTTCCTGTCCCTACACAGAGAACCGACTTTCTTAGCAGCGGATTTAGCTATGGATTCTATATAGTCATTCCACTTGAGATCTGTTGTGATATTTAAGCCGAGGAGACGCAGTATTTTGCTCTTAGGGAGACTAGCCTGATTCATGCTAACGCGGTGGGGGTAGGAGCGATTTTCTGTGATGGTTAATAGATTACAGCTTCGTTTTGGAAATTCACGAGCCATTTCTTACCTCAGTCCCCCACGGATCGATGCGAGAGTAAACTGTAGTGTCGTCATCGTATATGTCTACTTGGGATTTTATTACGACTGGGGGATCGTTAATGTAGATAAGGAAAAGCATAGGACCTAGTATAGAGCATTGAGGGACACTCGCGGGATCGACAGGCTCCAAAGGAGAGTCTGTAATGTGAGAGGTACTGATCTGGCGGCTCGACTGCAGCTACTTCCCCACCGTCGAAATGTGGCCTCCCTTTGTCTGTTCTATAAATACTTTCATGGCTTCTGCTCGGACGAACTTAAGTCACTGGTGTCTCCTCAACAGGTGTTTACTCGTGCAACCAGACTGGCACCTGGGTCCCACCCATTCACAATCAGGTTAGCCAAATGCAGACGACAATTCTACTCCTGCAGCTTTTTCTCTCGCACTTCCCGCCTGTGGAACTCGCTCCCATATTCTTGCTTTCCTGACGACTACAACCTCCAGAAATTTAAATGCAATGTCAATACTCATCTGTTAACCACTGCACTCTAGCTCTCTCCCCACCCCCTTTTATATCCTTCTCTTTCTCTCCACCTATGTATCTGTCATCGCACCTGCATTCTCAGCTTTCTATTGCTCCTTTCTAACTAGTTTGTACTCCTCACTGTTTTCTAATTAATCTTTCTACAGTTATTTAGCCCCCCAGTCATCAGTTGCATTTCTGCCTTGCTCGGGGTGAAATGATTAAAAAAAATATTGGGTAGCATATCCGTCCAATACTACCTTCATTGTGCGATTCAAAAGGAATGACTGAATAAGATCAAACAATTTTCCAGTTATACCATAACCTCGCAGCTTGCATAGAAGGCCAGCATGTCAGACTCTGTCAAATGCTTTGGAAATATCTACGGCACTAGTTCGGGCTCCGCCGCTCTTGTCGAGAGCCTGATGTATATACTCAG
Source organism: Ascarosepion bandense (assembly GCA_037127315.1). Taxonomy (NCBI): domain Eukaryota; kingdom Metazoa; phylum Mollusca; class Cephalopoda; order Sepiida; family Sepiidae; genus Ascarosepion; species Ascarosepion bandense. The sequence goes on along the minus strand of JBBBDQ010000692.1, from coordinate 1,133,590 downwards.
TGATGGTCGTGAGCATAGCTGCAGTGGACCTGGTGAAGCGGAAACCATACTGTGATGCTACTTCTGGTAGCCATGTAGTTGTCTTCCTTTAACTTGCCTCTAAGTTATTTGTTCACTACTGTTGTATTCTGGTATTGAACTCACATCTGTTTGTGCCAAGTCACTGACCAATGTCTATATCCACTGAGCCATGGATACAAATAACTTTTTTTTTAATCGTGTCACCCCAAGCAAGGCATTTCACTGCCACTATAGCGCAGGGGGCTACATAGAGGGATTGGGTATAGGAAATGTCAGAAGGAAGGTGATAGACGACTTAGGATGTACATAGGGAGAGAGTTGGAGAGAGTGGGTGTGAGTTAATGTGTTAGGAGGTGTCTATTGACCTTACATTTAAACTCCTGGAGGTTATAGCCGTCGGGGAAGTAAGCATGCGGTGGGGAATTCCACAGGCGGGAAGTGCGAGGAAAGAAGCTGTTGGAGTAGAAATTGCGGTTATATTTCATCGGTTTCACTGTAAAAGGGTGGTACCTAGTTGCGAATCTAGTATCTCGTGCAAATTCAAATCTAGGGAGCACCAGTGATTTAAGTTTGTCAGAGCAGAAGCCATGAAAGTATTTATAGAAGAGGCACAGGGAAGCCACGTCACGCCGGTGTGAGAGATACTGCAGGCGGTCAGCCAAGTCGGTATCAATCACAGATTCTTCGCTGTATTGTGTCAAGAACCCCGAGGAGAATAGAAGGGGCACCCGACCAGATGTGGCAGCAGTACTAATACACGGTCGGATGGTGGATTTATATAATTGCAGAACAGATTCAGGCGGAAAGAATTTCCGGGCCCTGTACAGAGAGCCGATTTTCATAGCTGCGGATTTAGCAATGGATTCGACGTAGTCATTCGACTTGAGGTCCGCTGAGAGTGTCAGGCCAAGCAGGCGTAGTGATTTACTCTCTGGGAGGCAAGCCTGTTCCATGCTAATGGGAGGGAGGTGCGGTTGTCTGTGGTGGTTAATTGACAGCATCTTTCCTATCCCAACCCACCACGGATTGGAGGTCCTTCTCAAGCTGGGCAGCGAGGGTTGCCTTGTCACCTACACCAGATTTTTGATCGAGGCGAGAGCAAACTGTGGTATCATCGGCGTACATGCCTACTTGTGATCTTATGGTATCGGGGAGATCATTGATATAGATTAGAAAGAGTGTAGGACCTAGGATAAAGCCTTAAAGTTAAGTTAAAGGAAGATAACTACATGACTACCAGAAGAAGCATCGCACATAGAATAAGAATGATATATCTCAGTGATCGTAATAAACGGTTCGGTTTGAAATTCCTAGCACATGAAGGCCTGAGCGTAAAACGGCTGAAACATCGTAATAAAGGAAATAAAGATGAGTTTGAGTTTGAGTTTTGTTTAACAGTATATCAACACTGTGGGTTATTTAATGACAAAAAAGTGGAGATTTAAGGTATTTCTTTAATGTTTGGTTAAAGTGAAAAAGTTGATTTAGTCAGATTTTGGAGATTTTTTTGATTTTTCATTTTAGAAAGCTGAACATCTCTTCTAGTTTTTTTATTTAAAAATGTATTGCTTTTAATATGTTTTGCTTCAAAAATGTGTTATGGCAATGTATATTTTTTATTCAAAATTGTATATCTTTCGATAAAAATCTATGTTTATAATTTCATAATCTTTTGACCCCAGTTTGGGAATAACTATTTGCCCATAGCAAGGACCCTAACAGGTGCTATTACTCCGGGTCAGGGTGAACCTAGGAACAACAGTAAGTAAGAGGTGATTCTATGCTTCTCACAGCCGGATACCGTTTACCGTCATACTCAGGACCAAATAAAGATGATGACAATAGTTCGAACAATATAAATAGTATAAATATTTGTGCCTGTGTATAAGCATTTACACAGCAATAAAAACATCTATCAATTGTATTTTCGATTATACGTTCTCATAATATTTTGCATATGATAAAAGAGTAAATTTAATATTGATCGATGAATAAACAGTGAGCGTGATGCAGACTTTAAGGCTTTTATCATGTTTTATGATTCATGTTTTCTCTTATCGTCAGTTTCTTGCTAAAAATAATCATAAATTTAAATCAGAAAAATGAATTAATTTTTTTTTCATGTCAATAGTTTTATGCACACTTCGTCTGTTCAGTGATTCTGTCATCCATACATGTTTTCATCCGACCGAAACAAAATTATCTTGACGCATATTTATTTTGCTTTTCTACTCCGCTTTGCATTGGCTTCAGGGGTTTTATCAGTAATTAAATGATAATTAATTAGTCTTCATAAGCATCTCTGAATTTTAATATTTTATCTATATTTACATTGATCTCTCTCTCATTCTATCTATTTATCTCTCTCTATCTCAGTCTCATTTTCCGTAGTATTATTCGTATATATATATCTCTGTCACATAATCGATCTAAGTGTATATATATATATATATATATATATATATATATATATATATATGTGTATATATATATGTGTGTGTGTGTGTGTATATATATATATATATATATACGATTCATTAACAATGACAGGCAAAGTATTATCATTAAGTGTATTGTATAATTTTTCATGTGTTCGTATAATTTTTTCTTTTCGGAACTCAAATTACATAAGAACTGTCCAAAGCTTTTGTGCTTTAGAGAGCTTTCGGCTATATTTTTAACCATTATCAAAAATTAATGTTTATTTACTTGTAAATAAACATCTGGAAAGTTTATGCATATAGAGTCTTAAGTTCTGAACACTGTAAGCACATTGTTAACGTGTCCATAATTGATATTATTAAGTGAAATGCCACCAATATTCTTGTTTTTGCATGAAGATGATTACGTTATGTATGTATTATCAACGAGGATATTACGGATTGATCCTTGAAGATCTCGAAGTGTGTTTAAATGAGATCGGATAGAACTGCTGTGGGAAAGATATACGGTTAGTCTTGTAGTCAATTAATATGAAAGCCCTATATATGTGTGAGTGTGTGTTTGTATATATACATACATATATATATATATGTCTACATATATATATATATATTGTTACGTAAAATTAATAAATATGCCTATCACTGTACATACATTTATAATTCTAAAATAAATATATTAAATTGTCCGTTTGTGATATGCACCGGATGGTTGCATAACGCATGAAACTCCGAGTCGTGCCACGACATAAGATAATATGTGTACATATTAATACTACCAATATAGCCCGTCGTTGCTCGGGTCAAATGAAAGCGTTAAATCTAATCCATGGTCTTCGAGCTCAGATTCTTTGGACGTTGGCACGAAAGACTAAAAAGCAATAGTTGTTTCCAGTTCAAGCGAAACCGTAGACTGAAAGAAAAATGAATGGATGTAAGTCAAATTTTGATTTCCTGGTATCGATATCAAATATGATTTTTTCGTCGTAAACTGAGCTTTGAAGGCTAAATTATTCCTCTGAGTAAATGGTATGATACTTGAGACTAAGAACTACAATTATACCTACTTAGAGCCAAAGCCGAAGCAGAAATTAAAATAAAAGGACTGAAAAAATAGAGGCATACAGGCAGATAAACAGACACACACACAATCATCTTGCCTTTTATATATATATATATATATATTATCGATTTTCTGCACTATTGTAAGAACTGCAACCTTGAAACTTCTGAATATCGTTTCGTATATCTTTGTCTATGAGTGTATCAAATTTGATTAAAATCGGACCACTCCTTCTCTAACCCGATTTTTTCGATTATCCGTTTCGGTATCTCGACAGAAAACCTAGCTAAGAACACTCGCAGACGCTTATAGTACAACTATGTAAAATTTCAAGAAAATCAGTTCAGCCGTTTTGGAGGTAACAGACACACACAAACAGACACAAACACACATACACACACAGACAAAGTTCCATTTATAAATTAGTTTAAATGTATATATATATATATATGTGTGTGTGTGTGTGTGTGTATGTGTGCGTGTGTGTGTGTATAAGTGTATTTGTGTATTTATGTGTCTATCTAACATATTTTTTCATATCTATCTATCTATCTATCTATCTATCTATCTATCTATCTATCTATCTATCTAAGACTATATTATAGGCTATATTAAGACTAGTTTATAAAAAGAAAAATGAACATTTTGGATATACAAATCTTATACAGGCAGTTGTTTTTGACGATACAGAGCGAAGTAATGAACTGGTTTGGTTGATTTTTAAGTAGTTTATCAACCTCGTTAAGTTATTTTATGGCGTAATTTAAATATTTTGAAAATACCTTTATGGCTTCAACTTCAGCTAAAATGTATTCTTGCTCATTTTGATAAAATATTTATTAATGCTAGTAATTTTACTATTAATATGAACCGTTGAAATTTTGTTATTTAAAAATTTATTCCTGATATTTTAAATATAAAAAGCTACTTTTATATTATGATAGAGTTTTGGGGTTCACTATTTGCCTGTTAGCTGGGACCATACCAGGTGCTACCACGGCAGGTCAGGGTAGACATGGTAACAAAAGCAATTAAGTGGTGCTTCCACGACCTTCAAAACCTCCAATCTCTTGATCAGAGAATTTTCTGCCAGAAGTAGTTTATCGTCATACCTAAGACTATTAAAAATCTGCATTTAACGTTTTATATTCGTACCAATATTTGTAATCATACTTTAAGGATAATTTCAAATAACACTTGCAGAAATTAATTAATTCTTCTTGATAAGTCAAGCTGCTTATCTTGGCTCATGTTTTTTCTATTTAACACACATTTTGTTTTCGACTTTGTATTTTTTAATTCATTATCATGCTAAGAATTTCAACACTTTGGCAGTGGAACGGTCTTGTAGATGAAAAAAAATTATATTGCATTTCGCTGTACATAGCATTGTCCTTCAGAGATATGCAGTGTACCTCTACTTCTAAATGAAAAAAAAACAGCTTTAAGTTATTATAATTGCAAAATGATGTATATATGTTGGGAAGGTCGTTTGGGAATTATACAAAAAAGAATTCTTTCTCATGTGTTGTCGCTAACGGTTTCCGCTAAGGAGTTATTCTGTTTTATCAGAATAGAATATCTTGTTGCAAAAGAACGAAGGGTTCTTGAAATCATTTTCGTGATATGGCTTTTCTTTAAAAAAGATTTACTTTCTAAGAATCCGAGACCTGCACGGTGGAGTATCTAAATAATTGGATCTTTGCGTGTGGTTTTACCAGCTGCTTGCATGTCATTCCAGTGTTCACCATATATCGTCTATATTTTCACTTTCCGACAAATGGATGCGAATTTTTGTTTATGGGCATGTATTGTCAGATTTTTAAATCATTTCACCCCAAGCAAGTCGACAAGGCCATTAGGACGCAGAGGGTTACAGGGATTGAAAGTGAATTAGAGTGAGAAGATTTAAAATGAGGCGAATTGAGGAAAGGAAAAAAAGAACAGGATTCAAGAAGACAAAACATGGTGATTGCCGTTTCATTAAAATTTAAAAATTTGTAACTATCAAGGAATCAAAAAAACCGGAAGACAGTTTTTGCCCTTGTATGTATCAATTCGTTATCATAATGAGACGGCTAAGCCTAAGGCAGTTCAAGAGAACTTGCAGCTGAAATCAAACTCTTTTACAGCAGTACGTTGTATATTCTATTTATCCGTCAAAGGTATGTAATCCTTTTCTACCCCCACAAGATAAAGGAAGATAGTCCCAAGTCATTATTTTTTAAAAGCATGTTGTGAAGCAGTTTGGACTTTAAGAGTGAAGGAAACTTCTGACTCATGAGATGTCCACTAAAGAGTTTTTCTCATTATTTAAGTTGTTCAGGCTGTTGTCCTCGTCTTTATTTCCATGTTTACGATGTTTCAGCCGTTGTAAGCTCTGGGCTTCTTCTTGTACTAGGAATTTTGAACCAAACCTTTTGTTTCAATCACTGGGATATATCATTCTAATTTCAAAACTGCAGCCATACATACTAGACTGTCCGATTAACTGTACCCATACTCACTTCTGAAGCTTGAATATTTGAGGAATGGGCTAAAAGGGACGGGCTTCATGAAATCAGAAGATGGCGACTGACGTTGCATTTAAATTTTTCAAGATTGCAGTTATCGAGGAAACAAGAAATCGGAATGGTGTTCCACATATGAGAATTTCGAGAAAAAACTATTTAAATGGAAATAACAGTTGTATGTAGCTATTTCAATTGTCACACTGTGAGACCTACTTGCCAATCTAGTAGCAAGCTTAAATTCATGTAGTCGGGTAGCAAGAAAAATGCTCATTTGACATGAAGATATTTGTAGAACAGGTAGAAAAGATTTTCGTTACGTTTGAGGGAAAAAACTGGTAATGAGATACTTGGTCGGGACCGATTCTATTTCAGACCTTTCTCTTGATTTGTCAAGAATCTTGATATATGAGTAGATATGGCAACACTATTCAATACACGGACGGATGCCCATAAACTATTCTCATACAGGCAGTACGGCTTCCGCTTTGCCAGGTCTACGGCTGATATATTAACGACCAAAACAGAGTACATATACCAGGCCCTTGAAAAGTCCGACGAGGCTCGTGCTGTTGTCCTGGATATCTCCAATGATTTTGATAGGTTTGGCACACTAGCCTTCTACACAAGCTACATGGTTATGGTATCATTGGACGGTTGCTTGATTTGGGTCAATCTTGCTTATCTAACCGCATAATGAATTCGTCTTGAATGGGCATGCCTCCACATCCTACTGCACGAACGCTGGTGTCCTCCAGGGCTCTATCCTGGGCCCGACGCTTTTTCTGATATTCATAAATGATTTCCCAGACGTGATCAAATCTCAAGTAGATATCTACGCAGATTACACCACAATTTAGTCCCGCATCAGTAAGGAATCTGGCAAGTTGGAACAAACATAACCTGCTGATCTTGAGAATGACCTGTATCTTGTTCTTCTCCTTTCTCTCTGCCTCCGCAACTATCTTCACACTTGTGTTCCCATCCATCTCTTGTGATGTCGTTAACGGTTCTCTGATACCCCGCGTAAATGTTTCGTCTTTCTCTTCATTCTCCTTCTGCCTAAACGTCTACTAACTTATGTAGCCCCCTGCGCATCAGTGGCGGTACTGCTTTGTTTGGGGGTGAAACGATTAAAAAATGATAGATTTATGAATGTGCAAGATGGATTCTGACGAGAAAGTATGAAAGTCAGTTACAAATTCGTGAAAATTATGTTGGCCATATATGTGTCATGGATAGAGATTCTCATTAAGAATTTTAGTGCTTTTAAACTTATTAGAAATTACACTTTTTAATATGCTTTTATAAAATTTTAGTGCCAAACACATTTGCATGTGATTATAGGTATGCACTTAATAATTCGTCCCTCTGTCTATGTATCTGTTTATTGATGTTGAATCATCTGCCTAACTGTTTATTGATGTTGAATCATCTGCCTAACTGTTTATTGATGTTGAATCATCTGCCTAACTGTTTATTGATGTTGAATCATCTGCCTAACTGTTTATTGATGTTGAATCATCTGCCTAACTGTTTATTGATGTTGAATCATCTGCCTAACTGTTTATTGATGTTGAATCATCTGCCTAACTGTTTATTGATGTTGAATCATCTGCCTAACTGTTTATTGATGTTGAATCATCTGCCTAACTGTTTATTGATGTTGAATCATCTGCCTAACTGTTTATTGATGTTGAATCATCTGCCTGTTTATTGATGTTGAATCATCTGCCTAACTGTTTATTGATGTTGAATCATCTGCCTAACTGTTCTAAATACCAATTTATATCTTAAACATTAATTAGGATAATATAGCGTCCAAGTGATATTTAGATACACGTGAAAGTTTTCTTCAACTTCAATGAATGTAAATTGAAACAAAAAGAACACTTCTATTCAGAAAAAATACGGGTACAGTTTCTATCTATATGTACGACCGCCCCAACGCACAATGATTCGTATTTACGACGCAATTGCCATTAATCTCGTTTTGACTTACACTGTTTATCTTTCACATAAACCTGCGTTGGTCTCCTTTTGGTTGCACGCTATATTGGATTGCTGTACATTTCTTTCTCTTTCGTTTGTGTACTGTTCCTGGAAACTTATTGTCCTTTACAAAAAGTTACTGCTCTTGACGAAAAAGAAAACCATTATCATGGAAGTTAAATTACGATTTGATAAGCACATCTGCAAACACTGTCCAGTCATTTAGATTAAGCTCTTAAAAGATGTATATACTTTTATACATATTGAGTTTCCCGAAGCAAAAATACGAAAGAGCCAGAAATGCGAAAACATGATGCAAGGTATGCATTGTGGAAAATGAACAGCAACAAAACACTCGGCCCAGGTAGGATAGTAACAGAAATACTTTTTCCTTAGACGATTTCGGCATCGACAAGTCCAACAAAGTAATATTAGGTTGTCCCAAAAGTTCGTAAACACTTGCAAATAATTGAAATTTTACTCGCTAAGTTATCTAAGGTTACCAGAAATCATATGTAAAAAATTTAAATTCTACTCGCAAAAACAACAAAAATTATTGCTCAATAATAAAGACCATAATTTTTCAAGACTTTCTGTCATCGATCTGCAAGCTTTCAGATCTGGTCAAAGCACCATTCCGCCGGCTTCGAATCAAAGAATTCTTGACACGCTTCCTCGACTTCATCAAACGAGTCGAATCGGCGGCCCTTCAGAAAGTGTTGCATTGAGCGGAAAAGGCTGTAATCTGATGGAGCACAGTCAGGACTGTAGGCTGGATGTGGCAGAACCTCAACGCCGTCCAGCACTTCAAACTTGTATTTGGTCTTCCTGGCGGTGTGAGGCTTGGCATTGTCCTGCTGCATCAAATCGCGCTTTCAGTTGATCAGAGCCGGGTACTTTTGCTTCAACTTTTCGTAGACCCGCTCAAGTTGCTGACAGTAAAATTCCGCACTGATGGTACGACCATTCGGAACCAAGTCAAAAGGCACAATTTCTTAAAAGATCCACCAAACGCACAACATGGCTTTCTTGCCGAATTGATCTTGCTTTGGAACCGACGGTGTCTCTTGCCCTTTTTGAACCCATTGCTGATCACGATTGTGCTGGACCAGATAAACCCATTTCTCGTCGGATGTCACAATACGCTTCCAAAAACGCTCGTCCAATGGATTGCTGAGCAATTGACGGCAGATTTCAACTCGTCTGTTGGCTTGTGCTTCGGTGAGTTCGTGCCAACTCCAAGCTCATCAGCCAATGCTCCAGTGCTCGATGAAGGCGCAATGTCCAATCCGGTTTGCAAGTCTCTATTATCCAACTTTAACGGACCTCCTGAACGAGGCTTATCTTCAAGACTCATGGCGCCAAAATCGAAACGCTTGTACCACTTTGAGATCGCCGCATATGCAATTGTTCCTTCATCTTCGGCAACACAAATCTCTTCTGCAGATTTTCTGGTTGAAAGATCTCGCTTCCAGTAGTAACGAAGCAAAACTCGCAGCTCAATTTTATCAATTGCCATCTGTAATACAAAGATGAATATCACTATAACAATATAAACATAAAATTGCATAAAAATTCAGTTTTTCGCAAGTGTTTACGAACTTTTTGGACAACCTAATAAATTAAATATACAATCATACCAAAATAGAATAGCACCAAAGTAACTCCATCTTACCTAAAGATGTAGATGCTGATGAACAATATGTTTTTCGTCAAGGACACTAGAATAAGAAATGCTATATTTGTTATAACGGAATAGATGTCATGGATGAATGATTTATTCTTCCATATACGATTTTCCTATCTTTATCTTATCCACGTTATAATAACATCGTATTTCACGGACGAAACAAAATGGCTACAAAGAAAATGAATGACAAACAGGTTTTGTTCTCAGAGAGACTTTTATATCTATAAGACATTAACAAATCTATATATTCATACACACACTTATTACACGCGGAAAACAATATATAAAGCCAGACCGTCAGGAGGAACAAAAAGGAACAATCTTACAAATAATATAAAAATTCTTCTATATTTCTGGAAAAGCTATGTTTAGGACACCAGATATAAACGGATTGGATTCATCCACTATGTTCCAAGCGAGCACATATTATACGATTTTTCTTAAACTTGGGATTGCCAGGCTCAGATTCTTTCTATATTTGAAAAAGATATATTTACACAAGTAAAAAGCACCACGTGACCTGTAAGTTACTAGAGGCGGGTAGATTGAGCCTCAGCTCGAATCCTTTGGCTCATGCTTAAAAAAATTCAGCCAGTCTCCTTGGTTGCTCTAAACGAATTGAAATTGACTGCCGCTTTCGGCAGTGCATAAAGCGATATCATTAAGTGACTCTTAAGTGATACACGTGACATATCGCTACCAAAGGAAGAAAATCGCCTTCTCTATCCCTACATTATGAGAGAGAGAGAGAGAGAGAGAGAGAGAGAGAGAGAGAGAGAGAGAGAGAGAGAGAGAGAGAGAGAGAGAGAGAGAGAGAGAGAGAGAGAGAGAGAGAGAGAGAGAGAGAGAGAGAGAGAGAGAGAGAGAGAGAGAGAGAGAGAGAGAGAGAGAGAGAGAGAGAGAGAGAGAGAGAGAGAGAGAGAGAGAGAGAGAGAGAGAGAGAGAGAGAGAGAGAGAGAGAGAGAGAGAGAGAGAGAGAGAGAGAGAGATGCACAACGCATTTGACAAGGTACTGCACAGGTTTCTATTTGACATGTTAGAAAAGCTAAACTTATTTGGAAAAGATGTGAGAATATTTCTGAAGTTATACTTGGAGCAAACCGCCTGCACATGGAAAGGAAAAGAATAGAGTAGCTACAAAATTGAAAGGGGCACGAGACAAAGATGTATTATCTCTACATATTCATTCAACCTGTTCAGTAACGCTATTCTAAGCAAACTGAAGACCCTACGAAAATATATTATTGGTGAAAGTAATCTTAACAAAATAAAATACGCATGTTTTACCGTATCAATGGCCAGCTCGCAAAGAAAACTAGAGGTGCTCCTATACATGGTGAGAGAAAATGGCGTGGACAAAGACCTAACCATCAACTGCAAGAAAACAGATAGTATGGTCAGCAGCAGCAGGAAGATCCCAAGATGCGAGTTATGCATTTGAGGTATAAACATCAAGCTGATGTTAAAGGTTAAATATCTGGGAAACATTTTAACAAAGGTTGGAAAATACGGCACCGATTTTCGAACACGTATTGGACTAGCGAAGGAAACAGTTAGAAAGTTAAACAAGGTGTTGAGAAAGTTAAATATTTTGTTAGAATTAAAGGAATGAATCTTTGATTGGAATGTGGTAACAATCCCCTTTTTTGCCAGTGAATGCTGGACAATCTCCCCACGGAGGAAGAAAAAACTGAACAACACGAAGCTGTGGATATACGTGGACGGAGCGAGTAAAATGTGAGGAAGTTTTAAAAAAGTTGTTAACGTAAAGAAAACAGATGAAATTCCTTAGACACAATTGGCAATAAAGGTTTTTGAAAACATAACCTACATGGAGGATACTGACAGCAGAACGAACAGAGGAAGGCACCAAGTCACTTACTTGAATAACTGAAGAGGGAACATTAGTAAAAGGAGAAAAAATGCTAAGAAGTACACGATCGGCTATACCGTGTCGGGACGCGGTGTATTAAAAAACGAGAGCGGTTGCACTTAACGTAACCTGAGACGATGTCTGTATTCTTTGGAGCCAAGATGGGGACTAACTGTCAGTAGGTTGTAATAAAAATGAAATACAAACAAATAGAAATGTTTCACCAGTGCTTTTTAAAACCAAAAAATAACTTGATGGTAAATCCATATTCAGAAATTGCTCCCAAATAAATTTGCCGGATTCCTGAATAGACCAGTTTGAAGAAGATTTTGTTGCAATACATGTAAAATGGTCACGGTATAGTGTTTGAGCTTATTATCGCAAAAAACAACTTCTGGTACAGATTAAATGCAAAACTGGGGGAGTGGGGGGCTAAAAAAATGCGGGTCGTAATAAAAATACAAACAAAGACAATTAGAATGGTTTCGCCACTCACCAGTTTTTACCAAACAATAAGAACAAGTGAGTGTACCGACAGAAGAGAAATCTGAGATTGCCATCGTGAATATAAATCCAGTATTACTAATTGAAACAAATAACTGATTGCAGGTTTGGTGATGGTTAATGAGTTATTTGATGATATCAAAGAATTAAAGATACGATGTTTTGATTTCATCAATGAAGGTTTCAATCTGTTTTACGCTCTCTCTCTCTCTCTCTCTGTCGCACTGTAGCGATAATTTTTCCTGTCTCTGTTCAGTATGCCTTCATTTTTCATTTTTCTTTGTAGTTTCTGACTTAATATTCTCTTAATTAAAAGGGAAAATATATCTTTTATAGCCTTTTGGCTTTATTTGACAACTTCCGATACTTTTTCCTTTCCTTTTCGCTACTTTTCTCCTATTTTCCTATCTCGCATTCCACTCACAGCCATTTCATTTCTTTCTCACGAACTGTTCCTTCTGTCATAATTTAATCGATTTAATTGACTGTAATAAATCAATATTTCGACCAAACGCCGTGTCGCTCAAATAGATTCGCGATCAGATAATCATTTAATAATATTACATCTTGGCAAATCTTGTTGTCGCCTTATGTTCGGAAATAAATTAATTATATCATTAGTTGGTTTTGGCATTATTACAGAAAGAAATCTTAGTGAAAATCTCTGAAAAAGATCCGTCCATTTTTAACTGGAATTATCACTTAAAATATTCAATTAAATAGTGTTCTTAAAGCAAGATTATTACATTACGAATGTTATGTACACAGTGAAACCAATTGAAAAACATATTAACATAATTTGTGCTTGCCTGAAAGGAAAATAATAACTTGAATGATACAAGTCCGTTTAAAAATCAACAATCTAGTACTGAAATTTAACTATTTAGGTAGCATTATGTAGGGTAAAAATGCCAACCCTTTGATTCGAATTTACTGTCCATCAAAGCTGAGTGATTAATTTTATCTTTTTACTGTGTATCAATCTTTTGTAGATTAAAGCAGTTTCAATGTATTGTGGTGCAGTGGATATCGATTCGGAACGACAAATTGGGGTGCCGAGTTCGAATTCCAATTGAATTCCTTACATTCACTTACGCACAATTACCCTTGGGAAAGGTATTAATCTGCCTTCCCTCCAGTAATGGGTTAAATAATAGGACAGATTGGGTTCTAATGCTTTGGGTGGCAACCAGTCTACCGCAGAATGTAATGGCAAGCTACTGAGGGATAATCATCTCCCTTTCGAGACATGATCGCCTAAAGCGTGTATCACGTATGGCACTTGACTGACTGACTGTATGAAAACCTCCACATGACAGTGAATGCTAATCTATTTTCTCACAAATACAGAAAATAAATATGAAAAGGTAGTAGCTATGTGGTTCTCCAGAAAGATGATAAGAATAACATGAACGGTATATGTAAGCAATGGGGAAGTTTGAAAGAAAATGGATACATAAGACTACTTATATTTAAATTCAGAAAGAAACTATGTTTGGAAATGTTGACGAACATAGGACATATTGAAGCCAATATTAATTTTATTTTTTACGGCTTATCAACTTTTTGCAGAAAATATTTTTAGGTTGTAAGAATTTTTTGGAAATTTGTGGTGCAGTAGATATCGACTCGGAACGACAAATCGAGGAGCCGAGTTCGAATTCTAGTTGAATTCCTTGCATTTATTTACGCACCAATACGCTTAGGAAAGGTATTAATCCGTCTCTCCCCTTTAGCTATAGGTTAAATAACAGGACAGAGTGTATTCTATAGCCTTGGCTGTCAACCAGTCTACCATAGAAAGCAATGGCAACCTACTGCGGTATAATGTTCTGCCCAGTCAGTCATGTCTTTTTCGAGACATGATCGCCCATGACACTTAACTAACTGAATAGTTAACTGATACACGTCTTACTAATTAACCTATAGCTTTTAATGTTGATACATATGTTTCTCAAGAGTATTTGCGTGCAAGTAAATATAACAACCTTGGAAGCAACTGGAATATGGCTTTCCGATTTCAATTTAAAGACACATCCATCACACCACACATACATACAAACCTACAGCACCTAGTTCTGCCAAGAGTTCACACCTTTTCGTACAAAGAAGGTCAAACGTTGCCTAACCGGTGATCGTACGAGGACCGGTGTTTAGACGTGATTAAACTGTAAGCTAAGGGTTCCCAAACTTTTTTTGCGTCAAACCCACTTTCACATGGAAAATGTTCCACTGTCTACTTGTACAGCAAATTTAAAAGCAGTGATATGTAAATTATGTTTTGACGGGCACGTTTCCTACCTTGATAAATTCGAAATTGCAAATGTGATAAAAATGTGAAAACAATTTTCTATTAAATAAAATATAACCCTGACGTTATGTCTTTATTTTACTGGCAAAGTTGTACTTGGTTTTTCCTTATCTGATTTACATAAAAAAAAAAACATTGTTATTTCATTTGAAGAGTTATTTGAATGTGAATGTTCCTTCTTAAAACTATAATAATGAAAAATAAACGTTTCCTTACACCTAACAGCGTGTAGGGCAATGTTTTTGCTGTTTCCGTAACAAACTGTTTTTTATGAGTCATGGTTGTTAGTCCTGCGCCCAGCCCCCAAACCTGGAGGAAAATGATTTTAAAAGAGTAGCTTAGACGTAGCACACGGCCGAAAGTACTGGGTACCCAGCGATGACCAAACTCACTTATAATGATTCTAGCGAGACGAGCTTGTTAACCATTACACCACGCAGCAGTGCCTTCTTAAAACTATAGAACATATTAAAACATTCCTTGTTTGCGGGAATATTTATATTTTTTAAATGAGCCCCAGTTTTTCACAAATTTGCCTCCTTTTTTATTTTTTATTACGGGTTCTTTGCATATCTCGTTTGAATATTTTTTCGGGTAGCATATTTTGAAAAACGTTTATAATACTCAAAGTTCTATCAGGATTTCTAATTAATTACAATTTATTGTTCAGTTCCGCATTCCCAATTTAACAGTAGAAATCGCCTACCACTGGGTGATATTGGCCATGTTGAGAAATCTTGCTGTAAACCAATGTCAATCAAGAATTTTGATCTAAGAGTAGTTGTTGTGGTTTCCCACTATATACTGGTTCATTCTAAGATAGGCTGAGGTATGTTTTGTATGAGGTTTCCGATCAGATCGTCAAGAGACCTACTTCCTTCGAGGAAACCTAAAACAAGTATAAGTGTAACCGAGCTAAGTGAATGCCCGTATAAGAACACACACACACACACACACACACACACACACACACACACACACACACGAGCGCGCACATAGCATTATTGAAAAGAAACTGAGTTTTAACACTTATGAATCTACCTGGTAGTCTATGTATGAAACATATGTATATTTTTATTGTTTTACATGAGTATAACGATTACAAAAAAGATCTAACATAAAACATTTTACGCTAAGATGTTTTTCAGATCTAAGAGTATAAGTCAGTCAGTCAGTCAGTCAGTCAGTCAGTTAAGTGCCATACGTGAAAAACTCTTGGGCGATCATGTCTCTTTCGAGACATGACTGACTGGGCAGAAGATTATCCCGCAGTAGGTTGCCATTGCTTTCTGCGGTAGACCGGTTGCCAGCAAAGGCTATAGAACCCAATCTGTCCTGTTATTTAACCCATAACTTGAAGGAAGAGACGGATTAATACTTTTACCCAAAGGTATCTGCGCGTAAGTGAATGCAATGAATTTAACTGAAATTCGAACTGGGCTCCCCGATTTGTCGTTCCGGGTCGATATCTATTGCACCACAACGCACATCATTCATATATTGTACGATAATTGGTAATGATAACGTTAGCCTTTAAAAACATCCAATGACCCAGTAGTTTAGAAAAAACTCGTGAAAAAAAAACACAAACTATATAGGTAGAAGACATAATTCATAATCGTAAGCGATAGGGAAAACCAAAGATTCAAGGAAAAAAATTGGATACATTGAAATTTAATTGTCAGTCAAGTAATTTTACAGAAGACAGGAAATATGACATCAAATGTTATCTAAAAGCCAAACGATGTATAAAGAAACAGAAAAAAAATCCTTAGAAAATACAAATAAGAGTGCCAAACTGCGTTGTAATTCAAATCTTCCTATACCAGAGTAAATACTGAAAAATTTAGTCAAATGTGAAGAGAAAACTAAAAAGTGAGATGGGTAGAGAATCATCGAGTTACCTAGCTGACGAGTTTGTGTAAATGAAAAGATAGGAAGTTGGGGAGGTCAGTGATAAGCATGTCCTAAAAAGACACCGGACATAAAAGTCGCTAAATAATCTATTTTACAATTATTTTTACATCTCAAATCATTCCCGCCTCTCGTATTTGAAAATTTGATAAAAACAAAGATTGGCTGTTAGGTTCTTCAGCTAAAGCAATATTCCTACGTCAAAAGGAATTCGTTTTCGTGGTTAATATATATACTCATAAAAATTCCATTATGACAGGTTAAAAAGCGTCACATTGGATTTGGTTCAGCAAATGTGAGTACCGAGGAATTAAACATAAACATTTGCGTAAATATACACAAAACAAAAGCATCATAGGAATGAAAAATTAATGGTAGAAGTATTTATTTTAATAGCGAGTTTTAATTCCCTACTGTCACGCTCAAGGAGAATAACCTGTGAGGAAACAGCTAATAATCGGGTTCAATTCATTCTCATTACTATCAGTTATTAAACTGTATTACCAGCTATTGAAGCTCTAATAGAAATCTTTGTGCTCTTAAACCGTGTTTTATTATTTTATTATTTTGCAATAACTATGTCGTCAAGTAGTGAAGAATACACACACACACACACGCACACACACACACACACACACACACACACACATATATATATGTATTTATATATATATCTGCCGATGACTATTTACGTTCTCACATCCTGACTGAGTACTCTAGAAGAATTTGTAAAATCAGTAGCTACTGTAGCATCTACGCATTGTTCATTCAGTAATGAATTAGAACACTTTTAGTTTTTGGCATGTGTATACATGATATATAACACGCTAATGGCATCTGCTACTGAGCGCCTCTGGCTGAGAGGCATAATCGCCGACTGACGCCAATTCGGGCGGGTTTCAAACCTGGGTAAAAATCAATCGGATGTCTAACCGTACTGATGAGCTGTGATACAGTGAAACGGATCTGTCTGCGGGTGACTATATATATTGGTAAATTTACCAATAACATAAAATTTTTCATTGATGAATTTGCTAAGCAGAATTCATGTCTCTTGTAACATTATAAAAAAAATTGAATAACTTAGATAAAATGCAGTAGTTTCACTGTCAGTCAGTTTTCTTGGGTCAAAAACACACATGAGCGATCATATCTCTTTCGATCCATGACTGACTAAATTTTTACGTATTATGTTGCCATTACTTTCCGCGGTTGACTAGTATCCAACCAAGGCTATAGAACCCAATTTGTCCTGCTATTTAATCCATATCTCGCGGGGTGAAAGATACATTTCCAAAGAGTGCGTGAGTGAATATAAGGAATCCTTTTGGAATTCGAACTAGGCTATAGTGTTTCTCATTACGAGCTGATATCGATTACACTACGACGCAATTATAATTTCAATCTATAGAGGTATAATAATCTGAAGTATATATTACTTGTGTCAATTGTTAACCAGCTACCGAATTGTTTGCTAAATATTTCATATTGTATAAACGAATAAGAGCGTGAAGAATAAAAATTTCACATCATGCGTTTCATTCCTCGAAATAATTTATTCAGACTAATAATAATAATAATAATAATAATATATATATATTTGAAAATATTTTTGTAAATAAAGCATCTAATTAAAGAAATAAGTGTGTAGCTTGATGTTACACATTGTAAATGATATTAAAAAGCGAAGCAACCGGTCTCGCTCCCGCTCTTCGGACCTCTACGGGAGATTTTAATCAGAATTTAAACAAAAAGTGTGTCATGGAAATAAGGAGGATGAAAAGAAAATGTGAATACAAGGAGCTAGAGGCTAATAATATCGAGTCCTAAACACTCACGCTGTTTGCCCAGTGCAGGCTTTTGGAACTCGATATATAAAGGCTCCAGAACATTCAGGTGGAATGAAGAGTGAGATTGGGACAAAACAATGAGCCGATCGACACTAAAATTAGCTGCACACTTTTTATTCTTTATAAGGTGCTCACAAATGGCGGAACCGTATGTATTTGGAACGAATCCATTTTGAGGCAAGGTGTGATTTCTTATTTTGGTTGTGACATATTGTTTTATTCTCATGTCATGACGCTGAGTTGTTCTTCCAATGTTGTCAACTCCGCAACTACATTGATATTGATAAATTATGGAATTAATTTGGTCGGGAAAGAAGAACACCCTTGCGTGCAGAACATAACATGGGCCGGGTTTGAAATACAATACGTACCTCGGCCGAGAAAAAACAGCAATGAACATTTGATGAAATTTGTCTAGCCATACATTTTCACTTTGATCCAATCCAGGGAGGTTTAAAATAAACGGGGCAGTTTTTTAGCAGTAATGAGTTTATCCTTTTTGAATTCAAAAATGTTGTGACACATGACCGAATGAAGAGTGTCTGGCGGATACCCTAAACTGCATAAGGTTTCCTTCACAAAACTAATTTCATCATCAAGGAAAGACTCAGAACAAATCAATAATGCTCTGTGAACTAGGGTTCTAATGTTTATCTTAAGAACAAAAGGAAGTTATATACGGGCTGGGATTCCTTTTTAATTTTAGTGTCGATCGCCTCACTGTTTTGTCCCGATCTCACTCTTCATTCCATCTTAAGGTGCTGGAGAATTTATATATCGGGTCCCGAAACCCTGCAGTGTGCAAACAGAGTGAGCTGTTGGGGCTCGATATTAGAGCGGGAGCGAAACCGGTTGCTTCGCTTTTTATCCTTTTCATTATTACTAAAAAAATTACCTCTTCGGTTCATACAACCATGGATGAAAACGGCAGAATTCTTTGTAACTTTAAAAATTGCGCATTCAAAAATTCACTGCCACGTGAGCGTTCAGAAAAAAAAATAACACTGATACGTGAGCGTTCTTAAAAAAAAAACGGTAAACGGTAAAATCAGTTATTGCAAATCATCTGAAAACATTGCTCATGGTAGAAACCTGGGTCGCGTAAAAATCATTTACAGATGAAAAATATTCAAACGTTCTACAACATAATTATATTGAACACTTTTTAATACAAATGTGCACTGGTCTAATCTTATGACCAGAAACTAAGTAATTAAACAATACACAAACTCACACACGCACACACACAAATACACACACACACACACACATATATATATATATTTCTTCTGACGCTATATATACATATAGCGTGAGAAAAAACACAAAAAAAAACTCAATATTTTACATCAAGAAAGGCTGCAGATAATGTGAGGCTTAGTTTTAGATTTATTTTTATACTCTTTGCGCCAAATGGTTCTAGTTGTATTTGTCGTAAACGCACTGTATCTTCTCTTACACAGCAACATTGAAAGCACAAAAACTTATTTTCCTATCCAAATACATTACTGAAGTTTATTTGTAGTCCTTTCTTGTCACTCTCTTCAGCTACCTTCTGTACAAGTTCTTGTGATTTCCTTTTCGTGTTTGCTATCAGATCTGTATCATCGGCGTACCTTATGTTGTTCAAATTGTGGCCTTCCATCACATACTGTTAAAAGATCTTAGCTTCTCAATAGAATAAAGATGTATAAACATTTTCATTAAGCTTTCGATAAATCCTTTTCATAAATTTTAAAAAATATTCTAGATTTATTAGCATTTGTTGTATTTTTAGGGAAGAAGATATATTTTATTATCCGGGATCTGTTTATAGAATCAAATAAAAATAAGAATAACATAAACAAAATACATTACTTTTTCAGTTTTTGAAAATTCAAATTCTCTGTAGTATTGCGTTGAACAATCAACTTCGTTCAAACTTTCAACAGCTAAATATGTTGTAATCAATATCTTTGAAACCAGAGTGAGTCCTTAATTAAAATATTCTCTTTTATGATAAACTCATTAATTTGGCGAGTGTCTGCCTTTCTACAGGCTTTATCTTCCTTATTTTATTAAATCTTACCTTTTTTTTTTTTTTTGCTGAGCTGATCAACAAGAGAGTGGTTCTCGTTTTGAATCGAGCTTTGGCTAAAGTAATTTTAATATCAAAGCAACATGCATATTCAAATAACCAACCGTGGCATATTTGGATGCTCAACATGGATTTTATTGTTCAAAATCAATGATCATAGGATGTCGGAGTCATCAATATTCAGCCATGAAAATTCAGTTGATCTAAAATGTGATCACGTCTGAAAAGATCCAGTAAAAAATCTATTATATTTTTTTTTATAGCAGCTAGAAATTAATTTAAGTGGAAACAGAAGATGACTATTTGTGAACGTAAAATATTCTCACAGTTCTAGAAAGCTTTCTGGCTCAATAGAATTAAATTAAAATATGATATGATCCATACAATAATAATTAGACTATACGGTGTATAAAATACTTGGACATATACGGTCCTTGTATATTAATTTTAACGAATGTCTATAAAATTTGTACAATCGTTATTACAAGTCTACTTATCGCATTTCATACCAATCTCTGATGCTTATCTCATTCTGTAAACATTATTTATATTAGAATTCATATAAGCAAGTGTAATTAAGAGTCTAACATCAAGTAGACAACTGTTCATCGATATTTTCTCGAATACGCGAATATATTAAAAGTAAACTAAATTCACAAACTTCCACAATGAATATAAGCCCGGGATACAACTGCTATTAAATTCGCTGCAATTTTTTAAAACCTCTGACGAAAACAAAATAGGGCTACCACATTCTAGTTAGTTAGTTAAGTGCCATACGTGATACACGCTTTGGGTGATCATATCTCAAAAGCGACATGTCTGACTGGTCAGAAGATTATCCCGCATTAGGTTGCCATTGCTTTCTGCTGTGAACTGGTTTGCAGACAAAGCTATAAAACCCAATCTATCTAATTATTTAACTCATAACTGGAGGGAAGAGACGGATTAATAACTTTCTTAAGGGAATTTGTGCGTAAGTGAATGCAAAGAATTCAACTGGAATTCAAATTCGGCTACACGTTTTGTCGTTCCGAGTCGATATCCATTGCATCACAACGCACATAGTTGAGTATAAAGCTAACTTTTGTATGCGTTTTTGATTCTACATTATTTGCCATTCAGTTTATAAACTAAGGTATTCACATTAAATAATAGTGCATTCAAATTAAAAAAGCAAGAAATTCAGTTCAAAAACTAACGCTTTCAGTTGAAAGAAAAAATTTACTGTTCCCTTATTGTACAATTATTACGTTAGTATCACATAGTTTGATAGTACATGTTTGTCTATCTTGGTATTCCTCTGAATTCCTCTTTTATTTTGGCAATTGCGAATTTATTCTAGACGATGAATGTGATGCCATTTTATATCGATAACCAAAAATATTGCTGTGTTTCAAATTTAATATCTTACAATTTAATTTTAAATAGCTTAGTTTTTAAATTGAATAAATTGTTTTTTTTTATTTGAACGCAGTGATATTTAATTTGGATGCCCTAGTTTTTAAATTGAATGGAACATATATCTATTATTGTAGGTGCAGTAAATGTGGCACAAGGCCGAAGTGGGTGGGTCGAGGCTGGTTCTCACTTACTATTCTATACCTAGCTAATCAGATTCACGACCCAATCACTCATTATAATTTGTTCATTCCCGACAGCAACCCGTCCATCATCTCTCAATCCTCTATACACCACAATGCCACATATTTACAGGGGCATCTAAAAAAAACGGAACAAAACTCATGACATAAAAACTTGATTCTATATACAATACAAAAATATATTTTCCAAAAAATGTCTTTTCTAATCATTTCACCCCAAGCAAGGCAGAACAGCAATTGGTGCGCAGGGAGATACATAAGAGGAGAGTGATGAGAAAGAAGAACAAGTTACAGGGTGTGTCAGAGAATGGCTAAGAGAAAGATGAGAACACTGGTGTGAACAGGGCTTCATGAGAGTAGAGTGGAAAGAAAGAAGAACATGATACAATGGTTGTCGGGGAAAGGATGCGAGTCAGAGAGATAAGATATGGAAATTGACTTTGCATTTAAATTCTTGTATTGTAGCTGTCAGGAAAGCACGTATACGAAAGGAATTTCACAGGCTGGAAGTGCGATCAAATAAGCTACGAGAGACTAAGTTCCGGTTACATTAGATTGGTTTCACTGTAAAAGGGTGTGACCTAGCCGCTAGTCTAGTCGTCTTCTTGTATGTGCCCTGTCCTGTCAGGACGTAGGCGATCATGGCTTTCCATGTCTCTCTATCCCTGGTGGCTCTTAGCACGCTTTCTCCTGTTACACCAAACAGCCTTCGTTCTGTCATCCACCTGATCAGGTCCTTCAAATATGTTATCCGCTGCTTTCCTCTGTCTCTTTTTTCTTCAATCTGGCCTATTCGTATCAGGTTCTCTAAGTCCTCCTTCGTCATTGCATGTCCCAGGAACTTTAGTCATCCCTTCCTGATGCTCAGTGTTAATTTCCTTTTCGTTTCCATCCTTTCCAAAACATCATCATTGCCCACATGCTCAATTCATGATATCCGCAGCATCATTCTGTGGAACCACATTTCAATCGCTTCAAGATTTTCCTTCATCTTTCATTCTCACCGCCCACAAACTGTTCTCCGAGAGGCAATATGGGTTCCGATTTGACAGGTCCACAGCCGACCTGCTAACAACTGTAACGGAGTACATGCTACAGGCCCTTGATGAGTCTGACGAGGCTCGCTCGGTTGCTCTGGATATCTCCAAGGCTTTCGACAGGGTTTGGCACCCTGGCCTCCTATGCAAACTACGCGGTTATGGTATTACCGGTCGCCTGCTTGACCTAATCCAATCTTTCTTAAATAACCGCAAAATGAAGGTCGTTCTGAATGGGCGTGCGTCTTCTTCCTACAGCACGAATGCTGGTGTCCCACAAGGCTCTATCCTGGGCCCTTATTTTCATCAACGACCTCCCAGATGAGATCAAGTCCCAAGTAGGCATCTACGCAGATGACACTACAATATACTCCCGCTCCAGTAAGAAACCTGTCGTGGTGGACAGACATAATCTCGCTGCTGACCTTGAGCGGGATCTACACTCTGTGGTGAACTGGGGCAAGAAGTGGCTTGTCAACTTCAATTCCTCTAAGACCAAGCTGTTGTCTGTCAACCATTACAGGCAACCTCTTCCGCCTCCCATAAGCATG
The DNA here is from genome assembly GCA_037127315.1 of Ascarosepion bandense. NCBI lineage: Eukaryota > Metazoa > Mollusca > Cephalopoda > Sepiida > Sepiidae > Ascarosepion > Ascarosepion bandense. Next base: position 1,110,152 of record JBBBDQ010000692.1, on the reverse strand, counting down.
GACCAGATGATTCTCCCGGAGAGTAATACACTACGCCTCCTCGGACTTACCCTGTCCTCAGACCTCAAATGGAAGCACTATATTGAATCCATAGCAAAATCTACTGCTAAGAAGATTGGGTCACTATGTCGATCCAGGATGTTTTTTCCACCTGAATCCATCCTGCATATATACAAGTCAACCATCCGTCCGTGCATGGAGTACTGCTGCCATTTATGGTCAGGTGCCCCTGCCGTTCTCCTCAGTGTTCTTGACAAGCTCCAAAGGAGAGTCTGTAATGTGACAGGTACTGATCTGGCGACTCGTCTGCAGCCACTTTCCCTCGTCGAAATGTGGCCTCCCTCTGTCTCTTCTATAAATACTTTCATGGCTTCTGCTCGGATGAGCTTAAGTCACTGATGCCTCCTCAACAGGTGTTTACCCGTGCAACCAGACTGGCAACTGGGTCCCACCCATTCACAGTCAGGTTAGCCAAACGCAGACGACAATTCTACTCCTGCAGCTTCCTCTCTCGCACTTCCCGCCTGTGGAACTCACTCCCGTATTCTTGCTTTCCTGACGGCTACGACCTCCAGAAATTTAAAAGCAAAGTTAATACTCACCTACTAACCACTGGACTCTAGCTCTCTCCCCTCCCCTGTATAATCTTCAAGTTCTCTCCGCCCATGTATCTGTCATTGCACCTGCTTTCTCAGCTGTCTATTGTTCCTTTCTAACTAGCTTGTACTCCTCACTCTTTTCTAATTAATCTTTCTACATTTATGTAACCCCCTGCACATCAGTGGTGTTTCTGCCTTGCTCGGGGTGAAATGATTAAAAAAAAAATGGTACAGCATTCACTGTCAAATTAAAGAACTGACATTACATAGCAATCCAGGACTTTTTTGTTTGATTCTAGCGAAATTTTCCTGTATCTTAATACTCTACTGAACTTCTGGAACGCGTCCTTCGCCATGCCAATTCGCCTTCAGATCTCTGTATCACACATTCCGTCTTCTGTTAGAACACTTCCCAGGTATTTAAATTTTTGTAGCTGCTTGATTTTAGTATCCCTTACCTATATTTGGCCTTTTGGGCTGCTCCTTTTGTTGATGACCATGCATTCGGTTTTCTTGAAGTTTATTTGTAGTCCTTTCTTGTCACTCTCTTCAGCTACCTACTGTACAAGTTCTTGTGATTTCCTTTTCGTGTTTGCTATCAGATCTGTATCATCGGCGTACCTTATGTTGTTCAAATTGTGGCCTTCCATCACAAATCCTGGCATAACATCTAGGGTCCTCAGAATAGTCTCGCTGTACAGGTTGAATAAATCGACTAAATTCATGCAGAGGGAGCACCAGGAAGTTAAGCTCATCAGAGCAGAAGCCGTGAAAGTATTTGTAGAAGAGACAGAAGAAAGCCACATTAGGTCTGTGAGAAAATGCCTGGAAAAGATCTACCGGGTCGGGATCAGTTACAATACAGATTCTTCGTTGGATATGAAGAAAGAAAAGGCCTGAGGATGAAATGCCCACGACAAACTAAAATATAAGAAAATATTCAAACAAAAATAAACAAATGTTAGTAAGGCCCGTCCACCCCACAAAAATCAGTCACTGCTGTAATCTTCTAAACGAAGAAATCAAATAGCACACTCTTTAATGGAGAGGGACAGAATAAAATAAATAATGGAATGGGAAAATCAATGACTGACCCAGTCAAGTTGAAAAAGTGAGTTCAAAAGACAAACTGGGGAGGTTGAGAATCTCAACTTGTATCATAACAAAAGAGAAAAATGGAATGGCCAATAGTTTAGTGCAAGCCGAATATTAGTCAACCTTTTTTCTTCTAGTACAAAACAAAACTGCTTCTCCATTTTTAACTGTTTACCTTTTTTGAATCTACCCTAAAGTAAACCTATGTTAACGTTTTCTCTTGTGTAAACTGTATCTATATCTACCTTTTTTGTCTTATAGTATGAGACAGACTTCTCTCTATATTTTTGAATCCAGTTAAATGGGTCCTATTTTAGTTACGCTGTTTTGAACACATCGCTCTATAATTCCCTGGCCTAAGAAATAAAACAACTTTTAGGCAAAATTCGACTTTATTCATCAATATAGTCTTCTTCAAAGGTGATATATGACGGTTTTTGTCGATTTCTTCCTTCAAGCGGACCAGTAATATATATAATATTCGCAATTGATGGTTCTTTCCTTTCTCAAGTTAATCGATGAAAAAAATATCTTACGCATCCTAAAGTACGAAGGCCAAACTCTTGACTGCAGAAGTTTGCGTCTTTGGTAGTTTGGACGGCTTTCACCTGCTGCTGTCCGCTCAACTGACTGCCGATTTAAGTCTGGAGGAAAGTGGTGGATCCATGTTTCATCGATTATAACATATTTATGCAAAAAATCGTTCTCGTTGCGTTGAAACAGTTGCAAACAACGCTCTGAATCGTCGATGCATTGTTGTTTTTGATCGATTGTTAGCAAACGCGGCACACACTTTAAACACAGCTTTTTCATTGACAAATGTTCATGATAAATGATGAATACACTGCCTTCTGACTTTCAGTTTCTCTGCTATCTCACGCAACTTCAATTTACGATCGGCCAATGACTAAATTTATGATTAAATTTTTCTCTCATCAACATCTTCATCTTGAGGCTTAATTACTGCAGCTTAATATTTGGGCAGTTATCGAAAAGTCTCTCAAAATAAACGTTTGATAATTTTATTCCGTTTATTTTTCAATGTTCCCAAGTCTCTGTTATTTTTTCATTCTTCTATTAACGCATCTCATACTAATTCTGAGGTTGCTTAATACTTTTGAACTGTACTATATATTTATATACATTTGTATATTTGTGCTTGCATCTCTCTCCACCCCCCCTCTCTCTCTCTCTTTCTGTGAACATATATATGTATGTGTATGTATATAACGCAAACTCTCCTTTTATAATGACTAGCAGTATAGCCCGGCGCTGCTCGGGTGTAATGAAAGCTTTAAAACTAATCCATGGTCCTGGAGCTCAGACTCTTTGGATGTTGGCGCGAATGAATAAAAAGCAATAGTTGTTTCCAGTTAACGCGAAACCGTAGACTGAAAGAAAAAATGAATGGATGTAAGTCAAATTTTGATTTCCTGGTATCGATATCAAATAAGATTCTTTTGTTGTAAACTGAATTTTAAAGGCTAAATAAGTCCACTGAGTAAATAGTATCATGGCTGAGACTAAGAACTACAATTATACCTACTTAGAGCCAAAATAAGAGGGATGAAAAACTGATTTTGATTAGACCCGGTAGGATATGAGGGTATTGATTTCCAATATCGGAAGCACACACACAGTCAAAGTTCCATTTATAAATAAGTTTAGATTAGATATAAATAAATAATCTGTGACTGTTTTTATGTCTCAGTTTTTCGATTATGTCAAATCAATTTATCATAGATCCATACGTGCATACATACATAAATATGTGTGTCTTTGTCTGTGTAAAAGGAAGATTGTATTTCTGTAACAAAAAGGAAAAGAACTTCGACCATGGTATTTTTTTATTTTCAAGGTAAACAGATTTTAAATCCCAGGGTTTGATATAAAGGCGTCAAGTATAAACATTACTAATAATAATCCTGATCAAATTAAGTGTTTACTTACCTTGTCAAGGGGACTTGATTCTGATTTTTTTTCAGTTATGCCACATGAAGTGAGAATCTAATTTAATGTAACTGAAAGAAGCAGAAATAAAATAAATAAAAATATAATTCTATCTATCTATCTCCGGCTGTTCATTATCTATCTATCTATCTATCTCCGACTGTTCATTATCTATCTATCTATCTATCTATCTATCTATCTATCTATCTATCTATCTATCTATCTATCTCCGGCTGTTCATTATCTATCTATCTATCTATCTATCTATCTATCTATCTATCTATCTATCTATCTCCGGCTGTTCATTATCTATCTATCTATCTATCTATCTATCTATCTATCTATCTATCTATCTATCTATCTATCTTCTGTCTGTTCATTATCTATCTATCTATCTATCTATCTATCTATCTATCTATCTATCTATCTATCTATCTATCTCCGTCTGTTCATTATCTATCTATCTATCTATCTATCTATCTATCTATCTATCTATCTATCTATCTATCTCCGTCTGTTCATTATCTATCTATCTATCTATCTATCTATCTATCTATCTATCTATCTATCTATCTCCGTCTGTTCATTATCTATCTATCTATCTATCTATCTATCTATCTATCTATCTATCTATCTATCTGTCTGTTCATTATCTATCTATCTATCTATCTATCTATCTATCTATCTATCTATCTATCTATCTATCTATCTATCTATCTATCTCCGTCTGTTCATTATCTATCTATCTATCTATCTATCTATCTATCTATCTATCTATCTATCTATCTATCTATCATGTGACATGCGCTTCTGTACTGGTTAAATGAATTCTATTTTCTGGTGAAGATGCCTTGTTAGTGCTAGGGCTTTGAACACATGACCTTGATTAAGGTATGAATCCAATTTTCCCAAAGTTATGATCTTTCTCAGGTTCACGAAATGTTTCAGTTCTTTATGAATTTAATATGTATTTCCTTCCAAGGTTTCAATTCTTGATTCAGCAGTAAGTTAACATCTTCATTATACTGTTGTATTCTCAGGCAAAAGACACATTATTAGACTAAGTCGAGCACACTGCTTTTAATTCTGTACTTAAAACTGTCAGATTTCCCTTTTTTAGAACGCTCATTGCATATTTATATCGAGAGTAAGTATATTCTAAATATAACATCTTATTATTTAAAGAATTTAAGCTCAAGTAAAGCTATAAAAGAGACAAGCATATGAGAAAATTTTTTAAAATCATTAACGAGAGGGGTCAGTTAAAAGAACAGTAGGTATAGAGTATTAACATAGAGGAAAATTTCGCTCAAAACAAAGAAGAGAGTACTAAATTGCTATGTGATGTCTGCTCTTCAATATGGCAATATATGTTTTATAAGATGAAGGAAAAACTTGAATTAACTGAAATGTGATTCCACAGAAGGATGCTGCGGATATCATGGATAGACCATGTGAGCAATGATGAGGTTGGAAAGGATGGAAATGAAAAGGAAATTAATACAATACTGACCATCAGAAAAAGACAGCAACATTTCCTGGGACATGTAATGTGGAAGGATAGCTTTGAGAATCTGTTATTCACAGGCCACATAGAAGGAAAGTGAGGCAGGGCAAAAGAGCGTGTAACTTACTTTACAGGCCTGAGTAGGTGGTTTATAGAGCGGAATTTGGGTGATGTAAGAGATATAAAAATGCGAAGAGATACCAGAATGAAAACGGCCATGATCGCCTACGTCCTGAAAAGACATGGCACATAGAAGAAGAATTACAGAGATAGACATTGCATATGCATTTTTGAAGATCAATGTTAAATGAAAAAAAAAAAATGCGGTAAGACAGTTCCATGAGTGCAAGAGATGAATCAGTTAGCATAGAACTTAGGGTTACAGATAAAGTTTTCAAAACATTCTGCTAATTTCAGACTGCGTTTAAATTCGTAAATTTGAGGTACGAAAGTTGAAAGTGTATCAAAATGATTAACAGGGAAATTGTTATAGAAATCTCACAGGGAAACTACGTTTCGTTTGTGGGAAAGTGAAGGAAACAGGGATGGCAAGGCAGGAACGATAACATTGAAAATTCTACTTTGGCTTTCACCAAGGATCTATAAATACATACCAGAAGCTCTAGAACAGATGTAACAGCAATATTCAATGTGTTCAATTATCCTATTTATCCCATTTAAGGAATTCCCATCACGTGTTTAGATCTATGGAAGTACATACTCCCTAAATTTTATTTTCATATTCAAAAAGTAAAAATATTTCTATGTTGCTTGTTTGATTTTGTTTTTCTGTGTTATTTCATACCTCAATCTAAATATGTAGTTTGTCGATCATAATATATATTCTTGTTAATATTATGGCAACAAATTCAGTGTATTTTTTATACTTTTAAACCTTGCATTCAGTCAGTTAAGGGCCATATGTGATACATGCTTCGGCGATCATGTCTCGAAAGAGACATGACTGACTGGGCAGAAGATTATCATACAGAAGGTTGCCATTACTTTCTGTGGTAGACTGGTTACCAGCCAATGTTATAGAACCCAATTCGCGATTCACTGTTTTCACATAGATGAAACCCAAAAGAGGTGTTACTTCGGAAGAACAGCAGTTAGGTAGTGGTTCTCAAGGGCTCAAAGGTTCTGGTTTTGCTAACATCATTTCTGATTACTTTAAACGTTAAAATAACACAGTGTTAAACACTGGTTTCCTCAACAGGGGAAAAGCAGATTTGATCTCTGCCGGATAGCTCATTATTATTAAGACTCCAGAATTCCCAGACAGAAAACTTAATTTACATTATATAAAAAACAAGGATCTGTACTGCCACCAGCACAACCATATATATATATATATATATATATATATATATATATATATATATATTGTTTTTCTTTAATCCGAAGTGGAAGAGTAGGTAGGTAAATTCCAAGAACCAGATCCTAATCAATATTAAAAAAAATTTTAACATTAAAAAGTGATGCAGATGGAGAGCTCAATGTATTAAGAATACAGAGCCAATATAAATTAGAGAAAATTTTCAAAATTCAAAGCTGTCGGATGTACATTTCGACATGGGATCTCTCACAGAGATTATAGGGCTGTGATTGTTTTGTAACTTTATGTTCTTGTATCATAAAGTGATTAATTTTTTTAACAAATGTCATAAAAAAGTCATTAATTTGTTGTAGTTCTTGAAAAAGGTCACACTAAAATCGAAAATTCGATTCTGCCGTATAGTTAATATGAGCAAAAATTCAATCTATTTCAGAGATTGTATATTTTTAATTAACTAATTATGAAAATGAGTATTATTTATTAATTTTAACGCATGTAAATGTTTATAGTCATAGCATAACATATAACCTTACAAATAAAGGAAAATTGCAAACTTTCATTTTTTTAAATTGTTAATTATGCAATCGGATTGTACTTTTATATTTTACCATATACACAATAGAAGTAAAACTTCAGTCTATTTCAGAGGATCTATTTTTCAATTGGCTAATGATCAAAATAGTATTACTTATTCATTTTAAAGCATTTAACAGTTTATAGTGATAGCATGGCATACAAAATTATAATAAACAAACTATAGAAAGTTCCATAAAGTTCTAGAAAGCTCCAGAAAGTCGTATATTTATATTCCATCTGAGAAAGTTCGTGTTTGAGTAATATTTTTAAAATATAAACTGAATTAAACTTTTCACCTTTATCTTTATCAAAAGTTCATTGAATTATGATACAGTAAATCAACCAAAGTCATAAACCTACCGTTTCGTAGGTTTCGTGAGTGTATTATTCTATTGTCTTCGTAAATATGTTCAATAATAACCTCACGAAACTTTGAAGTTGGCATGACTGAAAGTACACTGGTCAGATAAGTAAAAAGCTTCTTCCTTTTACCAATACAGAATCGGATATTTTTACACATAGTAGAAAATATCCCCTGTGCTAAGTTGGATAAGAAAGAGTGGTTCAAAATTTTACATGAAGCTGGTTCCAATAAGAATTTAAAGATTTCGGAATCAGTCTGTATATCTTTACGAAAGCCTTTTCTTTGCCGGCAGAAGGATTTTTTTTTAAGTCTAATTATTTATTGAGGATGTGCGTTGTGGTGCAGTGGATATCGGCTCGGAACGAGAAATCAGGAAGTCGAGTTCGAATTCCGGCAAAATTCATTGCATTCACTTACGCGCAAATACCCTTGGGAAAGGTATTAATCCGCCTCTTCCTTCCATTTCTGGGTTAAATAACAGGACAGATTGGGTTCTATAGCCCTGGCTGGCAACCAGTCCATCGCAGAAAGCAATGGTTACCTACTGCGGGATAATCTTCTGCCCAGTCAGTCATGTCTGTTTCGAGACATGATCGCCCAAGCGTGTATCATGTATGGCACTTGACTGTCTATTTATTGAGGAAATTTTATTTTAACTGTCCCTCAATAATTATTTATACGCAATTTCTTCTCCCCTGGTTATAAATATATATATTTATAGGCATATTTATTTTAGTCTTCCCCATTTTTTGTTCTTCATTTTCGTTGCTGCTTTTTTCGTTATTTGCGATTCCAAATATTTTCACCTGATGAGATGTTGGACGAAAGATCTCTTATGACTGTTAACAAATTTCTTTCTTTTAAAGTAATATATATATATATATATATATATATATATATATATGCGTGTGTGTGTAAAGACAAATAGCTCTGACGAGTAAGAACATCATGATGGTGTCCTTGCGAATCTTCGAAGTCAGCATAGATCTGCTCTGTTAAAGACTCTTTGTATCTATCAACGCTCTATCTACACCCTGATATCGAACACTTTAAGAAAAACAACCTGCTTGCCAAAATGCCTTACATCAGTAAAATCATTGAAAAACAGAATTATCACAATTTAACATTACACACAGACACACACACACACACACACACACACACACACATATATATATATATATATATTAGTGATTATTAATATAACAATATATTATTGAACTTTAAATAAAAACCCTTTCTCTGAGATTCACCGACAAGCTTCAGTTGTATATACCAGAAACAATGGCAATGTCATGTCGAATCTACAAATAAATATCCGATTCTCACCTTGACTAATACAAATTTTACCACCTATGTAGTAGTAACGATTTCTACTAAACGACCATTGCCGGAAATCGAAGAAATTCAATTGTCAACTTACATAATTTTTATTAAATTTTCCTTGTATATATCGAGGTCATCAATATTTTTCCTTCTTTTGATTGCACCAGATCGGGAATTTTAGAAGAGTGCGTTCTTCATAAATTTCCATCTACCTTTGTGAGCAAGTATTTACTTCTGTATGTGTGTCGTCTGTGTAAGTTGTAGAATATTGCAAACCAATTATGTTCTACATAGTGAGAACCATAATAGAGAAGCTCGTGGTTGAATTCACATACAAAGAAATCCTTCATGTTCATACATACTAGTGGCATTCAAAATGTCCATGTAAAAAGCATGTTATCAGAAAAGTATGTAAATAATTTGATATGACCTCAAGTTTCTTCGTCGAGTTGTCAAGAACACACACACACACACACACACACACACATATATATATATATATATATATATATATATATATATATATATATATCAATGTCTAGACGACAGCATTCTAACCTAATCTACTCTCTCTTTTATCTTCTCCTCTCATTGTTCTTCCTTATTTCTTTTCTTTCTTATTCTTTAAGGTAAACTTTCGATATATGATTTTCTTTTTGAGTGACCTCCTGATAAATGAAATTTGTCCTAATAAAGAATGTGTTACTGAAGAAGCGACGTTTATTCACTTAAATGGACAGAAAACATGTAATTTTCGGATTTTTTTTAATATACATATTTGTCTCTGTAGATAGATAATACTGTTTACACTGTGCCCTCTTCCTGGATCATTTTAACTATTAATAAGATCAACATTAATAGGATCTGTTTTGGGATTTTACTTCCATGCCTTTTTGGTTTTGGATTTGTATATATATATATATATATATATACACAAAAATCTAAAGTGAGCCAAAACCTACCGCGGTTTCACACTATGGATCGTCAGGGCAAAGGCTGAAACACTAAAGATAAAACCAAATAAATAGATATACACTAAGATAGGGGGGAACCATACCAACATAAAAAGCGGGGTTAGAACAAAAAAAGCAAAACACACTAAATTAGGAAAAAAAATTATTAAACCCATAGATAAAAAAAAAAAAAAAAATTAACACTACGCTTTCACACTAAGCAATGAATTTATATTTATGAAACTTACATTTGTTTAGAATTTCGGTCTTAGCATTAAGCAGATTATGGGCGGGTTCGAATAAGGCTATCGCTAGTTTTTCCTCGCCACATAAATTACAGAATTTACTGCCTTTATTGTAATCAGTACATTTTTTTTATTATTTCCCATTTCAAAATGGGGTCTTTTTTAATTTTAGATCTTATGTCCCAGATATAATTCGATAAGGTCGTGCTATGTCTATATTTTTCATTTTTAAATGAGGTTTTGTGATTATAAAATCTAACTTTAAACGAATCGTGCGTAGCACGTATATACGTTTTAGGATACTTATCTTGCTCATTTTTATAGACTTTAACACTATAGACTACATTAGATTGGTTGCAAATTATTTTTATTTTTATTTTTATATTTTTATTTTTATATTTTTATATATATATATATATATATTATAACATAATTTATAACATAAGTATGCTATACTATCACTACAAATGTAGCTATATTATTTTGTCACTTCTTGTGTCTTATCAAGTGATGGTGTTGATTGCGAGATGAAGAGTTTTAAAAGATTCAAAACTTGCCAAATCTCCGCAATATGGGAAACATAGGTTGTGATGACCAATCGAAATACAAGTAATTTCTAATTTGAAGAAAATGACAGCAGACCCTAAATACAAATTATTGGTGCATTAATGTTAATATTTGATTAAAATAGAGATCAGTAACACTAACTGACTCTTAATTTCATTTTAAAATTATTATTAATACTTATTTTAAGAATTATTGGGAATTAATGATAGAAACTGCGTATTTAAATTCGGAATTTAACTAAGCATCAGGTTTAGAGAAGAGAGACAGACACAAATATATACAAATATATACAAACCCACACATATACTTTTCTTGTCTTTCTTCTTTTTCATTCTTGAACTGCAATCTTGTTTTTTCTTGTGATTGTAATTGGGTGTTCTTCTTGTGATAGAACAGCAGCAATCGTCTTCTCACTTGCGTTCATGGTTAACATTAATCCTTTTTGGGGATCAAAACGGTTGGTTTGCACCTCAGAACATTCTTTACTTTTTCAAAGAAATGGTTTGCTTTCGTGTCCACACATTTTTTCTTATAATTTTGAAAATTTTTTTTTCTCTTATGACGTTGCATCTTGGTATATATTTACTATAAAATTCTATCAGCCCCTAAAAAGATTCTCATTCTTTTTTTACTTGTTGGAGCAGCTATTTCCGTTATTTCTTTTGTTAGTATAGCATTTGACAGAGTGTGGCACGTCTACCTTCTATGCAAGCTACAGGGCTATGTTATATCTGGACGCTTGTTTGTGATAATTAAATCTTTCCTATCAAATCGCATTATTAAAGTAGTACTGAACGGGCATGCTTCCAGATCCTATCATACGAACGAGGGTGACTCTCAAGGTACTTTCTTAGACCCTACGCCTTTTCTGATTTTTATCAACGATCTCTCTGATGTAATCAGATTCCAAGTAAACATTTACGCTGATGACACCAACATTTACTCCTGTCTCTAAATATATCTTCTCACGATCGAAATTACAGTTCTCTTTATTTATAATTAATCATGCTTTTTTTTAATCTCATCAAAATTTGCTGTTTTAGATTTTAACACTTGTTTAGTTATCGCCCCTACACTTATATCATTCTGGTATATTATCATATTTTTATTTTCCCCAGTATGACACTTTCAATTGTTTTTTGAAAAATATGGCTGGAAGTTTTTATCCAAACCGGTACACGTATCCATCTTCATAAGCTCATACGGGTGTTTATCGTGGTTATATCCTATAATTTCTCGTCAATTTCTATTTGATTGTATGCTCACTTGAGATCAATTGTTGTTAAGTCCTCCATTTGTACTAACTCGTGGCTTGCAGTTTCCATATTTGACAACGAATATGTATCTGAATATATCTGGAGAATTGCCCCTATCTTATAATCACCACATTCCACCTTAAACTACATTTGCCTCCCTGGTTCTCTCCTGCTTGCTCGACCGTCATAGCTCACAAGAATCACCACTTCCGGCTTTATCGGAGCCACGCGTCTGATCATAATACTAGTCTTTTTGCCTTTGCTCGTAATGAGCGTAAGAAGATCCTCAGTGATGCTAAGCTACTGTTTACTGACATAATGAAGCAGCATAAGTTTGACTCCAAAGACTATTGGCGGCTCTGTAAAAGTGTGCTAAAGAGCAGCAAACTTTTTATTTCTCCTTTAATCAATAATTATGAGGTCCTCACCGCTACAGCGGACAAGGCTGAGTGCTTTGCTCACAGAATCTCCTCCTACCCCTCGCTTAATTCGTCTGAAGTGTCCGCACCCTACTTCCCACGAAGAACTGAGGCTCAACTGGGCAACGTTTACATTACCCACTCGCTGGTCTCTAAAATAATTTTAAAACTTGAACCCCATTAGGCGAGCGGAGGCGACGAAATAAGTCATCGTCTTAAAGAAATATACCCCTGAACTCTCCTCTGGCCTCTCCAAATTCTATAACTATTGTCTCCAAGCTTCTTGCTTTCCTGCCTGTTGAAAATCCTCTTATGTGGTTTCTGTTTTTAAGAACTCGGGAAAATCTTAGACCCCTCCAATTATTGCCCTATCAGCCTCATACCGATTTTGGGCAAAGTATTCGAGACCATCATCAATGATGAAGTGGTTCAACATCTCATAGCCCACAGCCTATTCTCGGACAAACAGTATGGCTTCCACTTTGCCAGGTCTACCGCTGACATGCTAACGACCTTTACTGAGTACATACACCAGGCTCTTAATGAGAACAGTGAAGCTCGAGGTGTTGCCCTGGATATCTCCAAAGCATTTGACAGAGTGTGGCACGTCTGCCTTCTATGCAAGCTACAGGGCTATGTTATATCTGGACACATGTTTGTCATAATTAAATCTTTCCTATCAAATCGAATTATTAAAGTAGTACTGAACGGGCATGCTTCCAGATTCTATCATACGAACGAGGGTAACTCTCAAGGTACTTTGTTAGACCCTACGCCTTTTCTGATTTTTATCAACGACCTCTCTGATGTAATCAGATTCCAAGTAAACATCTACGCTGATGACACCAACATTTACTCCTGTCTCGTCAAGAAATCTGCCAATGTTGACAGAACAAACCTTGCTGCTGCTCTCGAAAATGACCCCCAGTCAGTGGGCCACTGGGATAGGAAATGGCTCGTAACTTTTAACGCTTTCAAAATGAAGCTGCTATTCTTTCACCAACATAGACAATCTTTCCTATCCCCCATCAGCATGGATCACACTAATCTTCCCTTCATCTTCTGAATTTCTCATGCATATTTACAAATCTGCCATCCGCCCGTGCATTGAAAACTGGTGTCATAACTGGTCGGGCGCCCCTGTTCTCGACATAAATCAAAGGAGAATCTGCAATGTAGTCGATCTTGACCTGGCAGCTAGACTCTAGTCTCACTCTCACAAGATGAGATGCGGCTTTCAAGGATTCTTCTCCGTCGAGCTTAGGTTCTTGGTGGTCCCCTGCACGAACTTACTTGAGGTACTAGACTAGCAACAAGGTCCCACTCTTTTACTGTGAAAACACTTAAGTGTAACCACAACTTCTACTCTAATAGCTTATTTTCTCGCGCTTCCGGCCTGTGGAAATGCCTTCTGTATTATTGCTTCACTGAAAGCTACAAACTAAGTACAACGTCAGCTGTCATCACTTATCTCCTTGTGAACCATCCGTCTTCTCACTTTACATTTTCCTCTCACGCAGCTCTCTTCACACCAATCTACCCGTCCTTCACTTATCCTTTCTGCGACACCTACTGTGACTTGTTCTGCTCTCTCTTAACTCTCCTATTATTTCCCTGCACATCACTGGCAGTATTGCCTTGCTTTGGCTGAAACGATTATAAAAAGAAGTATCCTTAAATCTCTATCAGCTTTCTTTATCGCTACTATCAGTGACGCCCAATTAATACCACCCTGAGTTAATCATTCTAGTATGCCTTATTGCATCATTTTGTTTTATTCGACGACTACAATTAATAGAATATGAAATAGAGATTTTATTAACTCCATATACTTTAGGTAGTAGTTCTTCTTTAGTCAAATTCTTGCTTTATAAGCTTTCATCAATCAGACTGTATATCCTTCTGCTTCCATGGAATTCATTAGTCGCGTTGTGTCTACTTTTAATACATCAATCCCGAAAATTCCATTATCTTTTTACATGCCATAAATGTAATAGAAAATATATCAAAATGCTTGTCGATTTCAAAATTGCTTAAAAACGTGCTCATTTTTTATGGACGTTCCATCAAATTGCTTTAGTTTTATGCTGGTTTTTCTTAATTTCAGTCGTTCTAATTTACCCAAATTATTATTATTATTTTTTTTTTTGGTATCAGCGTAATTTTACTTATCAAGTTGCATGTCAGATAACTGGCCGATTATCCTTATTTTTACTATTCCTCTTTTTGTGTATTAATTTTAAATTCTCCAGCTTCTTTTCTTTTTCGTTTTCATGTTTGCATAGGTTCTAAAAATGGCCTTTATCTTTTTTTGCAATTTGAGCATATTTTTCCCAAAGCAGGCTAATTTATACTCGTCTCCCATATGACTTCTTCCAAAATATTTACATTTATTATTGGATTTGGCAGTGCTCATCCTATGTGTCTCGAATTCTTCCTTACATTAATTAAATTATCTAATCATCTATAATTGATGCAAAAGATTGACGCTAGCTTCAGAACTCATTCTGCTACTCTGTAGATATTCTACTATTTTGAGCTTGTGGTTCTGGTTTTGAAAGCCTTCAGTTATTTTGAGAAGAATTAATTCATCTTCTGTAGTCATTTCAAGTGTTCTCAATTTTCAAAACTTACAATACCTTACTCATTATTTTTCTTTACGTAAGTATTGCATAATGGACTCCTGTGGTGCTTGTCTTGTTTTCAAATTTACTCAAATGTCATTTCTTCTAATTCGCTCGAAATTTTCTTAACAGCTTTGCATCCCACTGCAACAAAAAATAAATCGGTTGTCTTGTTTTCTTTTCCATCAGTCTTTGAGTCTTTTAATTTTCTTTACTCTTGAAAATGTCGCAAAACCACTCATCTATGTTTCTACGTGTTTTAAAGTTTCCTTTCCGTTTGCATCCCCTCCAAAAATCTTGTCGTGTCTCATGATATATCAATGCAATATTCAGCATTCTTTGCTTTAAGTTTCTCCTATATCTTTGAGGAGGTTGTCCAGCATTCACTGCCGCATAGGAGGACAGATATGACGTAACAGTTAGGTACTCATTTCCTTTTTTCCTAGCGAAGTTTTTTTTTCTGTATCTTAATACTCTTCTTAGTTTTTGGAAGGCATTCTTGTCTACGTCCATGCGTCTTTAAATTTCAGTTTCGCACTTTCTGTCCTGTTAGAATAATGATTTTGTTTATTTAATTTTGGTATCTCCATTTGTAATGTCATTTTTAGGCTCATCCGTTTGCTAACATTTTTTTAACATTTACTTTTAGTCTTTTCTTTATTCTTTCCTTCGCTATCTTCTGTATGAACTTTCGTAGATTTCGTTTTGCGTCTGCTTATATTGTTACGATTGTAGCCTCAAATAATTGAACCTGCTAGGCACTGAACTTATTAAACTTATATCGCGATGGAATTCTAACATGCGTGTTTACAACTACAATAATATTCATCAAATATGATAAGAATAGGTAACTTATTGAGGTTATTTTAATGTGAGTTAATAATAACCAGTTTCCATGTATGGGGAATTAGCTCAGACGGTAGAGCGCTCGCTTCGCAAGTGAGATGTCCCGGGATCAATACCCGGATTCTCCAACCATTTTTTAAAAAAATTGTATATTATTGTAATGCAATTTTCAGGTGATCCCCGAATGTTGTTGTTTCTTTTTTACCTGTTTCTTCGCAGGTTTAATTATGGTCCACATTCGTTTTAATGCCCGTATCTTTGTGTTGCGGTGGATTCGACTAATGACCATTTCCATCTCTTGAAGCTATCATGCCGGGTCCACTGATTATATCTTTTTGAAAATTAGGGATGTATCATATATAGAGCTGATTACCAGAGTTTAAATTGACACCCTTTGTGCCATGTTCTGCCGTCGCTGATAAAACTGATATTCTTTTATAGAATGATCAATCTTTAATCTGACTGATTAAAATTAAAGCATAATATCATTTTTTTTCCAATGAAGATAATCCATCTGATTCTAATAGATCAGTATTTAAAAGAAAGAAATCAGTTTGAATATTAATCTACTTAAAACAGACACATTGCTTACATGAAGAATAATTTAATTAAATTAGATAAAGAAGGTACTTCATTTGAAATATTTTCTTTTAATTTGTGTAGCGGTAAAAAAGATATTTTAAAGCAATATTATGTTGCGTTTCTAAGCTGATGAGATTTCATTTTTGGTTCGACATTATGAATTAAAGAGTGATATTAGATAGGCAACAAGGTCTTATGGTTTCACTGTTAAACTACCGAGATGAAATCATTTATTTTATTGTAATAAACTATATTCTCAAACTTCTTATCTGAATCCCCGTTCTTATTTTCTTTCTTGCTTCTGTCATATAAAAGTTTTCGATAAATTAAATGCAACGTCAATTGCTATCTTCTGATTTAATGAATCCTGTTCTTTAATTTTCCTTTTTGTCCACTTCTTCTAATTTAAGACTTAGTCTGCTTTCCTCGAAGTAAAGCTATGTATACTGCTAGCATTATCGCCTTGCTTTTCGTGAAATCAGTCAACAAAAAAAATGTATATGTATTCAAGTGCCAAGTTTTTGAATGGGAATCTAACAGAAAAAGCGTTTGAGCTGGCGTTTACTTATTATCATTTAGTTTTGGCTTGAAGAAAACTGAAATCAAGTGGCAATATTTAGATTTGATGACCGGCGCACCAAGTGGATCATTTTACTTAATTCATGTCGTTGATCAATGGAAAAAATTGAAGTCAGGCTTTGATATTTAGTTTTCATAGTCGGCGCACCAGGCATCTGAGGTATGGGGTCAGCCTTTTGATAATCCTCTCTATTATAATACAGAGAGTTGAATATATATATATATATATATATATATATATATATATATATATATATATATATATAGAATAAAAAGTGTGAGAGGCAGTGAACGCTTAGTTTAAAAGGTATATTTATTGTTGTATAAAGATATTATACATATTATGATACCATAATACTCATCAAGGGCTTACGTTGCCTTTATTATAAATGGTTAATGCAGGACAAAGGAAAAGAGATAATTACTTACAGCAATGGGGGAAAGATGGAGTCCGTTGAAAAATAAGCATTAATCAATAAATTCATTTAAATGTAAGTTGGGTGTAGACACACAACCCCATAAGAGTGATAAAAAGGAAACTTTGGTTCACCGTGCCCTTAAAATTTGTTCACCGGATTGCTTAAGCAGTAAATTTCTTCGCTTGCAAAGTATTTTCGAGGGTCACGGATATCCTACCAATGTAGTGAAACGTGTGATCGAGCGAAAGGTCAAACGTTATAAAGAACCATTTGTTGAAGGACCAAATCGCTGTCCGTTATATTGAAACTGTCTTGGCTTGGAAGGAAATGTCAAACTGGAACTGATAAGGTTTCGGCATGTGTTTCGTCCGGGTATTTTTTCTGTGCAGTTACGTGTTGTTTTTCAAAGAAGACTTGTTTTTCCTTCCTTTAGTAAAGATAGTTTGTCCTATTTTCGTAAAAATTCCGTTGTTTATAGATTTAAATGCCGCTGCGATGCGGTTTATATAGGACAAACCAATCTGAGGTTGGAGACGCGGGTTGCACAACACGTCCCCGCAAATATACGTTCGGGTAGCTCTCTTAGATCTATAAGAACAACCCTGGTTTATAAGAACAACCCAGGCTGTTCTAGATTCAGCTATTGGCCAACACCTGCTGGACAGTCAGACATGTGCCTCTCTGTATGTGGACAAATGGCTTACTGTTCTGCACAGTGCTCGATCGGCCCTTCATCTGCGCGTTTTGGAGGCTGTTTGCCTAAAACTTCAGCAGCGGAGCCTGTGCAGGCAGAAGGGGTGATTCATCGCTCTTTACAATTACTGGAGGGTTTGTGACTTTAACAATTTTTCCATTTTATCAATTTTATTGAATCGTGTGTCTACACCCCCCTTACGTTTTAATGAATTTATTAATTAAAGATTATTTGTAAACGAACTATGTTTTTTAATACTATGTTTTCCTTTGTCCTGTATTAACCATTTATAATAAAGGCAACGTAAGCCCTTGAAGAGTTTTGGCCGAAAGGTTCCTTGGGATGGGTCAAATATAATGACGGCTATTATATGCAATGTAATTAATTCTTTCTGTGGGTACGAATCTTTGTTTGTATATATATATATATATATATATATATATATATATAGAGAGAGAGAGAGAGAGAGAGAGATGTTAATATATGTATGTGTAAACGCACATGTATATATATGTAAATACATAAGCAAATATATATATATATATATATGTATATGTATATATATAAATATAAAAATTTATATATATATAATTGTATATACTTTTATAAATATATACATGAAAATATATATATATATATAAATATATATATACGTAAATGTATATATATACAAATAATGATATAAATATATAAATATATATATCTCTATATATATATATGCATATAAACACACATATATATAAATTTATAATATAAACATATATTTATATCTATCTATATATATATATATATATTTATATATATATATATTTATATATATATATATATATATATATATATATGTATATATATATTTATATATATGTGTGTTTGTGTGTGTGTTTGTGTATGTGTTTGTAAGCCTATTCTCTAACTACCAATTTCCAATTATCTAAATAACCATGAATTCATCCTATAGGACAGTAACACAAAAACATCCACTATCACCGACGATTTTACCTTGTGTTGACATTAAACTCCGCTAAACAATATATATATATATATATATGTGTGTGTGTGTGTGTGTGTTTCCCTCCTGCCATGCTCAGGGACAGAGAAAAACAATTGCGAGGAAGTGTCGGCTCAGTTCATTCCCTTTACTACCAGTGATTAAACTTAAATACCAGTTCTAAAAGCTCTTGACGCGTGTTTTTTTGCAATATTTATGTCGTCAAATACTGAAGAATATATATATATATATATATATATATATATATCGTCTCTATGATAATAGAGACCTGACAATTGTGTATGTATTTGTATATATATATATGCTGTAATTTTTTTACAGCAGAAGTCCACTTGTATTTGATTATATAAAACCCCAAGCAAATTATTAGCGTTTTCAATACTTTGGTAATTTGACGAGTATTTTATTAGAGTGTCACACTAACCAACTTGATAATGGACTAGACGTTCTCTATTACCTGCGAATTAAACACTGAAATGTTGAAAAAAAAGTTGTGAAATTTGCTCAACTGTTAGAGCGCTCGTTTAGCCCATAAGATAGTCGAATTCTCCAAAAAACATTTTTTTTTGTTCGGACTTTTTTATTGTTCAGATTGTTTTTGTCATTACTTTAAAGAAAGGACACAAAGAGGCCTCGGATCGCATTTGAAGATTAAATAGCCTTATCCTGGTGGTGATTCATATTAACAGTCATGCTTGAGAGACGAGCGGGTAGCAAGACAAATTGGGTTTTATAGCCTTAGTTAGCAATCCGTCTATTACAGAAAGTAATGACAACCTACTGTGGGAAAAACTTCTGCCCAGTCGACAAATGATCGCTTGATATTGTATCACATATGGCACTTAACTGACTACTTGACTTTTTATTGATGACTGTGATAGATGGTTATTAAAAATGAGGATTTTTCTAGCTCTGTAAAAACAGAATGTTGTTAAAGATTGTAAAACTCAACTCGTACCAAATGTTGCATTTGGATTATGAATTTTAAAAAAAGCATCAACAATATTTCTTGTTGACAGTGTGTTGTCAGGAATTTATATATTCATAATGTAGTACCTACGTGTGTCACGCTTTAGAAAGAAATAAGAACGCACACACAGACACTAAAGATTAAATATAAGAACGCCGGACGACGAACACACAAGCACACATGATAAATGAAAGAAAGCGTCGAAAAGAAGCTAAGTAACAAAAAAAGAATTATTGCGAAATACATATAATCTATTTAAAAAACGAAGGTGTTTTTATTATACTTCTAGCGTTTTTGTGCTTTAAATAATAATTTGCAGTCTTTCTTTCGGTCTTCAAATAACAAAAATACATTTCATCCGTTTATTTTCCTCTATTTTATCTAATCGGTTTTGCAATTCTCGCTGTGATTAATATAGCAAGTCATAGTTTTATATTATAATACAGTAATATAGGTACCGATACACATTTTGATACCTACGTTTTAATTAATTTTAATAAATAAAAATGCTTCCTTAAAACTTTCAATTTAGCTTTAATTGAACGCTAAAATATGAAATTTTATAATTCCAGTAAGCAAAACACTCTGGTGTATTTCAAACCAAAATTATCTTAATTGAAATCTAAAATTATCAGATAAAAAATTCACTTTTTCAGCCATTTTGGATCGATTGACACATTTTGTAAACAGAAGCCAATTCTCATTGTAAAAACCTTGCAAAAATAAAATATGCCTCACCAACACGCTGTTTTAGCAAATTTAAACTTACCCAATCTGATTTGGAACAAGTATTACTTGATAACTGCCTGAAATGTACTATAAAAGAGTTTCTTAATCACGGTAGTTCTGTTAGTGCTATCATCTGCTATCTGAGGTGACGAATGACAAGTGACAGACGATAGCCGTAAAAAAAATAAAGCTAAGTATAGAAGTTAAAGTTAGCATAAATGTATGTAACAATAGTACTTTCGTTTTTTCTTTATTTTTAATTACATAGCAAAATTAGAAATTTAATATATTTTCAGCAGTTATCTAATATTTGATATAATTTTAGTTCATTCTCACTATTGCCGGATGTCCTACATGGAATAATTTTAAAATATAACGTAATTACCATTATTTCCGAGCACAAAAGCACAAATAGAAAATGCTTATTATTGTAACTAGTGTTAATTTTAGTTTCGCTCCATTTCGACTTAAAGTCATTCATAGTTTGTTTGTTTTTTAATTAACGTATCATTAGAAAGAATTTTGATATCGTCTGTCAAGTCCGGCTATTTTTTAATACACAAGATTTTTAATTTTGTTTTCGCATTTCAGCGAAGTAATCACAGCATCTTCAAAATTTTTACATTTCAAAATCAATTTAGACAAGCCATCGGCGTGTTCCGATTTGTTTGATGATGAAAATTCCATCTTGAATTCATAGTTCAATAAAATCGTAGCCTAAAGCTGTAGTCTGTTTGCAATATGCGTGAGAATCCCTTTCTTGGAGCAGATATACTTGATAATGACGATGATCAGTTTGCAGTACGAATTTTTTCCGAATATCACGTGAGTTTTCTTACAGTAAATATACCAAGCGCTTCCTTATCTATTTGACTATAGCTTTTTGCGAATTTGACAAACTTCTTGAAGAGTTGGCAACAGCTTTAATTTATCGTCATCAAATTTATAGCTTATTAACTTTCCCATACCGTATTCGCTTGCGTCAGACGCTTCTATTATTTGTCGCTGTAGGTCGTATTGTGTCAGCAATAACTCTGAAGTTAGTAGATTTTTTTTAAATTCTTTTAAAACCCTTTTGAAATTCCGCCGACCAAGTCCATTTCGTAACTTTCTTAACTAATTTATTTAGAGGTGCTACCTATTGTGCATATCTGGCACACAATTATAATAATTTGCTAATCAAATTATTGTCGAATCCTCACGTGGATTGACTATATAAAATCCATAGCTAAATCCAATGGTAAGAAAGTCGGTTCCCTGTGTAGGGCCAGGAAGTTTTTCCGCCTGAAACAATCCTGCACATATATAAATCTACCATCTACCCGTGCATTGAATACTGCTGCTATATCTAGTCGGGTGCTCCGGCTATCCACCTAGATGTCCTTGACAAAGTCCAACGGAGAATCTGTAATGTGATAGATCCCGACTTGGCAGCTCAGATACAGTCTCTTTCTTACCGACGCAATGTGGCTTTCCTGTGTCTCTTCTACAAATACTTTCGCGGTTTTTGCTCCGATGAAATAGGCTCACTGGTGCTGCCTATATTAAATTTACACAAGTCACAAGATTAGCAACTAGGTCTCACTCTTTTACTGTGAAACCGATAAATTTTAAACGCAAATTTAACTCCATCAGCTTCTTTTCTCGCGCTTCAAGCCTGTGGAATTCCCTTCCATTTACTTGCTTCCCGACAGCTACAATCACCAATAATTTAAATGTAGTCATAGTCATCTCTTATCTCACTAACCTGCATCCACTCTCTCATGCTCCTTTCTCAGTCCATTCCACTCTCATCAGTATTCTCATCCTTCTCTTACCCACTTCCTAACACCCTTTATAACCTGTCACTCTTTCTCATAGCTTTCCTCCTATGCAAAACAGTGGCAGTAAAATGCATTGCTTGAGGCGATATGATTATAAACAAAAAGTTCAAGGAATGATTGCATGTTATCGGGAAAAGCATTTCTGTAATAAGTATTGGTCTAGTAGAGTCTGAAATATTTATTCTTGGCTATGAAGCACTGGCAGTTATGTTTACTGGTTTCGAAATCGTAATCATGTAGTCTCTCAAAGACTTGCCTGAATCAATTTTACGTGCTGAATGTTCGTTGCGCTCTTAATCAGTATGTCATCTATGTAAGCGGCAATATCGTCTAATCCAGCCAATATAGTATCCTTTATTTGCTGGAAAATACATGGCGCTACATTTACACCGAAGATTAATATTTTAGACTTCGAGAATCCTTTATGAGTATTAGTAGTTAAATACTTTTTATACACCTATCCACTTCAATTTGAAGATATGCCAGACATATTTCAATTAAAAGAAAATACTATTTACCAAATATATTCTCTGTAGTTAGTAGGGGTGTTGTTGTAACCTTGTTTAAGGGGTCACAAATAAAAACAGGAACACGGGATTAGTGTAAACAACTGTATTAACAAAATAACAGGTAAAGGTTCAATATGCCAGCTTGTTTGTGTAGCTGACGAACAAGCGGTGTTGGATATCCAATCGCCGTTCGGTAAGTCACTCTACGGGTGTCTGACTCATACCAGACTAGTACTATCCGGTGACTACTAGTCACATGGTATAATGGTAGGGCCGCCACAACAGATATAAATAGAGTAAAAGCTGTCATACAAACCAATTGAAAAATCTGCAGTAAACAAATCTTTTTTTCCTTTTCAATCTAAATCTTTCTATAATCGATTTTTCTAATAATTCCGTAGTTTTACTGCCAATCAAGTTCGGCGTTAATAGACTCCAACGTAGTAAAAATAATATTTCTTTTAAGCTTAAAAACTGGTATCACATTTTCTTTCATTTTTAAAAATGCCTCTAACACAGTTCAATTTCCTAACTCCTCTGAGCTTAGTCAGTTTTTTTTTAGTTGTAATCTTCTCTGAAAATAATTAACTTTCCATAGAATGAATTAATCGACCAGTTCCACTGTTCAAATAGTTCTCACCAATCGACGCCTACTAGACTCGAGTTGCAACATTTTTACATAAACATCTGCTTTTTTTAGCTTTACCCGCAAGATCAATGTAATGCGTAATTTTGAAAATAAATATTTGTTTCTGATATTCTCTTACCTATTCTTATACAAAATTTTGCCTAGAAGTGTATTTGCATTGCAAAATTTAAAAAAAATATGTTGTTTCTAAATGTCAGTGAGTGTGAAACCCAGGTGCAGGCTAGATTCTATTTTGACGAACACAATGGGGTCGGAGTCAAGGATATAGACGATCGAAATTTAACAAAATGTACAGGAAAGGCCGCGTGTCAAATAAGCTGGGCCTATTTAAGTGAGATCAGACAGCGGAAGTCGGTCAATTGAAGAAATCAGTTGAACTCAGTCCAGATCACAGAGAAAGACAAAACAGAACACAGCCGCAGCGTGTTGGCTGCCCTAGATGCATGTGGGCTGACCCTCTGACTCCACTCCACAACATAGTCAACGAAGAAACGAATAAAAATTTGTTGTATATTTTTATTTATATATACCTTTTGCCGTCCATCATTTTTCAGTGAAGAATATAATCAATTTTGATAGTTGTCTATACCAAATGTAGAATACAAAATTAATCGTTTTGGTGCGCCGCCACTTGCTGTTATTTTTATTTTTTATTTTTTGAAAAGAAAAAAACTAGATTGATCGAATTTGGTTACCATAGTAAGAAAAACTAGATGATTTTAATAGAGACATCGATTTAAATTAAATTTGCCTATGATGCAGTGATTTTGTTTTCTAATAAGTTGATAGTTTACCAAAAACAACGATAGAATAGCATAACTTTTGCAGTTCTGTGCAGTGTTTGACCGTGCAGCTAGAGGGTACGATTCTTTCGGGCGCGGTTAAGAAAGGTAGACAACGCATGCGGGGGAGAATCACTTAGTAAAAAAAATACAATTAGAAGAAAAAACAATATTTTTTTTAACTCTCCTAGTTGTTAAGTTCGATTTTGTCCCCAACCAGTTGTAGACAGATGAATTCAATTATTGGAAATATCTTCTATCGCTGCATTGTTAAAGAAAGCCGCGATAGTTATGCGAGTTTCATTTGGGGAATTAGTAAAATAAGATATTAGAAGGTATGTATAATTTTAACTGGTTTATACCGAAGTCTCAAAATGAAAATAAATCGTAGATTTTTAATATATATATATATATATATATATATATATATATATATATATATATATATATATATATACGCATGCGGCGTGGATATAGAAGAATCCAAAGGAGTGTCCTGTACATATCATATAGTGGTAGGATAACTCTCTAAGAGGGCTCTAAACAAATATGCATATAAATACATATAGAGCAAAAATAAGAACAATTAAGGCAGACGCGTTATTTCATTGTAAATTGGAAGCATAAGCCTATTTCAGGCGAACCATCATCAGCTTCCGTCTTTATTGTACAAAAGATTTTACACGAATGAAATTTACAAAGACTTCGTTTTTTACAATTCTTTGTGAATTTCATTCGTGTAAAATCTTTTGTACAGTAAAGACGGAACTAATGATGATTCGCCCGAAATAGGCTTATACTTCCGATTTATGATGAAATAACCTGTCTGCTTTAATTTTTCTTGTATATATATATATATATATATATATATATATATATATAATATTTTAGGAGTCATATTTAATGGATGTCATAAGAGGGAGTAACTTTTGTTTATTAAATTTATTTTATTTTCAGTTGACGAAAGCATTGAAAAGAAATTATCAATATATATATATATATATATATATATATATATATATATATATATATATATCAGCAATAATAAAATAAAAACATATTTGAAAGATATTCTTGGACAATTTTTGAAGAGTTACGAACTAATATTGCATGACTGAAAGATTGTGAAATTTGGGATCAAGGTACCAGCATTTTGACAAATACCAATTATAATATTTGGTGTTTCCTTAACATTTGCCATTTAATGACATTGCAGCCAGATCTACTTAAGTGTGAAACTTAAAAAGTGTATCTCTTAACTGTTTAGTTTGTTTTTATCAGGAAAATATGGTTTATAACTCCACTAACTGTTATCACATTTTCCAATACTGTTATTTGAATGTGTGCAATGTCAACATATTGTTGTTATTATTTTATATCGAAGGTAGATGTGATTTCCGTTTTAGTTGTTACTGTTGTCCATAGACCTCAAGTGATATGGATTATTTTATTCTGTATAATCCTTTCCTTGAGATTATATAATATCATTCAACAAGGTTCAAAAAAATATGTTCCTTGCTAGAAGTAACACACTTATACAAGAACAAAAGTATGGAGTACCAAATGAGGATCTAATTTATTACTTAGTTGTAATTGTTCAAGCGAAAAGAGCTTGATAACCATGACAAATTGTATAGGGAAACATATGATTATCTAAACGTATTTCGATGCAGCCCAAAGCCGAAAATGTATCACACACAATGAGGATCGAATTCACTATTCAAACTTATATCATTTTTTTTATAAGCGTTTCACCCCGAGCAAGGCATGTCACTGCCACTACTGCGCAGGGGGCTACGTAGAGTGGAGAAAGGATGATTAAATATAGGAAATGTCAGAGGGTGGGTGATAGGCGGGTAAGGATACCGAGAATGAAGGTTGGGTAGATGAGTGTTCTGAGAATAATTGGGAGTTAGTGTGACAGGAGGTGTTTATTGACCCTACATTTAACACCTGGAGATTGTAACTATCGGGAAAGCAGAGTTGTGGAAGGGAGTTCCACAGGCAGGAAGCGCGAGAAAAGAAGCTGTTGGAGTAGAATTTACGGTTACATCTTATTTGTAATTGTGTTTCTCCGATGGGAATATATGAATTAAAAATATTTTGCGTCCTTGTTGGACAATAATTATTTTCTACCCTCAAAACTTTCTCTTACATGTAGTGTGTGGCGATTTTCTCACTGCTCTATCGCTCCTACCACGGAAAATACTCTGACGAACGACATTCTCCATTTTGCCTGGTCAAACCTTCACAGCTAGGAGCAACCACTCCACTAACATATTCTTAAAACAGCCACATTCTCTCCGTATTCCATCGGCAAGAAGTAAGTTTCAACCAAACAGCTATATCCCGCAAACTTCCAAGAGGGTACTTCCCGATCTCTACAATATTTACCTGTACCAGCCTAGAGTTAAACGTATCTTCTTCTCCTATCCACGTAAACTACTCCCTAACGTAAATCTACCTCAATTGTCTCTCGGGTTTTTACAAGATAAACCTTGCTAAATAAACGAGCAAAGAAACATTTCTTTTTATCTTTATATGCGACTTTCTTTCTAATCTCAAAATGTCATGTACATTCAATAAGTTTCTAAAATAAATCTGTTAATATTAAACAACACTGATCTGAAAAGGCTAGCTGGTTAAAACTTTGCGTGAATTATGTTTTAAAAAGGTATAAATCATAATAGAGAGAAGTGAAAAAAGAATAAACCTGTAACATGATTGCATAATGGATATCTCTAACCTGGATTAAACACATAAAATAAAACTAGAAAATATTAAGCTTATTTCTACGTTTTTTTCTTTTGGAGAGCGTAATCTCCGGTATTAACATGCAACGAGTTTCCGTTATTTGTTGCAAACACGAACACAATTGGACATCTTGTATAACCTATCATACAATAGACTGCATATTCAAAAAGATTCAGCAAATGTTGTAAGAGTTAAAAATATGAATATAAATGTTGGGTATATGGTAAGTTTAGATATTGCATATTTTATTGCTAACGTACTTCTCAAGAAACTAAATTCGCGCTGCAAATAAAATTAAAAAAACAAAAGTATCAGGATTTGCCGATATATAAAAAATAATACAATTTTCTCTGTCCAACTGTATTCCGTACTTGTGCATTGTAAATAATTCATTCTGTTTTATAAACTCCGTCAAGTGGGCATTTGTTTTCGTTTCTTCAGTTAGAATTTTCATTAACGATATTAAGTTGCACGATAATTTTCAAATTTTTGGCATTGTTATCTTTATGTAATTTTCTAAATGGCAAGTACCGGGGTAAATTAATTTAACTGTATTTCTGTTGAATATTTTAGGTAATTCAGAATTTTTTGGAAGTTTTTATAAATTAGCATGGAAATTATTTGCCTACTTTGGAATTTACTTCTAAATGAAATGGTGGGTTGAACTAAATAATGTTTTATTTCCTCGCATTTTTTTCCATTTGCTTGTTTATCTGGGGTATATATTCTAATTTATTTTATGGCCATTTTCATTTAATTTCCTTAATGAAAAGTGTAACTGCAGAGATAAAGATATATGTCCACTTGACGGAATTTGTGAAACGGATGGAATTATTTACAAAGTAAAAGTACAGGATAACGATGGACAGAGAAAAATATACTTAGGATATACTAAAATTAAAAAAAAACATCGTTGGTATAATCAGAAGTTTACATTCAAACTGGAGAGCCTTAAAAATTGTACCAAACTAGCTAATCATGTGTGGAAATTATAAGAAAAAACAGTAAAGACTGCGATATAACATGGAGCATATTAAAAACAAAGGCCAGCACTTACAACAAAAGTATGCAAACTGTGGCAAGATGAGGAATGCGCCATAATATTATTTCCTGAACAACAAATGTTACTAAATGAGATAAATATGTTATCATCATACAAACCCGGATGAAAGTGTTCAAACTGCTTGAAACATTCTTCCCTTATTTTGAAATTCTAGTGATTTTAAGCTTCCAATTGTGTGTTTTGGAAATTTTTGTTCTGTTTGAAAGACGTTGGAGAATATGTAGATATAAAATGTATGAAGATACCTACAAGTTGAAACCAAGGTTGCGTAATCGTCTGACTTTCAAATGAAATATTTAAAAGACCCACATCATATATTTATTGAGCACTTTTTAATACCACTGTAGACGGGTATTATTTCATTCTAACCAATAATTGGTTAATAATAATAATAATTACATATATATATATATATATATACTTGCCTAATAGTTGGTGGTTGAACAAGTAGACAAAAAAGTTCCCAATGCACACCCAACACAAATGAACTGCATATACCGAGCTAACAACAGACACCTGCGCGATCAAAACCTGGGTAGGAAGCAAGTGGTGTGTGTTCTCTTCTTTAACATATATAACTGACAGAGTGGATTATTGCGCAGTAGCTTGCCATTACTTTCTGTGGATGACTGGTTGCCAGCCAAGACTATAGAACACAATCTATCCTGTTGGTTAACACATAATTGGAGGGAAGAGACGGATTAATACCTTTCCGAAGGGTATGTAAGAAAAAAGAATATGTGTGGGTAATGTTGGGAACGATAGTATGTGGGGATGACAGTGACGATATACAGCAATCAATATGCTGTCTTTTGGATAAATCTCTGTTGAAGCTAGTTCGAAGTGAAACATGTTAGATTAAAGACACTTATTCCTACTTGTTTATTATTTATTCTATTAAACTCGTCGGATTCCGCTCCATATATTTACTGAGATTATCTTATATATATATATATATCATTGTGATAGTGATTTTGAAAAAAACGCGCGTGGTGTGTTACAAATAAAATTTTATCTTGACGTCAAGAAACCGATTTGTAATAATACTACATAGACCAAATATGCCTATATAAATCTATGAAACATGTTTGAGTATATATATATATATATATATATATATATGCTCAAACATGTTTCATAGATTTATATATATATATATATATATATATATATATATATATACTCAAACATGTTTCATAGATTTATATAGGCATATTTGGTCTATGTAGTATTATTACAAATCGGTTTCTTGACGTCAAGATAAAATTTTATTTGTAACACACCACGCGCGTTTTTTTCAAAATCACTATCACAATGAAATGAATATTTGATCACAGTTAAAATTTGTTCATCTTTGTAATTTACATCTAAGGATGATTTTGGAAAAGAGCGAACGTACTTGGGCATGAAAAAACAACGGCAACTCCCTTAAAGAATTTCATCTTAGCATCAAGAAACTGTTTGGAGGACCAGAAAGTATCAATATAAAAATAAATAGACATACTATGGCGATATTATTCAATGAAATATGAACACACTTGTGCAAATTAATTGAAACAACTGCTTTAGTTTCGTTTCTTTTATCTTACGGTCAGATTTAGACTCACCAGAGCTAAAGGGCGAAATCAATTTGTGTTTTACCTCAGATTTACTCATTTACTGTGACGTGCAGTGATATGAATCTATTTTCGGGTATTATTAAATTTGTTTGGCCTTGAAAAATATTGTGTCAATCTTGATTGTAACAGATTTTCATCACACCCAGACACTATTGCATCGACTGTCATTTAATTGTCCTGCGGCCATTGTCTGGAATGGACATTACTTGAATGAAGAAAACAAATGTTCGAACGCTACACGAACACACTGAGAGATTTTACAGAGAGATCGCGAATATTATTTGTGTCAGACTATCAACTGTCAAACGTGTCCTCAAGGCAAAGAAAAAATTACATTCATCAGTCCAAAACCTAAAGAAAAATGTGGTCAGAATAGAAAAACAACGACAAGAGACGACGTATACGTAATCAAGAGTGAAAGATCCTAAAAAGGCGTTATTTGTTTGTTTTCAATTAATTTGCACAAGAGTGCACACACACACAACACACACACACACACACACACCCACACACACACACACACACACACACACACATATATATATATATATATATATATATAATATATATATATATATATATATATATACTAGCAGTATAGCTCGGCGTTGCTCGGGTGTAATGAAAGGTTTTATCTATATATTATCGATTTTCTGCACTATTGTAAGAACTGCAACCTTGAAACTTCTGAATATCGTTTCTTATGTCTTTGTCTATGAGTGTATCTAATTTGATTAAAATCAGACCACTCCTTCTATAACCCGATTTTTTCGGTTATCGATTTTCGATATTTATCGCGGGTACCTCGACACAAAACCTAGCTAAGAACACTCACAGACGCTTAATAAAATCGGTTCAGCTGTTTCGGAGTATATAGGTAACGGACACACGCACACACAGACACACGCACACACAGACACACACGCACACACACACATGCACAATGTTCTATTTAAAAATATGTTTATATATATATATATATATATATATATATATATATATATATATATTGTTAGATATAACAGACAATGTATTGTGGGAACCTAACTACAAATGGATTCGTCCACGCCTTATAATTGGCTACCAACTATGGGTAGGGAGTCACTGAGTAGTAGACTTGCCTCTGCTACTATTCACACTGTCAGCTCTCTGCATTCAGGTAGAGGGCGCTCTCTGCTTCCGAGCAGAGAGCACTAACCCAGTCGTGGCTCCGCCGAGGGGTAGAACCACGACTGGGCAAAAATAGACAGACATTTTTTGGCCCGGCTATATGGCCGGGAATACCCACTATAAAATGACCATGTGTCACATCCAGCCTTGCGTGGGAAGGCTAGTAAATACAACTGAGTAGTAGCCAAAGAGTGAGTGAATGAGTGAGTCAGGACGCCTGCGAGAGAAAGTACTCTCCAGTCCATGTTTAAATTTGTACTACGTTTCCCGAGAATATACTATTCAACCTTATATCCGAGTCCATGTTATCTTTTTATGGCCCTTCGGTCATAACACAATGAATGCCTATTATAGTTAATTATGAGCCGTTCTAAACGTCGTATTTTGGTTTTAATATGAATTTAAATTTACTATTTAGAACGGCTTATGATTAAACATAATAGACATTCATTGTCTGTTATATTTAAAAGTATATATTTAGAAAATTATCTGCTGCCTCGATAGAATATATATATATATATATATATATATATATATATATATGTTGTGGGTGAATTCATGCGTGTCTGTGAGATTTGTTAAAAGTTTAGTTTTTTGCGAGGAAAACTTCGTCTTTAGGCATTTGATCAGCTTTTGAAAAGTTGTTTGAGCCGATTACTTTTCAAACACCCTATTGTATATATATATATATATATATATATATATATATACAAAGAGAAAGAGAGAGAGAGAGAGAGAGAGAGAAAGAAAGAAACAGAGAAAGAGAAAGAATCAGAGAGTAAGAGTTTAAAAAATGAGACAGATACTGACTGATTAAAAAATACATACAGAAGCGTGTCACTGTCTTCCATGATAAAAATGATTTGTATAAAGCATTAAGTTAAAAGACCTAATTATAATTCTGTCGTGACTTCACGACTTATATTCCTCCCTTGGACATTTCTGATTTCCTGCCAGCGTTTTTGTTTTCTATTTACAATTTTTTTTTTCTCAATATTTGCCACTTTTTTTCCGGACCGCTGATTGTAAGTATAGCGTGACAGCAAGGCATTATTTTGTAGACTTTATAAAAATAAAAAATAAAAATAAAAAACAGTATTTGAAGACAAGGTTTTCCGGTTCCGTGACATCAATATGCGTGTCGTTTCTCCTGAAACCAACATGATAGCAAATTGCTTAATTATTTTTCTTGTACGCACTAGTTTTTCGGTCTCTGAGAGACATGATGTTAGTCTGACTGGACGGTATAAACTCCCACCTCATTTGTTTTTGTAAGCAGCCATTTATGGAAAACTTCTACAAACGGAAGTTTCGTTAGCACATACATAACTATTTATATGTTTGGCTGATTTAGGCATGAATGTGTTAAGCACTAATAAACAAACAAATGAAGTGCTAACTGCCAATATTCAAACGAATGTATTTTCTATGTTTTTCTAAGCGAACTTCAATTGCAACTGAATTGTTAACACTGGAATACTAACAATCAATTAAAGTTACACCTCTACTAACTATGGATGTATCATACCGGATTTTGAAAATATAAAAAAAATGTTAAAATTAATCTTTATTTGAAATATTTTACATGCAGGCACTTCGAAACTTGTACTTTGAGTTAACATTAATAGGAACAGAAAAACATTATGTAGATAAGAAAATCAGGTACTGAAAATGTAGTTAAATTGTAATTACAATGGCGCCATTTGCGCTCGGTACTATATACCCATGGCGTTCTCGGGTTCTTCTTCTTCTATGTGCCCTGTCCCTTCAGGACGTAGGCGATCATGGATCTCCACGTCTCCATTTCCCTTGTGGCTCTTAGTATGTTTGCTCCTGTTGCTCCTGGCAACCCACGTTCCGTCATCCACCTGATCAGACCCTGCAAATATGTTATCCGCTGCCTTCCTCTGTCTCTCCTTCCTTCTATCTGTCCAGTCAGTATCAGGTTCTCCAGGCTCTCCTTCCTCATTGCATGTCCCAAGAACTTCAGTGTCTCTTCCTGATGCTCAGCATCAATTTCCTTTTTGTTGCCATTCTTTCTAACACTTCGTCGTTGCTTGTATGCTCAGTCCACGATATCCGTAGCATCCTTCTGTAGAACCACATTTCGGCAGCTTCCAGTTTTGTCCTTATTTTCGATGATATTGTCCAGCATTCACAGCCGTACTGAAGAACTGACATCACGTAGCAGTCTAGCACTCTTTTCTTCGTTTCTATTGAGATCTTCCTGTGTGTTAGTATTTTGCTCATCTTCTGGAACGCGTCCTTTGCCATGCCAATTCGCCTTCGGATCTCCTTGTCGCACTTTCCATCTCCTGTTAGAAGACTTCCTAGGTACTTAAATTCTTGGACTTGTTTGATTCTGTTATCCCCCACCTGTATTTGGCATTTTGGGTTGTATCTTTTGCTGATGACTATGCACTCAGTTTTCTTAAAGTTTATTTGTAGTCCCTTCTTGTCACTCTCCACTGCTACTTTCTGTATGAGATCTTGCAGTTTCCTTTCCGTGTCCGCAATCAGTACTGTATCGTCCGCGTATCTTATGTTGTTCAGCTTGTGGCCTCCAATAACAAATCCTGGTGTGTCATCTAGGGTCCTCAAAATATTCTCGCTGTATAGGTTGAACAAATCCGGTGAAAAGACACATCCTTGTCTTACGCCTTTTTCTATTTTTGTGTATCTACTGAGGTCGTTACCTGTCCGTATTCAGGCCGTTTGCTGCCAGTAGAGATTCTTGATTATTCTTATGTCTTTGCCGAAAATGTCGAGGGTGCCTAGCATTTCCATCAATTCTTTGTGTCGTATTTTGTCGAATGTTTTCGCGTAATCAATGAAGCATAGGTACAAGTCTTTCATAGGTACAAGTCTTTCTTCATTTGTAATGCCCTTTCAGAGAGCATCCTAATCATGAATATGGCGTTCCTTGTTCCAGTGTCCTTGACGAACCCGCACTGTTCCTGCCCTATCTCTGGCCTGATTCTGCTTCTCGCTCTATTCATCAGGATTCTGACAATCAGTTTTGTAATGTGACTCATTAAGCTGATAGTTCTGTGTAGTTCGCACCAGGTTTCTTCGGCAGCGCTATAAATATCGACTTGCATAGGTCGTCCTCGGGTTAAGCAGCATTATTATTAATCTATCGTGTCCCGAAGTCAAAGAAAGATGTTGCATTCTTTCGAAACATCAAAAAATTACTGGAGTTAAAGTCTAATAGGAAAAAATCTTAAGTAATATTTTATGTATGTAAGTGTATCCTAATTCTAGTTTGTCTATGTAGAATTCGGATGATAATGTATATTCGGACGTTTGTGTGTGTGTCTGTGTGTGCGAAGAAGTAGTAGTAGTAGTATTAGTAGTAGTAGGTATTATTTATGTATCGTTGTTGTATGCATGGTGAAACAGGGACGTTTTAACTCGAACGATACAACCTCCTAGGTGCAGCGGAAGAAGATAGCAGACGCGACGGAATGATTAAAAGACAGTCAACAGTGTTAAAAATTGACTTCCCGAAAATAAATATGTTTTCAAAATTTAGAATATTATTATGGATTACTTGTAAGTAAACACACGGGTCCAACTAAGAAAAGTTACAACTAATTTTTGACTGATTTTATCATTGTGTCATTTTTGTATTCCATCAAGTATAACGAATATACTAACTAGGGTCCGCAACTCCTAAGATGGCAAGTTATTCATCGTTTACAAGCCCAGGTAAGCGATTTTCATCTCAGTTAAGCTCTGCAAAGTCAAGGTCTGGCTGCAATAGCCAATATATGGTAGCAAAATTCTATTTTTCTTCTCACTGACTTTAAAATAAGTGTTGGCCTTCTCCGACAATGTTTATTGGTATTGGCTGCCCAATCTATATTGTCTTTTAAATCCTAACTAGCGAGAGAAGATATACATTCATGAGTTTTACTAGTGAAAACTGCGAAAGGAACGGAACCGATTAAAACGAATCGCTGTGGCGAGGAGAAAATATGAGATGTTAGCTTGTACAGATGAATCGAAATGATAGATATGTATGCATCTGGATCTGTGTGAGCGCGTATGTTCTGCTATTCAACAAATAGATGGAGAGAGACTCCACCCACATCTATTGAACAGGTGAAGAGGCTCATCCCTTGTTTCCTGTTTAGGATGCGGTTTCCGGCTTTCACTTTTCCATTCTTTTTACCCTTACGTAGCCCCCTGCACATCAGTGGCGTTATTGCCTTGCTTGGGGTGATATGATTAAAAAAAAAAAATATATCTTTCCCAAGGGTACTTGTGCGTAAGTGAAGGCAACTGGAATTCGAACTCTGCTCTTTTATTTCTCGTTCCTTGCAGATATCCATTGCGACACAACGCACATCAAAAATACGTATCGCGTGCCGTGCCATCTTCTATTTCAAAATAGAAGATCTAAAAGATGGCACGTTTAACAACACTCCAATAAAAATATCAAAACATCTACAAAGGAGTAAACCAAAGACTATGATAATATCATCATCAGAAGAGTTGATAAATATAATACCAACGTAATTTTGGAGAAATTGGATTATTATTAAAAAAAAATGCAGCATTGCATTCATGATTGGTCTCAATTTACAAAATTGAATAAACATCACCGATACTCTAAAACAATCCGTTAACAACCTCATAACTTCAAACAATTGTAATGTAGGTCCTTTTAAAATTCAATATATATATATATATATATATATATATATATATATATATATATATATATATATTATGTGAGTGTGTATGTGTGTTGTGCTGTGTGTGGGAATACATACATATTTGAATATATGTATTCGGGTGTATACATACAGATATATGTGTGTATGTGAGTGCATATATATATATATATATATATATGATATGTAGTTTAAATTAATGGATATATTCTGCAGTTTGATATTTACCTTTTAAAAAATGTTTAATTCATAAGTAGAACATATATATATATATATAATGCTAGCATGCTGGAGCTCTAAAGCAATCCAATTATTTAGTGCTAAATGCACCATCATCAGACAGCGAAATGATGTTATAGAGCACTGAGCATTCTAACTTGATAGCTATTGAGTTGTAGTACGTTATTATGATAAAATAATAATATAGTCATCCGCAGACAAATCTGTTTCGCGTTATCATAGCTCATCAGTACGGCTTAGACTCCCATCGCTTCCTAACCCAGGATTGAATCCCGACCGAATCGGCGTCAGTCGGCGATTCTACCCCTAGGCCACGAGTGTCCGGTAGAAAAATGCAGGCGTTTTAGCGCATATAAACAAGCCCAATAGCTAGAGTGCTCCAATTCATTATCGAATATATATATATATATATATATAAACTTTCTTATATTATTAATATTGCAATATAGGGCGGTACGCAACATATAAAAAAAAATAAATGCCGGTCTCATTACGACTCGGTTAAACACGACCAACGAGACGGAATTGATTTACAAATAAACATAATGTAAAACAAGTGACAAAGGCGATGATATTTTATCAAAAAAAAAATTCACAAAATTCAAAATGAAAAATAAAGAAAAAGGTACAAGCAATGGGAATAAGATAAGGATTTCGATATGAGACAAAAAGTGGAATTCACTTATCAGAAATGTGAAAAGTACTTGACAAGCAATAGAAAATCAACTAATGTGCATCTCAAACGTGAATCACAATAAGTCAAAACGAATCAAGTCAGAAATATGCACTTATCTGGGGTTCACAAAAGTTTCTCGATTTTATTTTATTTTTCTTTTCAGTGTTTTTGTGTTTATCTCATTTCTTCGCTGTTTGCTCTTTTTTCTTTTTTTCTTTTCGTCTCCGGATGAAAAGGTTTATCAATGAAACTGATTTCTTCAGTTCTCTTCCCATCTTTGTCTCTTTCTTTTCCTTTTTCTTTTCTCTTTGTAGAGTAGAAAGTTTTAGCGGCGAAATAGTGTCTGCATTAATTTTCCTTTCTTTCTTTTTTTTCTTTTCGTTTTGCCTAGAGGTTGAATTGAATCTTATTTTGTTTTGGTCTTCAAGATTATATTTGTTTTATCTCACTGTCAGTGTAGTAAATTTGATAACTTTTATATCAAAATCTTAATTCCAAAATCCCATTAACTATTTACGGGATTTATGCATATAAATCAATAGCAAAACCCTCTCGATTATAGCTAACCGTATGTCCAGTTTGAATTCTAAACTAAGACGAATTTCGCACATTCAACTTTTTCGTACAAAGGTTTTGGTTTGTGATTTCTTACTTCCGAATATAGATTTATACCCGTGCGGGCAGAAAGCGGGTCACTGACATTGGTTTCGAGGTTTTTTAGGTGTCTGGAAGTCATCCGGTTAGATCACCATTCGATCACATGATCCAGGTAATATACACAATTTTTAAGATATACACTCTCCTAACATGCATGCACATTGAAAAAACTGTCAATTTTATCTTATTGGCACCAATGTACTGAGTATTATTTTCCTAGAGTACTTCTAAAATCTGAGGTTTATTTTAAATAAAGTTAGGTGGGGATTCGTACCAATATATATTGTCGATTACACTTACGTGCATGAAACTCGAGTCGCGACCGGTTTCAGGTTTCGATAATGACCAAAATGTTGATTATATTTAGCTCTATCATCTTGTGTGGTATTGAGCACTTTTTTCTAATTTGGTGTATATTTAATAGTCTATTACTACTAGTTCCCTATGTGTAATACTTAAAGATTGAAACTAAACTCTGTCAAGTTGGGGTGTTGAGTGCCTTGATGAAATTAAGCACTTTAAACTTTTTGTCTATTGTTGCCTATATGGCATGTTTTTCTATCAGAAGCTGTAACTATACTGACTTTAAATAAAGTACTTTTTTGCACCGAAATTAAATATCTTTCCCGTTAAAGATTTTTTCTCTCCTCTCTCGGAGCCTTTATGACTATTTGAACACCTTAGAAAACTTTAGTTATCTCTCTTTATTGGATTGCACGATGCCAACACCCCTATGTTTTTACCCGGGTTGTAAATGTTCCGGTGTAGACTAGCCTGATATTCAGTCGGCCCGCCATTTTCTTGTTGGTTTTTGCGTTACGCATGGAAACAAGTTATATTGCGAGTATCTTTTTTGTACGTAGTATGTTTGTTTTTACGTTATTTATTGTATTCGTCCTGTGGTTTCGCTATTTGATTTTTGAATTTTTGTTTCCCTTTTCTTTCTCTGCTGTGGTAAGACCACTATGAGTGAGTTTTCTCAAGTAAATGCTGAACCGAAGGTAGCGCCATCTATGTCGGTATGAAGCAAGATAATTAAAAGTTAAGACACCGTACACTATGAGATGATGAGACTTTTTTCACTGAAAATGAGTTGGTCGCCATGCCGTAGTCCGTAAATGTTACTGCGACGAAGACAATCTACCTGCTGAAACGCGATATTAAAACGCGCAGATTTATCGGGATCAGCGGGGAGACAATAGAGGAAGCCTTAAAATGCCTGAAAATGGTGCCGAATATTTTGGCAAAACGCTCGAGTGCTATGTGGAAAGTGATGCTAAGATCAAAGAAAAAGCCAAAGTCGTTGGCGGGTAGCTTTCTAACAAGGAATAATGTACAGCTCTAGACGGAGCATATGGGCACAAGGAATACAAGAGTTATTGTCCATGGTGTCCCGCAGGAAATTACTTGCGACCATGTAGAAGATTTTTTTTTGCTCAGTTTGGAGCTGTAAAGGAGGTGTCCGAAGTGGCCAGCAAAGCGGGGGTCCCGACGAAGGATGTCGGTCTCCAGGTTGTTCTGAACCGACAGAAGTTTTACATCATTCCAGATGTTTAGTTATGTCGAGACAAGAAGCTGTTTATAGTAGTGGAAGACCGAAGATTTCACTGTTAAACGTGTGGTATCACAGGGCACTTACCAAAAATGTGACCTACGAAGAGTCTGGTGGCGGAACCGTTAGCGCCAGTGGAAAAAGAATTATAGGCAACAACAGAAAAAGCCAACGTAGAAAAGTCCGGCCAAGTATT
The DNA here is from genome assembly GCA_037127315.1 of Ascarosepion bandense. NCBI lineage: Eukaryota > Metazoa > Mollusca > Cephalopoda > Sepiida > Sepiidae > Ascarosepion > Ascarosepion bandense. The sequence continues at coordinate 1,071,132 of JBBBDQ010000692.1, read as the reverse complement.
TAAATCTAACGAGTAGTTTGAGGTTGTGAGGATTAGCAAGAAAGCAGCTATTTTCTTCTCCTCCTCAAAAATATGGCATCAGAAGAAAGAAACAGCTGTCCCCAATTAAGAAACAACAACGTGAGATCGAGCATAAGAGGGAGTCGATGGAATCACCACAAACTGAATTTATAATGAAGACGAGAGAAATGACACCACCACGTTCATGAAACGGGAGAGAGGAGAAAAGAAGAAGGGGAAAATATTTAAAAAAAAATAATTTAAAGCAAGTCGGTGCAAGGTGGAAATGGGCCTGGCTGCCACCAAGATCCAATCTGCACCTGCTTCAACAATGAAGACACAAAACATAACAACACAGAAGGTAAGGAGCCTTTCTATATATCCATCAAGAACCTCTTTAACTCCCTCTCCAAAACAACACCCAAACCATCCCCCAAACCATATCCCCGCTCTGCGCAAGTGATGGAAAAATATGTAAAAATAAAAGAATATTACAAAGGAAAGAGAACTTATGAGGTGAACAGGCAGGCCCCGATGAGGGATCTGTCCTCATCGAGGAAGGCTATCTTGAGGCTACTATTTAAAATGACCTCGATAGACGGGATTGTCTAGGATCCAGATAATTTCTCAGTCGCACTCTCCTGTGATAACAATGATATGAAACACTAGAGTAATTTAAGAGTGTGGGACAACCTATCCTCGGTAAAGGATATATTTCCGAAACTTTGGATGACCAGGTGGTGACCCCAGATTTGAAGAACATGACCTGACTTCTGTAAAAATTATTTTTGCATTTATTGGGCTCAATTACCTTAGTTTGCACCAACTGAAACCTGTAGCTACGAGGGTAAGATCACGGAGGGCGAAGTTTACTAGGCATTGAAGAGGGTCGGCAGTGGCAAGTCTCCGGCACTTGATGGTCTACCCTATGAATTGTACGTGATCACGCTTTTGAAAATGATCAAGAGTGTTAGGATGAACTTAGATGGCTACAGGCCCATAATTTTGCTAAAAACGGAGTTAAAGATTTGGTCCAAGATCCTAACCGAGCATATAAAAATCTGTTGCCGAGATTCCGTTGGTACCTGAGCAAAACTTGTGCTGTGAAGGGCTGGAGAATTCAGAACAACCTACATGTAATCCGCACGATCATAGTGTTTAAAATATGACGAACAGGCCACGCTGATCAATTCAGATCAGCTCAAGGCATCTGATGCAGTCGACCTTTGGTATCTAACTGCTGTCCTGAATACCGCCGACTTCAAAGCCGACTTCTGCAGGTGAATAAGCCTTCTATATTTATCCCCAAGTTCTGTGATACTAGTAAATGGAAAGCACTTTGATGTTAGAACCTCACCTTCACCGGCTAAGGGACAGGACATGCAGTCCGGCCCTATGCAGAATCGGTGATCATGGCGGGGATTCCAATCGGTGTTTCTGCGTACATCGATGACAAATCCATTTCGTGTCATCCTGAGACGGCATTGAAGTGATACAGAAGGCACTTGAGTGGTACGAAAAGATGGCAAAACCAGAAGTAATAGCAAAAAATCTTTTGGCATGCTGTTAAGTGGCTGGAAGTGTACCGCGCGTCTGGGAACATTCTGTTGGACTGACGGACATGCCTGCATTGTTGAGGTGTGGTTCGCGCCAGATCTTTAGTTGGTCGGAGGCACTAGCAAAGATCGTAGCTTCGGTCGAGACTTGACTTCCAGGGCGGTCGTTCGTTAAGCGGAGGGCTAAGGCGTCTCTTGCATACGTCTTTCCTATCATTGTTTATGGCTTGTCGGTATTCCCTCCAAGGTGATGACCATAGGAAGGGGATCAGGCACTTGTTGTCCACGTTCTTGTTGGGAGGGCGTAAACATCAGGTCAACAGAGATGTATGTTTCAAATCCGTATCAAGTTTGGCTGCAAGTGCGACAAGTGCTGAGTCATAGACACGCCTCGAGAATGGATTTTTAAATAGAGGCGTGTTAGGGACGCCTTCCTTTACCTTTCTATCACTCCTCCCGTTTCGAAGGCTGAACGCCGACGTTAGCCTCGAAATTAATACTTGATTATCGAGAGACTTTGCGGGTCTTTTCACAGTATTTCTCGTTCTGGAAGTCTCTTGTATCATTTATTAGTAGAGGGGGCCGTGATGAATGACGCTCCATGTGAACGGCTAGGCTTTCGGTGATCAAGTCGTGCTCTTTTTGGTCTCGGGCGCCAGCGTCGAATTACCTCAGCATTTCCGAGATTTTGCTTACCTTGTGATTGATTCAAACAGGCTATCTCTCAATGGCATGGCCTACAGATGGAGCGGAGCGGATTTGCGCGATTGTCATCGGTCTAACCTTGGTTTGAACGCCTGAACAAGCCTTTTACCATTATCCTCAGGTGCGTTATTTCTGGGACCGTGTCGGCGAATTGACGGCTAGCAATGCTCACGAACAGCTTGTGTCCATCCATCTCGCGTACACGTGTGCTAATGTGTCGGTCCTGTATTCTGAAGTGAAACGGATGGTGTTTCTAACGTATCTGGTCGTAGCACGAATGGTTATTTGGACGATGTGGATGGAGGAAATATGAACTTTATTCTTATCAGAATCTGATTATATTATTTGGGCATCAGCTTAAAATGAAAATCAGATCTGATGGAAAACGTTTCATATTGACAGATGTCAGCAAAATATATGTAACCGTAGCAAGTCTTGTTCGCCTGACTGGGGCCAGTTTTGGTTATTTTTTAAAGTCCCTTAGGTCTCAACTTAGATCTTTTGTGTACTAGTCAATGTGAGTAAATGTTACTATCCGGTTCCCGGCTTTCTCTTTTATTATGGTACAAGTCGAGATTCTCAATCTCCCCAGTTTGTTTTTGGCAAAAGTTTTTTTTTTTTTATCTTGACTGGGTAAGTCATTGATTTTTCCCATTCCATTATTTATTTTATCATTCCTCTTTCATTTTCATGTCATTAAATTTTAAAAATATAGTTTTGTATTATTGTATTTAGAATCAATTTTAATCTCACGGGATTTTCCTCCCTTTTCTGCGTCCTCTGCGAATATGTGGGGTTATAGTATATGTAAGATTGTAAGATGATGGACGAGTGTTTGTGGTAAATGAAAAAATTGTAATGATTGATTAGGTCATGAATCTGATTAGTGATGTATACCAGTCTCAACTCACCCTTCTTTACGCCTTGTGCTTCATTTTTTGTAATTTGCAAGAATAAATGATCCGGCATTCTGAGGATGGTTCTTACGTGCATGAAACTCGAATCGCGACGGGTTTCAGGTTTCAGGAACGACCACCATGTCAATGACACACACACACACACACACACACACACACACACACACACACACACACACACATATATATATATATATATATATATATATATATATATATATATATATATATTATTAAAATACTTTAATCTAAACGGAAAAGTAGGAAGGTAAATCCCAAAAACCTGATCCTAATTAATATTAAATTTTAATTTTAAAGAATGATACAGGAGGAGAGCTCAATGTAATTAAAATTACAGAGCTAATATAAAATAAAATAAATTTTCAATATTCAAAATCGTTGGATGAACATTTCGACATAAAATCCCTAAGAGAGATTTCAGGTCTTATCAGCAACGGTACATATTTCAAAATGGAAATAAAAATAAGAATAAAAAAGAGAATAAAAAATAAAAACTGAGAGAAATAAAAAGAAATACAAAATGACGATTAAGATTTGAGAAATTAACGTCACCAAAAATTTTCGGAAGCAGATCATGTATATATTTTAACTTTTAGAAGGAGTTGTAAGTGAAGAAATAGAAAATTTGGCTGCGTCTAGCTTTACAAAGGAAAGGGGTAGAAAGTGGTGTTAAATTGTGAATAGGGTTACAGTAAGGGAAGTGGGAGGTAAGAAAAATAAAGAAAAGGGAAAAGAAAAGAAAAAAGAAAAAATGTTCTATGTTAGAAACGCTCGATACGTGTCAAACAAGACTAATTTTATAAAAGGGTTAAAATATTAGAAAAAAGAGACTTTTTAGAAAAAGCATATTTAGGGGAAAAAAGTAGATATAAGATATAAAAATATAAAAAAAATAATAAAGGTAATCTAATTAAAAATACCTCTAGGTATAGATAAACAGGATAAAAATAAGAATAAAGATTAAAGAAAATTATAAATTAAAAAAATTTTTAAAATAATTTTTAAAAAGTATTTGTATATAAAAATTTATAAAAAGTTTTTTATAAAAATTATGATGTGAGGAATATATATACACTAGCAGAGGAAATCGGGGGTTAAATTAGTAAAAGAATCCATATTTTTTAAACAATCAAAGAGAGGAAGGTAGAGGGGTTAAAATACTATTTAAAGTTAAATTAATATATAAAAAACAATTAATTTTATATTTAACATTCTAAAATCTAAGAATTAGGATTTAAAATTTAAGTGTTCACAAAACTCGCTTTATGACGGCACTTACTAACGAATTCTTTTCTAAAATTCAGGAGTAGATGCTGGTATGGTTACTCTAATATTAGAATTTTTTATAGCAGACACAGACAGCACCTGTCACGGAAATTCCTCGGTATACGGGCTGAACCTCTTAGTTTTTAGTTAATTACAGTGTCCAGCCCTTCGTCCTTCATTTTCCAGAATCTCCGTGAAAGAGCTGTCTGGTATTTTTGACCTGGGTTCGAAAATGAATACCTGTGGTTGTAATATCTCTGTTTAAATGGTCCCGCAGACATACCAATATAAGTCCGGTAATTATTTTTGTTGTTTGATGGAGAAATGTGGGCTTCATAAATTACCTGGTTGGATTTACATTTGCCCTCCACCGGGCAGACGTCCACAGAGCTACAATTGCAATCATTCCAAATTCCGGGCCCGGAGTCAGTATTACATAAATTCATAAGAATATGCCTATTATGGGAATTTATGATATTGTCTATATTTGAGGTACAAGAACAGCTGATTTTTAGAGTGTACCTATTAAAAATTTTCCGTAAAGGATTATTGTTATTAAAAACAATTGTTATTATTATTCTTACAATTATTATTATTATTATTATTATTATTATTATTATTATTATTATGTCATTTTTCATCATATTTCGATTTCTGCTTTGGTCTCACTACCAACCAAGTCTGCGAGGGGAGACCTAAGGCAGGTCACTACCTGCCTTAGGTCTCCCTGCGTGTTGTTATGGCTCCATTTCATGTTTTTCTATCTTCCCTATCATCCCCAGCATTACATAGATAAAGTTTTCCTTAGTGTGTGGGCTGTACATAATAAGACAATTTTTTGTATATCTCTTAAGCTGGGGTTTCCAGGGATTCTTTCAATGTGTTGTTTTGTTCCATTTTTTATCATTCCAAGTGCACCTACTATCACTGGCACAACTCTTGTTTTCAATTTCCACATTTTTTCTATTTCAATTTCCAGGTCTTTATATTTTGACAGTTTTTCAAATTACTTGATTGCTATGTTACAATCCGCTGGACAAGCCATATCAATTAATAGACAAGTTTTCTCCTTCTGGTTTTTAACAATAATGTCTGGCCTGTTTGCTTCAATTTTTCTGTTTGTGTAGATGGTGTAATCCCATAGAATGGTTACATCTTCTATTTCTGTAACCAGTGCTGGGTGATGTTCATACCAGTGTTTCTTTACAGCTTTTCCATAATGTTTGCACATTGCCCAATGTAAATATTGCCCAACTCTATTGTGGCGATTTTTATATTCATTTGGGGCAAGCACAGAACAGTCTGAGATTAGGTGGTCTATTGTTTCTTGGTGTTTATCACAAAACCTGCATTTTGGATCCATATTATTATGCATAATATTTGCCTGAAAGTTTCTAGTGAAAAGACTTTGGTCTTGTGCTGCAAGAATAAAGCCTTCAGTTTCAGACTTTAATCCAGATGCACGTAACCATCGATGAGTATTAACTTTGTCAACATTGGATTTATTGGCACGTTCTGGATATTGGCCATGCAGAGGTTTGTCTTGCCAGCGCTGTTTCATCTGTTCAAGAGCTTTATCTTTGGCTTTCATTTTCATATTTTTTGCCGCAATAGTTGGTTCTTGGCTTCTGTTTTGCTTTTCTACAGAATCTACTAACTGTAAATCTTGTTTGTATTCACTGCCTTCTTTTATTATTGAATATTTTTTCTTTCTTTCTTCATGTTGTCTTACTAATTGTATCATCCAATCCTTTGTTGTTTCTATGTATGTTAGTAAGCCAATAGTTGTTGTCTTGCATGACAATTCCAGCTGAATAAGACCTCTTCCACCTTCTTTACGGGGTATGTATAGACGGTCTACATCAGCCTTTGGATGATGCATCTTATGCTTAGAAAGAAGCTTTCTTGTTTTATCATCCATTCGCCTGATGTCATTTAGAGTCCAGTTTAAGATGTTAAAGCTATATTGGACAACTGGGATTGCAAGGCTATTAATGGCCATAACTCTGTTCTGTGAATTTAATTCAGTTTTTAATATCATTCGTAGCCTTCTATAGTACTCTTTACGCACTATTTCTTTCATTTTTTATGGTGAATGTTTTCGCTCTCATTTACACCTAGGTATTTATAAGCTTCTTCTGGTTTCAATTCTTTTATTGTTACAGCAGGGTCTAAGCTAATTGAGGATGTTTCTTGTATTGATCCACGTAAAACTGTAGCTTTAGCACATTTATTCAAATTAAATTTCATTAACAATGTCTTCGCTGAAGCATTTTACAGTTTACAGAAGACCTTCCAGCTCATTATCATTCTTAGCATATAATTTAAATCATCCATGTAAAATAGATGGCTTATTTTCTTTTGGCCTATTTTATACCCACATTCTGTCTTATTAAGTTGACTGGTTAGTGCTATTAATGATATGCAGAATAGTAAGGGAGATAAAGAATCACCTTGAAATATACCTCTTTTGATGTTTATTTCATCAGACTTATAGGTTCCATTTATATGATTGAGGAAAAGGATTGTTATTATTATTATTATTATGTCATTTTTCATCATATTTAGATTTCTGCATTGGTCTCACTACCAACCAAGTCTGCGGGGAGACCTAAGGCAGGTAGTGGCGTGTTGTTATGACTCCATTTCATGTTTTTCTATCCTCCCTATCATCCCCAGCATTACATAGATAACGTTTTCCTTAGTGTGTGGGCTGTACTTAATAATACAATTTTTTGTATATCTCTTAAGCTGGGGTTTCCAGGGATTCTTTCAATGTGTTGTTTTGTTCCATTTTTTATCATTCCAAGTGCACCTACTATCACTGGCACAACTCTTGTTTTCAATTTCCACATTTTTTCTATTTCAATTTCCAGGTCTTTATATTTTGACAGTTTTTCAAATTCCTTGATTGCTATGTTACAATCCGCTGGACAAGCCATATCAATTAATAGACAAGTTTTCTCCTTCTGGTTTTTAACAATAATGTCTGGCCTGTTTGCTTCAATTTTTCTGTCTGTGTAGATGGTGTAATCCCATAGAATGGTTACATCTTCTATTTCTGTAACCGGTGCTGGATGATGTTCATACCAGTGTTTGTTTACAGTTTTCCATAATGTTTGCACATTGCCCAATGTAAATATTGCCCAACTCTATTGTGGCGATTTTTATATTCGTTTGGGGCAAGCACAGAACAGCCTGAGATTAGGTGGTCTATTGTTTCTTGGTGTTTATCACAAAACCTGCATTTTGGATCCATATTATTATGCATAATATTTGCCTGAAAGTTTCTCGTGAAAAGACTTTGGTCTTGTGCTGCAAGTATAAATCCTTCAGTTTCAGACTTTAATCCAGATGCACGTAACCATCGATGAGTATTAACTTTGTCAACATTGGATTTATTGGCACGTACTGGATATTGGCCATGCAGAGGTTTGTCTTGCCAGCGCTGTTTCATCTGTTCAAGAGCTTTATCTTTGGCTTTCATTTTCATATTTTTTGCCGCAATAGTTGGTTCTTGGCTACTGTTTTGCTTTTCTACAGAATCTACTAACTGCAATTCTTGTTTGTATTTACTGCCTTCTTTTATTATTGAATATTTTTTCTTTCTTTCTTCATGTTGCCTTACTAATTGTATCATCCAATCCTTTGTTGTTTCTATGTATGTTAGTAAGCCAATAGTTGTTGTCTTGTATGACAATTCCAGCTGAATAAGACCCCTTCCACCTTCTTTACGGGGTATGTATAGACGGTCTACATCAGCCTTTGGGTGATGCATCCTATGCTTAGAAAGAAGCTTTCTTGTTTTAGCATCCATTCGCCTGATGTCGTTTAGAGTCCAGTTTAAGATGTTGAAGCTATATTGGACAACTGGGATTGCAAGGCTATTAATGGCCATAACTCTATTCTGTGAATTTAATTCAGTTTTTAATATCATTCGTAGCCTTCTATAGTACTCTTTACGCACTATTTCTTTCATTTTTTTATGGTGAATGTTTTCGCTCTCATTTACACCTAGGTATTTATAAGCTTCTTCTGGTTTCAATTCTTTTATTGTTACAGCAGGGTCTAGGCTAATTGAGGATGTTTCTTGTATTGATCCACGTAAAACTGTAGCTTTAGCACATTTATTCAAATTAAATTTCATTCCAATGTCTTCGCTGAAGCATTTTACAGTTTGCAGAAGACCTTCCAGCTCATTATCATTCTTAGCATATAACTTTAAGTCATCCATGTAAAATAGATGGCTTATTTTCTTTTGGCCTATTTTATAACCACATATTATTATTATTATTATTATTATTATTAAAAACAATAATCCTTTACGGAAAATAATAATAAATTAATTTAGGATTTAGGGATTTCATGTTGAAATGTTCATTCAACAATTTTGAATATTGAAAATTTATTTTATTTTATTTTGTATATATATATATATATATATATATATACAACCTTTGATATTTGAAAAAGAAATCACTCGACCGGCGGTCGAAAGCGAGATAAAATTTACTCATCCCAAAATCATTTTACTCGACTTATGTTCGCCCTACGTAAACATAGATTGAATCTCTGACAGAAAAAAAAAAAAGTTTTATTTAAAATTTCGAACGTGTTAGAAAGGATTTTAAACCATTTAAAAAATAATAATAATATAATTTGATCTCTCTTCGTAATAATAGCATAACCATTTTGATGATAAAACTTTGTTTTTATTAAGTTTGAGCCCTTTTGACATCATGATATGATGGTGGTTTTGTTGCCACTTGAGTGGAGGTACCTGAATTCGTAGTTTCTTCATTCTGTTTAACTACAACCGACATTTATGGTATACTTTTGGGTTGTAAATTGACTCAGATTTCTCTTTATTCTTTTTGAAGGGACACGTTTCATTGCGAAATTTTTAATCGACTGTGGGCGAATAAAGCAATAAACTTTATTTGCTCAATTAAGTTTTTAATCGACTAAGTCGATCGAGCGAGTGAAATCTCAAAGGCTTTATATACATACATATATATATATATATATATATATATATATATATATATATATATAATGTTCGCATTTTTGTATGTGCATTTGTGTGGGTGTATACATATAGACCAATATGATTTGATCGAGTGTGCATAATATTTATTTGTGTGTTTGTATGAAATCTTTCATGATTCAGTATTGTTTAAGCGTATGGAATATTGTGTATATTGGTAACACTAAGAGACCTTTAAATTTTCAAGGCACCAAAAAAAAGCTGTTTTCCTATAATCGAACATCAATAACATTTTCTACCTCCCATCAACATGGTTGAAGCTAACCACCATGAGAAGAACTCTGTGCCTTGTTGTGTTCAGGTTTTCTGCTAACATGAAGTAGGGTAATTATATAAAAAAATGCTAAGTTTACTGCTAGTGATATTGATCGTGTGTGTCGTGCCAGATGTACTTTCTTATCAGATTGCATATTATACATTTATAAATCTACCATTCGTCTTTGTCTTCAATATTGAATCTATATCTGATCTAGAACTCCTAATATATATTTCAAGATTCTTGACAAAATCCAAAGAAAGGACTGTAATGTTATCGGTCTTGACCTGGCATATCAACTTCACTCACATTCTCACCACCATATCTGTTATAAGGATTCTAAAATGTATCTCGAGATTTTGGAGAAAATCCAACGATGTGTCTGTAATGTTAATTGTCTTGACCTGGCATCTCGACTTCACTCCTATTTCCAACACTATATCATGTCTAAGGCTCCAACTATATATCTCGAGATTCTGGACAAAATTCAACGAAGAGTCTGTAATGTTATCGGTCCTAACCTGGCATCTCGATTTCACTCACATTCCCACCACCATATCTGGTTTATAGCTATTACTATATATCTCGAGATTCTGGATAAAAACTAAAGGGTCTGAAATATGCTCGATCCTGTCCTTGTGACTTCACTCACTTACCCACTAGTGGGACTTGGCTTTTCTCTCTCTTTTCTGTAAACCATTTTTCTGATAAACTCTCCTACTTGATTACGCGACTGCTTGAATTTAAGCAGACTATTATATTGGCAATTTCTTTTTACTGTTTTATTGTTGAACTAGACAGAATCTTAAATTAAAACCATTAAAAGTAGTGTATGCAATATGAGTACTGTACTGTTATGCTTTTCCGAAAATGTCTAGGTTGTCGAACATAAAAGACGTTAGGATAATCAAGAATCTCTATTGGCAGCAAACCGCTTGCACTAGGATAGGAAGTGAACTCAGCAGATATGCAAAAATAAAAAAAAACGAACAAGACAAGATGTCTTTTCTCAACCTGTACCGCAAAGCAATTATGAGAGAAATAAAAGCATTGCAAGGACTCGTTAATGGAGACCACAATCTCAACAATATCAGATATGCGGATGAAACGGTGCTAATTGCAGACACGGAAAGGAAAATGTAAGGCCTTCTACAGAAGGTAGCAAAAGTACGTGAGACGAAATGACTGAGCATAAACTTAAAGAAAACTGAATGTATCGTCATCAGCAAAAAGAGAAGCCCAATATTCGAACTACAAGTATGAGAAACTAAAATAAAACAATTTCAAAATTCAAATATTTGGGAAGTATTTTGACAGAGGTTGGAAAGTGCGACATGAAGATCCAAAGACGCATTGGCATGGCCAAAGACGCATTTTAGAAGCTAATCAAAATACTGAAAACCAGGAAAATCACATTAGAAACAAAGAAAAGAGTGCATGCTTGCGATGTGATATTTGTCCCTCAGTATGATAGAAAAGGATAACTTTATACTCAGAGGTCAGATAAATGGAAGGAGAGACAGTAGAAAGCTGTGCGAGACATTACTTGTTAGGTCTGAGCAAATGGTTGAAGGAGCGGCTCTTAGAAGTGATACCAAGAGAAAAATAATTGAGAGCGACAAGAGACAGATCCAAGTGGAAGTCCATGATCGCCTACGTTCTGAAGAGACACGTCACATGAAGAAGAAGAAGAATGTTATGCTACATAGGAATATCTAGGCTACGGCGGAAAACACCTGAAAAAAAGGTGTCAGTATGTTTGGTTAAAATAATGGAATTTCTATTTAGAAATGGAATACATTTGCATTGCCAGATCAATGAAGATTATTGAATAAATGATCGGTGTTATTTGCTGCATGTAAGGGTGAAATTAAGTTTATTTGTGTCATGTGCCCTCTAAATGATGAATGGTAGATATGCACGTGGTGTTTGAAATGAACAACGAACTTAGCGTAATTCAATTCCCTGACAATCGCTTCTACGTGTGAACCCTTTACTTAAAGGTTTGTGCTATTAGTGATTTTTATACAGATCTATCTATCTATCTATCTATCTATCTATCTATCTATCTATCTATCTATCTATCTATCTGTTATTATCTAACTGCGTGTTTATTTGTGTGCGGCACACACACAAACACATGCGCATATATATATATATATATATATATATATATATATATATATATATAAGATATTGCACATTGAGTGCTGCTCTTAATAAAATAGTGCTCGATGTAATATAACAGTACTGTTTGGAATATATTGCAATTAATACAATTAATTTCGGTTTACTTAAAATAAAATATAAATGCCGTCTATTCTAAATGCAATATGTAAAAAATCAAAAATACTTATCTTCGTATAATGCATTGACTGCACCAGTATTGCGTTAATCATAAATTTTTCTGAAGATTTGATTTATGTAGCGACCAGTCACTAGTCAACACCTAAAGACTGCATTGTGCATAAAACTCAGAGTTGTGTTACCTGTGAGGAATAATTTGTTTTTAATACACACACACACACACACACACACACACACATATATATATATATATATATATATATATATGTATGTATAATGGTGCAGATTTTTATTATTGCATTAAAGACAAATGATTTTTTAATATAATCAGCCATGCAAAATTTTTAAATAAAAAACAGAAGTCAACCGGTTTCTAACTCTCTCTTTAAAACTGTAAACGGGGAAAAATTATGAATAAAGTGTATATGTTATGGGTGGAGTGAATAAGTGGAAATGGAAAAAAAATTGATTTCTGATAAATTATTGCATCTACACTGCGTGCCAGAATTATATGTAAATCGATTTTTTGTTCTAACTCCAATAGCTTTTAATAAAAATTAGTGAAACTTAGCACGTTACACACACACACACACACACACACACACACACACACACACACACACACACACGTACACACACACATATATATATATCTATATATAAGAAAAAGTGCAGATTTAGTGTTGCTATTATTTTAATTATGACTTGCTTTTTGTATGTTATATTAATAATAATCCGTAATAGTATTTGTGCAGCTACACGTGTTTCGAGTCTAAAGATGACTTTTTTAAGCCAATAAACTTGTGACTTCACATATCGAGATAGGTTTGCTTTTCTGATGACCAAGGTATTGTGTATAAAAAGTCAAGTGGTAAGTAGGTCAGAAAGTTCATACAAGTGCGTCTTTTTTTTTATCATACTCGCCCATTAAGTCTCTCTTGTCGTCTTCCTTGACTGGGATATTTTTCACTGACTTGCGAAATTGGATTTCGCCTTTATACTTAAAATTTTTTCATCTATATTGATTCAATTCTACTCTAGTGATCATCTAGTTCTTTTATTTTTGGGATACTATTTGAATTTAACGTGTGTGTGTGTGTGTGTGTGTGTGTGTGTGTGTGTGTGTGTTTTTATCGCATTTAAAATTCGTGTGTCTGTGTGTCTGTGCGTGTGTGTCTTAGGTTTTTCATGTTGTTTTGTTGAGGGAAGACTTGTATATGTTTGTAAATATTTCTGCCTGCATCATAAGTGTGTCATCATCTGCATATATATATATATATATATATATATATATATATATCCGCAGACAGATCTGTTTAGTTGCATCACAGAACATCAGTACTGTTAGACATTCGATTGTTTTTACCCAGGATTGAAACCCGACCGAATTAGCGATTTTATCTCTGTGTTATGGGTTTTCGGTAGAAGGGGGTAGACCTTTAGCGTTTTATATACCATGTTTACAGACGCCCGTAGTTAGTGTGCTAATTCATTATCGAATGAACGATATATATATATATATATATATATATATATATATATATATATAAGAGAGAGAGAAAGAGATAAGGCGTCTTATAGTGATGAAAACATGCACGATTTAGCTCTCATTTCAAACACAGTGTGGCATAGAGTATCAACTGGAATTGATTGGAAATCTCTACCAATGCTTAGTCGCCTTAAGTTTGAAATGAGAAAGCGACTTTATGCATTATCCCTTCGTGGAGATGTTCTCCTCATGGAAGAAATATTCAAATCTCAGATAATATTTTTAACTCATATTTATCAGTTATGTAACAAATATTTGGTACTCTATACCATTTTTATAATCCAAGATAATTGCATCAAAAATGTCTTCCGTCATTATGCGACACCCACGCTGTTCAAGGTTTTGACATCACTATCTATTTTTTATCTATCTATGAAATTTTATTTGTTGAATATTATTATTTCTTAATGGATACTGGTACAGTTACAAAATCTTCACGTCAGCTGCATGCTAGATCCCTCTGCCTGGGCTGGTGCCACATTCTCCATACACCGAGTAGTGGGCCTAACTGTAGCAAAACACATCCATTTCTCCCCATATTTCTCCATTTCAAGCAAAACCTTCGCAATCAACGTCCTCTGCACTATCATAAATTCCTCCGTCAATGCCAATCTTCCTAATGGTATACAAAAGACAGTCCTGCATCGCCCCTGTAGCTTGCAGGCAGGTCGCTATCCATCCTCCAGTACTCCGCGCCTAGCTTACCCTAGTATATATATATATATATATATATATATATATATATATATATATATATTAATGCATATTTTGGCTGCAAACCTTTCATTCAAGCATGTATCATTAAACAAGGAATTTATAATTAATTCTTTATTGAGTTTTTCACCATCCTAACTTTTCCTAAGTTTATAGGATTTAATTAATATGAAAAGTTCGTAAATCTTGGTTGAAAACCCACAAATTTTAAAATCTCTTTGTCGTACACATCTCCAAGCCTTATGTATCAAACACGTTTTCCCTTTTTCCTGCAATTAACATTAAATTGTTTCAGTAATGGACATGACGTTTTGATGGTTTTTACGCTAATTTCAGGCAAGAGGGGCACGTCACTGCTGAAAAGAAGCATTTCTTTTCGAAATCACGCAGAGATAAAGTAATGTTTAGTGGTGCACACATGGGAAAATAATTACACAAAGGACAAAAACACCCTTGATAATTGCTACAGGTGTAGCCGATATTACTCGGGACTATATATATTGTTATATCACGGGAACGATATAAATAACAAGGTAAATTCGGAATGGAAAGATTTACACAACATGTAAGGGGAAACAAATAACAGAATTTATTGTACAGAGAGTTTCAAGTAAAAGAGAGTTCATAAAATGTTAATCAAGACAGAATGGGGTCGGAAGTCAAATCGTCTCGTACTTCTTTACTTCGATACTTCTTAATCTCTTCGGCCAATCAACTGTCGGGGGTGTTCCATTATATATATATATATATATATATATATATATATATATATATGTATATATATATATTTCTACAACTCTGCCCACTCGGTAACTCTGACCACACCGTAGTTTCCGTCAACATTTCATCCCACTCCCACCCAACCCAACAAACAGAAAAGTCGAATATCCTACTGCTACCAAAGAGCAGACTGGGATTCGTTCCGAGACTTCCTCTGTGACGTCCCATGGAACAACGTTTTTAGTCTTCCCATCGAAGAATGTGCATCCGAGGTCTCCTCCTGGGTTAAGGCTGGCTTCGATGCTTTCATCCCTGCCAGGAAATTTCAGCTTAAATCTCATTCGTCTCCATGGTTCTCGCCTACTTGCTCGGCCGCCATTGCCCATCGGAATCATTTCTTCCGACTCTATCGTAGCTACGCGTCGAACCAAAACAGATGCCTTTTCGCTTCAGCTCGTAATAAGTGTAAAAAGATACTTAACGAAGCAAAGATGTTATTTGCTGCTAGAATGAAGCAACGCATAGCATCCTCTAAGTTTGGCACCAAAGACTACTGGCGGCTCTGTAAAAGAGTACTTAACAAGAGCAAGTCCACAATACCCCCACTAATAAACAAATTTGAGGTCCTCACCTCCCCAGCGGACAAGGCTGAATGCTTTGCCCGCAGGTTTTCGAATAATTCGAGACTGGACTCGTCTGGAGTTTCTACTTCCGACTTCCCACCTAGAACTGATGCTCAACTGAATGACGTCCATATTACACCCTCGCTTGTCTCTAAGATAATCTCGAAACTTGACCCTCACAAAGCGAGAGGAGGGGACGGAATCCCAATCATAGTCTTAAAGAAATGTGCCCCTGAACTTTCCTCTGTACTTTCTAAGCTCTACAACTTCTGCCTATCTGCTTCCTGCTTTCCTGCCTGTTGGAAATCTTCCTCTGTAGTTCCTATATTTAAAAACACTGGAGAACCCTCGGACCCCGCAAATTACCGCCCTATCAGCCTTATTCCGATCTTTGGCAAAGTGTTCGAAGCCATTATCAACGCCGAGGTGGTTCAGCTTCTCACAGCACACAGGCTCCTCTCGGATAAGCAGTATGGTTTCCGCTTCACCAGGTCTACAGCTGATATGCTAAAGAAAATCACCGAGTACATATATCAGGCACTCGACAGGAATGGTGAAGCCCGAACCGTTGCCTTGGATATCTCTAAAGCATTCGACAGAGTTTGGCATGCTGGCCTTCTATGCAAACTGGGGAGCTATGGTATAGCTGGACAATTGTTTGAACTAATCCAGTCATTCCTATCTAACCGCACATTTAAAGTGGTATTAAACGGACATGTCTCCCAGAACTACCATACGAACGCGGGTGTCCCTCAAGGCTCTATCCTAGGTCCTACGTTTTTCTGATCTACATTAATGATCTCCCTGATACCATAAGATCCCAAGTAGGTATGTACGCCGATGACATCACAGTTTATTCTCGCCTCGATCAAAAATCTGGTGTGGGCGATAAAGCTAACCTTGCAGCCGAGCTTGGATAGGACCTCCAATCTGTAGTGGACTGGGGTAATAAATGGCTCGTAAGCTTTAATGCTTCTAAAACGAAGCTACTATCAATTAATCATCATAGACAATCGCACCTACCTCCTATTAGCATGGATCAGGCTTGTCTCCCAGAGAGTAAAACACTTCGCCTGCTTGGTCTCACACTTTCAGAGGACCTCAAGTGGAATGACTATATCGAATGCTATGAAAGTCGGCTCTCTGTGCAGGGCCCGGAGGTTTTTTCTGTCTGAATCTATCCTGCACGTTTATAAATCTACCATCAGCCTGTGCATTGAATACAGTTTCCATATCTGGTCGGGTACCCCTGCTATTCTCCTTGGGCTTCTCGACAAGGTACAGCGGAGGGTCTGTAATGTGATCGATACCGACTTAGCAGACCGCCTGCAGTCTCTCTCTCTCACCGACGCGACGTGGCTTCCCTGTGTCTCTTCTATAAATACTTTCACGGCTTCTGCTCCGATGAACTTAGATCACTGGTGCCCCCTAGGTTCGAATTTTCACGAGATACTAGATTAGCAACTAGATCCCACCTTTTTACAGTGAAACCGATAAAATGTAACCGCAACTTCTACTCCAACAGTTTCTTTTCTCGCACTTCCCGACTGTGGAATTCCCTTCTACAAGACTGCTTCCACAACGGCTACAATCTCCAGGAGTTTAAATGTAAGATCCATAGACACCACCTAACAAACTAACTCGCTTCCATTCTTTCAAAAACTCTTCCCACCCACCCAACTATCTATCACCCTCCTTCTGACATTTCCTATATCTAACCACTCTTTCTATTTACCTTCCCCCATGTAGCCCCAAGCGCATTAGTGGCAGTGGAATGCCTTGCTTGGGGTGAAATGATTTTTAAAAAAATTTAGAACACGTACAATTTTTTTTTTATATATCCACTACAAATCATACATTTGTTTCGACATTGAAACTACAATGTCTCACCAGGTGGTGTAGACAGGAATGTAAAGCCTCTTTTCTTATATCTGGTGAGTTGTGTGTGGGATGTTGGTGGGGGCCAGTGATAAGAGAACAAGTCTTGTGAATTGTCCGTTTGAACTTTGTAGAAAAAGGTTTGGGTAGTGAACACAGCTGATTAATGAGTGTCTTGGAATCCTGTAGACAGATTTAACATTAGCAAATGGCATTGTAAGTTTTATGATCTTGCGACTATACTTTATCCTTTGGCTTTCTTAGAGGAGCAGAGTAGGGAGGTGCAAGAGGTGGGATTTATTTATATATACATAATCTCTTTTCGAGACAAAAATAAAATTAAAAAAATTAAATAAAAAACATTAGCCTTAAGAGATGGATATTAACAACTTACCTACTTTAGCTAATGCGTTAAGTTTCCTTCATATATATATATATTCCATATTTTCGTTCAAACATGTCTCATTGAACAATATACATAATATATTGCGTTGAGTTGTGTGACTGACTGTGCAGAATATTATCCTGCAGTAGGTTGCCATTGTTTTCTGCGGTAGACTGGTTGCAAGACAAGGCTATAGAACCTAATCTGGAGGGAAGAGACGGATTAATACATTTCCCAAGGGTATTTGTGCGTAAGTGAATGCAACAAATTCAACTGGAATTCGAACTCGGCACCCCGATTTGTCCTTCCGAGACGATAATCACTGCACCACACCGCATATCCAAAGGCATTAAAAGTTAGAATGAAGAATCCAGGTATCGATCCCGGGACCTCTCACATGCTAAGCAAAGGTTCTACTACTTGAACTAATTAAGTCTCATAAAGGTCGTCATTTTTTAGAGGGGCGGGAATTACTTTACACGCGAGACATCAGTTTTTGTTCATAAGGTAAGTGATTTTTCTCGTGTTATATGTTTTAGTGACGATCAAAGATAGTCACTACGTATTCGTAATTTTTCTAGCTAGACAAGCCTAGTAACCATTAAACGATGTCGAGGTGCTCTCCTTGTTTTCTGTTTTTACTTGCGTTTCTGGTTCCTTCCCGAGTCTTCTCATCTATTTTCACTCCCAGTAACCTCTTGTGTCTCAGTGATATTACCGCCTTGCTTGGGTTAGAACGATAAAAATCTAAGTTTGCAGTAAGGTTATAGTTTCTTGTTTATCGTTATTTAAGCATTACATAGATAAAAGGTAACTACGTAAAATGAAACAGATGTACAAAAAGTGAAAGAAATATTTCGAAAGATTTATGCTAATCTTTGTTGATTTGTCAGCAATGCGATGTCGCATTTTTCGCTTTTTATACGTCTGGGCACAGATTATCGACAAGTAAAAGAGAAACAGAGGCAAATCCATTCCAGTCATAATTCGCGCAGAGTTCACTGTCATAATTCCTTGAAATATTCCAGTACGGGTTCTCAGATTACAAGTTTCGAATTGGTAGTATTCAACTAACATGCTTTCTTTTTTATTCATGTCTTACAGCATATATTACATCTGCGAAACTTTCAGGAACAACATCGAAAAAATAATTATATGTGATCTGGGAGATATACTGCATCACTCCACTTAAAATGTAGTGGCAGTTCGAAACAAATCCTCTTATTAAATTCAAGTCTGATTAGATGAGAAAACATTCACTAAAAAGAAAATGCAATAATCAATTATAAATAATAAATTTAAGACCAGGACCATGCATAATATCACCGATTGTCGCAAAAGAAATAATAACACATTCATGTAAATGAAGTAATAGAGAAAAAAAAAGAAACTAATTCTACTCGGGGTGGGATGATTTAAAATCCAACAGACACAAACAGCTCTAACCAAACAACCAAACAACGGACGAACAAAAATTTTCATGTCTCTGTTCGTCTGAACTGATAGGATAATTTAATTTATTACCCTTTTTTTACTTAAGAAATCCCAACGCATTTCCTTGAACTTTTTTTTGCCGTGCATTTCAACTCGAAGATGCTGAGACATGAAAATATTACGTAAGGAAAAGCGTGCCAAAAAGCCATTACGCTTTGTCTCATTCCATATATATATATCGCGAGAGAGACAGAAGGAAGATCAAACCAAAATCAACACTTAATACTGAGTGTAATTTTCACTACTCAATCGATATTCTGACATGGCGGTATTTGGAAACAGGAAACCATGCAATATTTATTGCCCTCTCCACAATGTCTGTGATATTGAGCTCTCTTCTCCATAAATATAGAAAATTTCAAACTATGACGCCACAAACACGAAAACTTCTGGCGAATTTACAATTATTGTGGTTACTCGTACAACATTCGTCAGTGGTTTAGTGTGCTCTCGCATGTTACCCAAATGAAAACAGAAACGATGCAAATAATAAGTTTCTCCGTATTTGTTGTATAATATAAATATTATTTTGATCACTTTCTCACTCTTTTTATCTCTCTTTCTGTATCTGTATCTCTATCTTATATATAAAAAAATTCAAATATATTCCGTCATTTAGAACAACACGGTTATCAACGCACACTTCTGAGAAAAACGCTTGTTGATAACACGTACATACTTAAACAAGAAAATAACAAACAGAAACTAAAAATCCTCGAAGCAATCTACATTAAGCAATTTAAACCTTTAAACGTTTCCAATAACGTACTCAAATGTCTGTAATCAAACCAGGGACCACAAAGCCACTATTTTGTCACTGTCTTCAGCCATCCGCAACGGTAGGGATGGACTTATATTTTCAATTCAATTCTCTTTATTGTTAATAACTTAAATGTTCTATGTTTACTGTGTATTAATATTTACTCTTTGATAATGGCTTATGTGAGCCGAAAGCTTAGACCCGATAAAAAAAATCAACAATTACTGTGATTTTTTGTTGTCTTTCAACGACATCACCATCAAGTATATCAGAGGGTATGAACGAATCCTACACAAAATTAATAGACAAAACTTGTCTATATTATTCAATGAAACCTGCATTAATATATATATATATATATATATATATATATATATATATATATATATATATAACAGTGATGATCCACGTATACTGTCTTAATAATATGTATAGGAAAAACTACTAAAAAATTGTAAGTTTAAAAATGTATTTTTTGACAGTATTTATTTATTTCTATTATTATATTTGACATTTCAGACCGTCCTCGGCCTTTGATCACACACACACACACACACACACACACACACACACACACACATATATATATAATATATATATATATACTGTGTTTAAGGCTAAAATAGCTGGTTTTTTTTCAGTAGTTTACTGGTAGAAAGTCATTCTAGGTAAACAGATTTAATTTTCGACATAAAGTGCTCGATAACAAAATTAAGCATAGAGCGTTAATAGAATTGATGTAAAGAAACACATATCTTGATGCAAGTCTCTTTGAGAGCAACACACTACATCTCCATGATCACTTTTTCAACCGACCTGAAGTAGAACGAATATATCGGACCTATAGATGCATCTACTATTAGGAAGGATAAGTGTCTCTGGTGGGCCAGTAATTTTTCTCGTCAGAATCTGTCTTGCTCATTTATAAATCTAACATTTGTCATTGCATGGAATATTGTTGTCATATCTGGTCTGGTGATCCTGCTATAAATCTCGACGTTCTCAACAAAATCAAAAGAAGGATCTGCAATATAATCGGTCGTGACACAACATCTCGACTTCAGCCCTTTCTCATTGATCTAATATGGCTTCCCTCTGTCTTTTTTTACAAATATTTTCATAGTAACTGCTCTGATGAGATTTTCCTTCCTGGTGCTCCGTTCACGTAAATTTAAGCGTGCTACTAGATTGACATCTCGGTCCCACCCTGTTACCGTTCAAACATTCAAATTCAACAGCCACTTATACTCGAACTGTTTATTTTTTTCGTACTTTTCTTCATGATAGCTACAATCTGCAAATATGTAAAAGCAACTTCAGTTTCCACCTTCTGTCTTCTTGAAACCTATTCATCATTTATTCTAATTTCAATATCCCTGTACCCAGTGTTTTATCTCATTTTCTTCTGCGCAGTAGTGGCGGTCTCACATTGCTTGGGAAGAAATTATTATTATTATTATTATATATATATATATATATATATATATATATATATATATATATATATACTGGAAACTTGTTTTTTGTACAAAACCGATTCTCACAATGTTCAACTCTTATTTTGTTTATTTTGTAAGCCCCAGATTTTAATTTTTATAGCCGTATATAATAAGCAAAAAAATAAAAAATAAAAAATGAAAAATAAAATAAAATAAAATAAAAGGATGTTCTCACAAAGGAGCTGTAGACCTATGAATTTTCAAACAATTAATATTATCATATTCTTCTTTTCAGTTGAACAAAATCAAATCAAACATTTAGTCACTTCTCAGTTATGAAGCGTTCGCAGAAATGAGTCTTTCAGTTAACCATTCGCAAGGATCGTTTGTTTTCTATACAAATTGATCTTTTCCAACCTTAACTAATTAATACATTTTCGTATATTTATTTGAATATGCTATGTTACAAAAATGTCTCAGCGAGGTTGAATTTAGAAACACACACACTCAAAAGAACGAACTGAGTTATTAACAGTTTTTAGCAGTAGTATTAATGTAGCTATCGGTCACTAACTACCGATATCCTCTTAGTAGAAATTTACACCCATACATATAACAACGTACATATGTGACACACACATTCTCACATGTTGATGTAGTTGTATTGCAAAGAAAGACAAGCAGAAATATTCTGGAAAGTTGTTTTAATACTCAATAATAAAAGAAAATATTTAAATTTGTAGAGCCATGTTAAATTTTATATTTCCCATTTTACTAAAGTGTTAATTTCAAATTAACAAAAATCTACTTCGCTCACCAGACAACTGAAGAAGCGTGGAGGGCCTAACTGCCGAAATCATGCGATAAACAATTAAGATGAAGATATTTATTCAGAGAGTAAATAATGCAATTTAATTTCACTTTTTATTTCCATTTTTTTCTTTTCCATTATATTTTTCTTTTCTTCACAATTTCTTTCGTGCACACGTTACTTTTTTTTCCTATTATTTACTTATTCTGTTGATTCCAGATTCTTTTAACGCCTGGTTTATTTTCTTGTTTCTTCCGTCTTAAATGATTCTTGTTGCGTCGCCGTGTCTAAAATATTCTTTCCCACCTCCACGCACATTTGGTCATTTTTAAAATGATAACTCTCGGGTGAAGATGTCACGTGATATGTATCGAATTTACGACTAAATCTTCTGCGTTGTCACATATTTGGCGCTCTGAGTAAACACAGATTGCCGACAAGATTGAAAGTCAGACGTCGTTGGCTAAGATTGGCCGGGAAACCAGAAATCGAAGGAATATTCGTTTTATTTATTGTTTTCCATATCTTTTTCATTGGCTGCAATTTCTTTGCAATCATTCACTCCCAAATGTCTGAATGATAAATAATGAAGCAAAGCTCATTTTTATTAGATATTTATATTAATATTACTTGTTTTTTTCTGTTACTCATTGTCATATATCGGAGAAATATTCGGCTCTACTCGAGATTAAGCAACAGAATGATTAGTGAAAAAACAGGCATGTTTAGACGTGCGGATATCATAACTTTAATAGAAAAAAAGAGACTATATTTTACGTAGGGGTCGTCAGAATTGAAGTTGCCTTATCCATAAAAAATACATAAAATTATAATATCAAAAATAATTATAATAGAATAATTATCTCAGAAAACCAATGTGAATAGACCTTTTATCTCGCTATCAGACAAGTAGTTCACACGGACAGATCGTCAAAACTTGCGCCAACGAAAATTTCTTCTTTCCCTTTTCAGGCCCAAATAGTAACATTTAGCCTTTACTCCGCAACAAAAGTCCGAGATAAGAAAACCACATACATTTTTCCTAAATTATATTTTTAGACACTCACTTCATAAATCTATAAAAATATACGGAAATGTTTGTATAGACCGTGTTTATATTTTATTTAACCCTTCTGTTAGAATCCAATACATATTTGATCTACATTTGCCTCCAGACTCACAATTCTATGTAATATTACTGTCTTACCAACAATACAACCCGATAATAAATAATACTCGTTTTGCTGTTTCCACGGTTTCTTTTTCTCATTTTTACGAATATGTTTGTATATATAAATTTTAGGGGTTTTATAATTATTTACTCAGTCTTATGACTCTCCGCCAATGATTAAAACATGCAGAAGAGTACCATGTTCTAGAATTGTCGCTTTTTTAATATTTTCAGAATTCAGCTCCATAAAATTACAAGTATGTAGCCAACAGAATCGTGTCTACTACACTACCAGGCTATAGTTACTGATAATGACCGAGGCTATCGAAATACTGAATAAAAACAGAGCAACGAACATAAACTTCAGAGAGTTTATCCCAAAATTCGATCCTGATGTACAACATTGTATCGGAAATTAGAGACATACGATAAAATATTAAACAGACGGACCCTGCATGTATATTTAATATTAAATAGAATTTACAAAGAGGAATAATTTTTCCGGGCAATTCATTTATTTAAATCCCTGTTCATGTTTTATTTTTCTGTCTCATTGTGAAAAGACTGGCGTGTTCGAAATTTCTGATTTTAACATCTTGTATCATCATGTTCCCATTTGATGATAAGGCGTACTAGTGTACAATGAATATTATTAATTTTATCAATATTATTATTTATGTTGAATTTTAACTTCCTAATTTCTTTCACTGGCCTATTATATCTACACATCATAAGAAGTATACGTGGACAATATTTCTTTGGTATCTTATATATATATATATATATATATATATATATATATGTGTGTGTGTGTGTGTGTGTGTGTGTGTGTGTGTGTGTGTGTGTGTGTCTACGGAAAACCGTGATGATATATAATAGGTTAAATGTGTACTTTACACCATAGCTTTGTGTACATATACTATTGTTAATAATATCCAATTTCAGCAAGAGTCTCTTTAGAAATGCTCACAAACACGCCAGGCTTCGTGATTGTAACTGGCAGATATACCTAACTAGCCATAATAACCAAAAGAGATAAGACGAACTGCAAAGAATACAACAATATGAAAGCTGAAAGTTATTATATCTCTTTATGTGATCTTCAAAGATTTCCAAGCAAATATTCTATTCCCCAAACATAAGCCATTGCTTTGAGATCAATTCTCACCGTACTTCCACAATTTTTTTCTTGTTCGGAAAACAGACATGACCAGACGTTATTCAAGAATAATAAATTGTCATTACTTCTGCTATAATGCACTTTTGTTGAGTTATCTTTCCTCGAAGTTTTTCACAGAATTGGTTTTCTCTTTTATCTTTGTGTCTTAAAATACATTTCTGTTAGGTGGAGAATTTATTATAGAAGGGAGCCATTAGTAATTTTTCAATATTTTATTCACCCAATACAGAGCAAAGAGCTACTCGGGGTAGAGTTTTATTGAATGTGGCTTTTGTAAGGTCCTACCAGGAGGCACGGTGGAGCAAAAGATAGCGGCTATGATTGAGGAACCAGAAAGCCGAGTTCGGATTCTAGACGATTTAATCACAATTACTTACATGCTAATACTCTTGGCAATGGTATGAATCTATGTTTTCTATATATGGGTAGATAGCATGAAAAATTGGGTCATAATGCCTTGGTTGGTGACAAGTCTAGAAGAAGGAAAATATGATTTCAAAGCATAAAGGAAAGGGTTGTATTTCGGTAGACAATCTAGTCTAGGTTGCATGTCCGCTAGTGCAGCTGCACATATATGGTGCCCCTATGGTTCTAATCGGTTACGGGACTTGTGATCATAAGGCGAAATGGATGTGTGTCATGAAGATTACCATATATTTAAAACAGATTAATGACCCAAGATTTGTTAAGATTATAGTGATTGTGAATCACAGGTTTAGAACTGTTGCGCAAGAAGGCATTCTGGAGAGGAAGTCGTTTTATGTGGTAATTCCTCCTTACTAATGGAATAAAAAACGTTTGATTTAACTCATGGTATAACTTTGCTGTGAAAGCATAGAGGGATGGATTTAATAAATGTAGCTCGCCTGCGTAACAAGAGGCATGCAACTGCTCCCTTTTAATCGTCTGAAATACATTTTTTGTCTTTAAAGAGCATGGCTGATGCTAGCCTCTTAGATAGTTTTTGCGCTTTTTTCGGATTAACGTTATATTGAGTCAACTTCTATCTGCTCTCAAAATCTATGTTACATATTTTTACGTCTACTATTCTTCCATGCACTGAACATTACGGTTGCATAGGAGGAAAAAAATTGTAAAAGGATACTTGAAATGTGACAATCTAAAGGATGTGTTATTGACATAAGCAAACGGCATCGAAAACTGAATGAAGCCCAGATAAGATTCTCGATATGATGCAAAAATACAGAAAACAACGGCAAGACATGGAACTGTGGTAAGATTGGTCACTACTGTAGTATTACGGAGATGGTTAATGTTTATTAAATTAGCGTCCATAACTGAACTCCCCATAACTTAATATTTTATCAGCATTATCAGAAGGTTATTAGAAAGCGGATTTGTGGAAGAATAAAAGCATACTTTTGTATGTTTAAATAAAAATTTATTAATAGAACAGAATAACATGAGTATTTGTCTATAATCCTGAGATGAGATAATATTTACAGTATTTACATTATTAATTAATTGTGACTTGACCCCAAAATGTTGTGAGCTCAATACCAGGCTTCAGCAGTGGTGAACAATAACTTACAAGTTTATAGGGAGATGAACTGATGACTACTAAAGAGGCACTACTACGCAAAAATGAAGACCATATACCCCAGTGATTTTAATAAAGAGGTCGGTTCAAAATTCCTAGCACCTGAAGCGTACAACGGCCGAAACGTCGTAGAAATAACAACAAAGATGGGAATATTAGTCCGAATAATGTAAATGCTGCAGAATAAAATATATTGGTAGAATTTAATCGATCAGGCAGTCGTTAAGTAGTTAAGGGTATCAAGAGTTCATAGTAAAGACTTGTGTGTATGTATGCGTTATCGTTAAGTAGGAATGTCTTTGAGATTATCGCTCAGGGTGGACGATGAAAAGAAAAGAGGTGAGAGAAAGAAAGACAGATAATAATAATGATTGCTTGACGTTTGTCAAGAGACGTGTTAATAAAATCGTCATCTTCTCTTTGGTGACAGGGCGCACTTTTATTTTGTTTGTGGAGCTTGAAAAGATCATTTGGTAACTCATTCCCGGATGTAATTCGGGCCTTTCAATTGGACGACGAACAAACTCTTAGATATTTTTTAGTTTCTATGGCCCGAAACAAATTTCGCATCTCACGAGTTTTGTTTTGGATTGACTTTTGCGTGTGTGCTAAGCAAAGTTTGTAAATTCGAATATTGTTTATTTCTAACAAAATCAATGAGTCAGTGCTTAGCATTTAAATTTTTAATCTAGATCTTGTTTTGTTCACTATTGAACTGAATACAGAAAACTACACAAAGAAATAACGAGCAAATGAAAAAATTCCTAAAGAGGGATGGCTCAACGTGTGTAGAAATAGAAAGACTGAGCATGACTAATAAAGGGCATATGCATAAGAAATAAGAAATTAAGACAAAAGTCATGCTCCTCAACAGGATGTAAAAAGTCCAAGCCAGGAAAGTTCATATTAGAAAAATAGAAAATACTTCTCTGGTGCAAAGACTCAAAGTGACTAAACCGACAATACAGAGAAATACCGACAGTGCGGAAATATTATTATCCGAAATGGAAACTGCACTGGCCAAATTGAATGAAAACAAAGCAGCAGGACCAGGCGGCATTGTAGTAAAGATGCTGCTAGCTTTCGACGGTTTCGGCGTAGACAGAATTAAACAAATAGTAAATTAAATATACAATAGTGGTGATATACCGGAACAGTTGAGCAGATCGATTGCCATAGCACTGTCTAAGAAGCTAGGCACAAAGGAATGTGAACTCACCAAACTATCAACTTAATGAGTCACAAAACAAAACTCATCATCAAAATTTTGATGAACAGAGCGCGTAGCAGTATCAAGCCAGCGATAGGACAAGAATAATACGTTTCGTCAGGGACACTGGAAGCAGAAACACGATATTTACACTTAGAATGCTATCAGAGAAATCAATACAGGTGCAGAAGGATGTGTATCTGTTTTTAATAGACTAGCAAAGCCATTTCGACAAAGTAGGCCAGAAAGACTTGATATAGATGCTTAGCAACCTGGACATATTCGGAAAAGACATTAGAGCAATCAAGAACCTATAATGGCTGCATGCGTATAGGAAACGAGTTAAGCAGATATACAAAGATCGATAGAGGTGTAAGACCAGGGTGTGTCTTTTTTTTTTTTTTAGATATATTCAAGTTATACAGTGAGACAATTCTGAGAGCTCTAGATATCCTCTCAGGATTAGTCATTGGCGACCACAATCTAAACAATATAAGATACGCAGATGATACGGTACTGATAGTAGATACGGAAACAAATCTACAAAATCTCTTACACAAGGTAGCTGAAGAAAGCGGAAAGAAAGGACTACATATAAATCCCAATAAAACTGAATGCGTATGCATCAGAAAAAGAGGAGCCCAAAATTGCAAATACAAGTGAGGCATACTAAAATAGTTTACAAAGACTTGATGGAGATGTTCAACAATCTCGACATATTCAGAAAAGACATTAGAGAAATCAAGAAGCAGTACCGACAGTAAACTGCTTGCATAGGGACAGGAAACGAGTTCAGAAGCTACAGAAAAGTAAATATGGTTTAAAACAAGGAGGTGTCTTCTTACAAGATCTATTCAAAGACGAGACAATTCTTAGAACTCTAGAATGTCTGCCAGGATTCGTTAATGGCGGCCACAATGTGAGCAATATAAGATAGGCAGATGATACAGTGCTGATAGCAAACACGGAAAGGAAACTAGAAAAACTCCTACAAAGGGTAGGTAAAGAAGTCGTAAAGAAAGAACTACATATGAATTAAAAGCAACTGAATGCATGATCAAGAGTAAAAAGAGACGCCCGAAATTCCACTTACATGCCGGGAATATTAAAATAAAACAAGTACAGAAATTCAAATACCTGGCAAATATTCTAACAGAAGACAGGAAGCGCGTCATTTAGTTTGGAAGACGTATACCAAAATGACCAGTGTATGCATTCAAGTAGCTGAGTAGAACACTGATTAAATGAGTAGAATGCTGATTAAAATTTTGCTGGAAATAAACAGAGTCCTCTATTATGTGATGTCTGTCCTTCAATATGGCAGCGAATGAAGTAGATTGAAAGAATTACTTAATTATAATAATGATTTTGTGATAGAAGTTTTACTAATTAACTCATAACTGGAAGGAAAATGTGGATTCTTACTTTTTTTTCGAAAAGTATTTGTGCGTAAGTGAATATCAGACCCCGGCTCCTCGATTAATAATCCATTAGACCATTCGACACATTAAAGTTAACTTTTTTTTTTTTTTTAATCATTTCACCCCGAGCAAGGCGGAAACGCCACTGATGTGCAGGGGGTTACATAAATGTAAAAAGAGTAATTAGAAAAGAGTGAGGAGTACAAACTAGTTAGAAAGGAACAATAGAAAGCTGAGAAAGCAGGTGCGATGACAGATACATAGGTGGAGAGAAAGGGAAGGTTATACAGGGGAGAGGAGAGAGCTAGAGTCCAGTGGTTAGTAGATGAGTATTGACTTTGCATTTAAATTTCTGGAGGTTGTAGCCGTCACGAAAGCAAGAATACGGGAGCGAGTTCCACAGGCGGGAAGTGCGAGAAAGGAAGCTGCAGGAGTAGAATTGTCACTGCATGTCGTATTCCAAAGCAGTCACCCATACAGTTACTGACCAGGATCGAATTCAGAGATTGTACAGGGACCGTTATTTCAATGTGATGAGGCCGTAAGCCTCCTAGCTATAATAAAAATATTTCGATTGGCAGGATCGAAAACGAATTTTTTGGTAGAAGAAAGCATCTAAATATTTTAACATTCCCTATTTATGCCCAGTCACTGGCCTACAATTACTTGAATTCTCTGCAATATCAAAGAGCAGCCCTCGTTCACCATGAATAATATTTATTTTACAGTGTGCATTAAGTGTTCGAGGACAACTTTCGTTTTGAGATAATTATGTTATTTTGTAGAGAAAACAATATATTTTTTATAGAATTCAGTATAAATGATATCGATTACGGCGTCGATGCAGTTTCTAAAATTATTACATGGAGTCATCTGGTGTTTTTTAATCATGGTGATTATGATGTCTTCAATAGCAGCTTTCAAAGAGTCTTTGATATTCTGGACAGCTTTTAATCTCTTCTTCAACAAGGCTTTAGACGTAACAGTTCACATGGTGTGAATCCGGGGAACTAAAAGATCCGCTACTGTCGCTTCGAGTGGATCACACTGTTCTCCTAGGTACTATCGCAATCGAACTGAACTCTCTTTATAAAGTAAGATCTATATTTGATATCTTCCTGTGCTACAAGTCTGATTATAGATCCCTCGCTGATTAGCAATAGCCCTTATTGATTTTCTAGGTATTTCCGTCGATGATACCCTAGATGTGTTAGACGAATACAACATTCCTGCCAATATCTGAATATCGAGAAAAATTAGTTTTCACTTAACCGCTAAAAACATATTTGTTAGAGGCCTGGAGTCCTGTTCTTGCTTGAAACACGAAGAACGTGGCGATTAGAAAAAAGCAGTTTGGGCTTTTGACGGATAACCGACAAAAACAGAATATGATTTCATTTCTGATGTAAGATTCGAAGCTTGCATAGCGGAGCCAAGAAAAGCAAGAATTTTATTTAAAATTGTTCATTTATGGCTTTCTGGAGATGTGTTCTCAAATACAGTTGGTAGAGAATGTTCTATATATACATAACTCATATATTCCTGTTTTCATAATACTTTGCTTAACATTTCTAAAGCATTGTCCAGGAATCAGTGCCATATATGATGACCGATATATCACGATTCAATTTTTTTGGCATTTTCTTGTTTTTAACATTTTGCTTAGCTTTTTGAAGGCACCTTCCAGCAATAAATACCATATATAATGACTGATATTAGACACATCAGCGCTGTTTTCAGAGTTTCTAACAACCTTTTCAAGTTTCTTAATGTTTTACTTAGCTTTTAGAAGACATTGTCCACCACCCAACATCATATAATAAAAAAATAAGGATATAAATATATTGATTATTTTAATTTAATTTTCACTCAAGAAAGATCATCGTATGATTATTTTCTTTGCGTTAATTAGATATATTTTTGAATTTTTCCACAGTTCCTTGTTTTAATGAGAGATTTGAGAGGCATAATTAAATCTGTGATAAAGGTTCAAATAAAAATGTAAACTTTCCCTCACAATAAAATAAACTTAGCAGAAAAGACTCGAAGGGTTTTGATTTTTATTTCTTTACATTGTCGTTTATTTGATATTATCTACTCTTTATTTAAGTTGAAACATCTTGAAATATATTAAAAGTGAAAAAGTTTTAGAGACACGGGAACGCTAGATAGGCCCAACGTTCCCTACCATTTACTTCAAAAAAACAAAACCGAAGATAATATTTTTCGCAAAAAGCGACTTTGATATGAAATCGGAATGAAGTCATTGATGGCACCTTCCCTGAAACTATTATAAAAATCAGCATAGGGATTTACCAAATACTGTGTAAGTATCTGTTTTAATGGTCGACAAAGTTTTTCAACTACATGACTCTCTTGTTTTCTATTCCTTCCATAGCAACCCGCGTTTAAAATATCTTTGAACCTTAAAACTTGACTTGATGTTGGAAATTAACTAAAATGTATGAAAAGTTCAAAAGAACTGACATCAGGCTAAAAATACCCCCAGTAGCATTAGGTTCAGAATTTACTCCCCACCCAACAAAGAAAAAAATTAAAAAGATCAAACAATGCTCAATATAACATGAAATAAATCTCATCAAAATAAATTAAAGGTTACTTGGGCAGATGGAACTAAGGCCTTTGATTGTGTTGATTACTGAGCTCAGCGACTTTCTTTTATTTGCATCGGAGAATGCAATATACATGTTCAGAAACTAAAATCTAGCTCATTGTCAATTGTTCGACTGATTTCCGTTCGACCCTTTGACTATTATCGACACCCGGAAACACCTCTCCGATCCCGAATGGATCGCTTTGACCCCCTTTCACGACGCCTGAGTTAAAGCAAATTACCATGGCAAATTGAACATAAAATTGTAATTGCTCGTAGTAGTCTCGTCCAACATCGCAAAGTGCGAGCAAAGCAAACCATTAACCTGAAATAGGCCCGTCAGATGACGATTTTAAAATAGGTAACATCAATGGCGCCAAACTCAATAAAAAATATCTTACTTGTCTTCTGTATTCAACTACCTTTTTAGATCAATGGTTAAAATGTCTTTAAACAATAGCAATATGGGCATATTGACAGAGACCACACTTATTCGATCTTTGTGGATTGGCTCTTCAGAATCACAAAGAAATATACCAAATAACAGAAACCGCCTCACGTGTTGAGTTGTCAGTCACAACAAATATGGATATCAAATGTAAAAGGAAGATAATATAATAATGTTATAAAGATGTTGACATTCCACACTACATCAAATAAAATCTTAGAAAGGACCCCAAATTAAAGACGGAAAAGTGCAATAACAGTTCGTGGATTTTTTTCTGAAAATATCACAGGAGAAATATTTTATGAATTTCATTCAATTACAATATGTGTTGCTCTAATATATTCTAATTATTTGAATCGGGTAATATTATAAGTACCTTAATGGTATATTATAAGTACCTTAATGGTATATTATAAGTACTTTAATGGTATAAATGAAATAATCCTAATAGTAGAAATGAACTCATCAGGGTGTTTGATGATGCAACAGTAACACGAATGTAGCAGGCACATAAATTGGGAAATAGTAGTGGGAAATAAATTCTTGTTGCATTTTAATATTTTCCTTTAAAGGTTACCTTTTTAAAATATAAAATAATCATGAAATTTTACGTTCTGATGTTTTATAACCTATGCAGATTATTTACTACATATATATATATATATATATATATATATATATATATATACAATTCGTACATATATATTTTCCCTTCTATTCTTCTTTTTCCTTGTCTCTAGTTTTCTTACCTCCCTACTTCCCTTTCCATTTTGTTTAGCCCTATTATCAATTTAACACCACTCCTAACCCCTTTCCTCTGTAAGTCAGGCAAATACAAATTTTCCATTTCTTCACTTACAACTATATCTAAAAGTTAAAATCTAAAGTGAGACATGAATAACTTCCGGAATTTTTTGTAACATAAATTTCTCAAATCTTAACCGTCTTTTTTATTTTTAATTTTTATTTTTTCTACCATTTTTTTGACTCTCTTTTTATTATTTTTATTTCCATTTTGAAGAGATAGACGTTGCTGAGGAGATGTAGAATCTCTCTTAGGAATTTTATGTCGTGATGCTCATTCAACATTTTTGAATTCTGAAAATTTATTTTACTTTATATATATATATATATATATATATATATATATATATATCGTAATAAGTGTAAAAAGATACTTAACGAAGCTAAGATGCTGTTTGCTGCCAGAATGAAGCAGCGCATAGCATCCTCTAAGTTCGGAGACAGTTTCTACTGGCGCCTCTGTAACGGCGTGCTCAACAATAGCAAGTCCTCAATACCCCCACTAATCAACGAGTTAGAGGTCCTCACCTCCTCAGCGGACAAGGCTGAATGCTTTTCCCGTAGATTCTCGACCAATTCGTGTCTGGATACGTCTGGAGTCCAGACACCAGATTTCCCATCTAGAACTGAGGCTCAATTGAATGACGTCCACATCACGCCCTCGCTGATTTCTATCATAATCTCAAAACTTGACCCTCACAAAGCGAGTGGTGGGGACGGAATCCCAATCATAGTCTTGAAGAAATATGCCCCTGAACTCTCCTCTGTCCTTTCTAAGCTCTACAACCTCTGCCTATCTTCCTCCTGCTTTCCTGCCTGTTGGAAGTCTTCTTCTGTGGTTCCAATATTCAAGAACACTGGTGAACCCTCGGACCCCGCAAATTACCGCCCTATCAGCCTTCTTCCGATCTTCGGCAAAGTGTTCGTAGCCATTATCAATGCCGAGGTCGTTCAGCATCTCCCGGTCCACGGGCTCCTCTCGGACAAACAGTATGGCTTCCGCTTCACCAGGTCTACTTCTGATATGCTAACGACCATCACCGAGTATATATACCAGCCTTGGACATCTCTAAAGCATTCGACAGAGTATGGCATACCGGCCTTCTACAGAAACTGCGGAGCTACGGCATTACTGGACTTTTGTTGGACTTCATACAGTCATTCCTCTCTAACCGCACACTGAAGGTGGTTTTAAACGGACATGCCTCCCAGAACTACCCTACAAACGGGGTGTCCCCAAGGCTCTATCCTAGGTCCCACGCTTTTGCTAATCTATATCAATGATCTCCCCAATGCCATGAGATCACAAGTAGGCACGTATGCCGATGATACCACAGTTTATGCTCGCCTTGATAAAAAATCTGGTGTTGATGACAAGGCGAATCTCGCGGCTGAGCTTGAAAAGGACCTCCAATCCGTGGTGGATTGTGGTAGGAAATGGCTCGTAAAATTCAATTCTTCCAAAACGAAGCTGCTGTCAATTAACCACCACAGAAAACCGCATCTCCCTCCCATTAGCATGGAACAGGCTTGCTTCCCAGAGAGTAAAACACTATGCCTGCTTGGCCTGACACTCTGAGCGGACCTCAAGTGGAATGACAACGTCGAATCCATTGCTAAATCCGCTGCTATGATAGTCAGCTCTCTGTGCAGGGCCCGGAAATTCTTTACGTCTGAATCTATCCTGCATCTATACAAATCTACCATCCGCCCGTTTTTTGAATATTGTTGCCACATCTGGTCGGGTATTCTCCTCGGGCTTCTTGACAAAATACAGCGAAGAATCTGTAATGTTATTTTTACCGACTTAGCTGAACACCTGCAGTCACTCTC
This sequence comes from Ascarosepion bandense, assembly GCA_037127315.1. NCBI lineage: Eukaryota > Metazoa > Mollusca > Cephalopoda > Sepiida > Sepiidae > Ascarosepion > Ascarosepion bandense. Next base: position 1,036,442 of record JBBBDQ010000692.1, on the reverse strand, counting down.
TCACCGGCGTGACGTGGCTTCCCTGTGCCTCTCCTATAAATACTTTCATGGCTTCTGCTCTGATGAACTTAAATCACTGGTGCCCCCTAAGTGTGAATTTGCACGAGATACTAGATTGGCAACTAGCTCCCACCCTTTTACAGTGAAAACGATGAAATGTAACCGCAATTTCTACTCCAACAGCTTCTTTTCTTGCACTTTCCGCCTGTGGAATTCCCTTCCGCATGCTTGCTTCCCCGACGGCTATAACCGCCAGGAGTTTAAATGTAGGGTCAATAGACACCTCCTAACAAACTAACTCACACCCACTCTCACCAACTCTCTCCCTATGTACATCCTAACTAGTCTACCACCCTCCTTCTGACATTTCCTATACCCAATTGCTCTATGTAACCCCCTGCGCTATAGTGGCAGTGGAATGCCTTGCTTGGGGTGACATGATTATATATATATATATATATATATATATATATATATATATATATATATATATATGTATACAATTCGTACACAATGTTGCGTTTATTTTACTACAACTTACACCGTGAAGTTGATCTCGGATAGAGATTTGATTTACTTGGGTACATTTAAAAATAGAAAATAAAAACAGCTGTAAAAGTTACAGCGTATTTCTTACATCTTTCAAATATAATACACGGAAGATTATCTAGGAGGAAGAAGGAATTTTATTACAAAGCCGTAGACATAATGTTTGCCATTTATTTAACTTGACATGCCTAAAAGAGAATTTGTTGTCTAAACACACACACACACACACACACACACACACACACACATATATATATATATATATATATATATATATACCACCTAATGAGCCAGACGAACCTACCTAGGTTTCTCCTAAACGGATCGTCAAGGAAAGCGTTCCCTGAAGATTCGTTTAGGAGAAACCTCGGTAGGTTTGTCTGGCTCATTAGGTGCTATTTAGTTTGCTCTACCTTTGTATTGAGCGCTTTCTGCTAGATGGTTAATCGTGGCGGGTTATTTTTTTGGGCTTCGTGCTTTTTTCCGTCCAAATATTTTTGACTGACTTTCATGCACTAATCACCCACTTTTTTTACAACTATTTTTTCCTTCGTTCGATAGTCTTCGAGGAATGTTTTCGCGATGAGTATAATTAAAATCACGTTTATATATATATAAGGAAAGAATATTAAAACGTTTTGAGTTTAAAAATGTGTTTTTTGACGATATTTGTTTATTTCTACTATTATATTTTATATTTCAGACCGCCCTCGGTCTCTCATCAGAAACAAATGATTTTAAAATTTGAATTAGCAAAGTATTTTGCGAGATTTTACGAGAGCGTCTGTGAATAATCTCTTTACATCACGTGACGCGTTTGTGGAGAGAGTTTTTGTTTTTACATCAAGTGACGTTGAAAGCGACAGATTTTCTTTAAAATTATGTTTGTAAACGTAAACCTATCTTTAATAATGCTTGTAAATTTGTTTTAGATAAAAGTTCTTTTTAAATGTATCTAAAAAAGTTTTAAAAATATTTTTAAAGGTATCTAAAAAAGTTTAGTCATTGAAGTATTTGTAAAGATTCAAAGTACCTAAGTCCCTATTTAACCCTAGCTTGTGTGTATTTAATTTTAAAATCCAGTATTTTTCTTTCTTTCTGCATGTGTATGTAGAACTAAAATAGGAGTCTGTTAGTAAACATTTGCAATTTTCTAAAGTGTTACCAGGTTGATTGAAGTGGACTGCTATTGGGGAATATTGATTGTTCTAGCGTATACTAAGTTTGTGATTATTGAAACGAAATCTAAAACTATTACCAGATTCGCTAATATATCCACTATTGGGACATATTGAACAGAAGAGAAAATATATAATGTTTTTGCTGTCACAGGTGACGCTTGGTGGGTGCAATTTGATTTTGGTGTTGGGTACAGAGAATATTGTGTCGTTTACTAAATGTTTACAAATTAAACACCTGGGTTTCTGACATTTTAAATTCCCTGATTGGTTTATATTTTTTAGATATTTGGTAGAAGTGAGGATAGTTGAGAGGTTGGGTGTTTGTTTCATTGCATTTATGTGTGGTTTATCGAAAATGTCTTTGATTTTTGTGTTTGATTGGAGGTTCTTGTAATCATTTTTAAAATTTTTGATAAGTGTGTGGGAATATTGATTGTGGTTAAAAACCATGGGAATTCGGTTGTTGTTTTTTTCTTTTCTTGTATGTGAGAAGTGCGTTACGATGTATGTGGATGGTTTTATTTAGTGATTCTTTTATTATTTTGATTGGGTATTTACATTTTAGAAATTGCTTTGTTAGGATGTTAATGTTGTTTAGAAAATCTGGATGGTCTGAGCATATGCGTTTGATTCTTAGAAATGAGCTCTATACGATAGATTTCTTTAATTTAAGGGGATGACAACTGTTAAAGTGTATGAATTTATGTTAGCTTGTGGGTTTGTTGTATAGACTGGTGGAAAGTGTATGTTTGTTTAATTTTATCATGACGTCTAAGAAAGGGACGGATGTGTATGAGTACTCCATGGTAAATGTAATTGTATTGTGGAAGTTGTTGCAGAAAGTAAAAAGTTTTTCAATTTTTCTAATTCATGAGTCCATAATAAGAAAATGTCATCAATGTATCTAAAATAATATGATGGTTTATATTGTGAATTGTCTAGTATCTTTCTTTCTAGAATGTGCATAAAATATTGGCATAACTAGGTGCCATTTTCGTGCCCATTGCTGTGCCACTAATCTGTAAATAGTGTTTGTTGTTGATTTTAAAATTATTTTGTGTTAAAATGAAATTTATTAATTGGCATATATCTGTGATTTGGTTGTTAGGTAGTGTGCGTTTACTAAGGAACTCATGGCAAGCTGATACTTCTTCAACATGTGGAATATTCGTGTACAGAGACGTAACATCCATCGTTACTAGGATATTATTATCGTGGACTAAATTAATGCTTTGTAATTTGTTGAGAAAGTCAGTAGTGTCTCTAATATAACTAGGTATGTCAGGCAATAAATGTTTTAGGATATGTACTCACATATACGTTCTGTGAGGGTACCAATGCCTGATATTATGGGTCTGCCAGGTGGTGTGATTTTGAAATTTTATAGATCTCTTCATTATTTGATTGTTTAGTATGATGTGGGTTAGATGAAGAGGTGTTAGGTTGTTTTTCTGAAATGATTTTGGGGAGTTTATGTAATTTTGTGATAGTGTAGAATGTTGCTGTTTTGGGGTTCTCAGGAATAAGAGATTTTATTTTATTTTTTGTGTTGTAATTCAGGTTCTGAATGAGAAGTGATAATTCTGTTTTGTAAGTGCTAGTCGGATCTAGAGGTAAGGATGCATAGAACCTGTTATCTTGAAGTTGTGATTCTGCTTCTTTAATATAGTTCTTAGTGTCTATGATGGTTATAGCTCCGCCCTTATCGGCTGGTACGATAATTATGTTTCGTTTGTTTAAAAGTGTATAGATGGCTTGGTGTTTTACTTTGGATAAGTTGTGCTTTTTTGTTTGGTGTCCTTTGTTTTTTAAGAAGTTATCCATGTGTTGTCTGGCTTTCTTGGCATGTTGATCCAAGTGTTGGTTACGTCCGCTTGGTGGAGTCCATAGGGTATTATTCTTCGTAAGAGGAAGTTTGAAGCATGATTGTTTAGCGCTGTTATCAGTAAAAGTGGATCTGTTGTCTGAGAAATATTCTTTTAGTCTCAGTCTACGAAGGTATGTTTCCATATCATAGCAAAGGTTTAGAGGCTTTAGTGGCTGTGAGGGGCAGAATGATAATTTTTTATTTAATAAAGAGGTTTCTCCTTGAGTGAGAGTATATTTAGATAGGTTTGCGATGTGATTATCAGCAGAGGTGTTATGGGTGTAACGTACATAGTGAGATCTTTGTGGAATCTGTTGCAGTAAGTAGTTATTCAGGTGAGGTATATGTTGTAAAATGGGGTCCTCAGCAATTAGCTTATTGAGTTTTTGTTTTTTCAAAAATATACACTGTGTCAGTTTTTTTTTCGTACAGGAAATGGAGTGTTTTTTTTTTACTTGAAAGTATTGGAAAGGAGAAAGTGTTAGTTAGAGAGAATAACTGATTTTTTAGATAAGTTCATGTAAAAGGATTTCTTAATGTAAGCAGAGTTGGGCGCAAGGTTTGTTAATTTCGTAGAGGTTCTGTTGTATATATGTTGAGCTTTTTGTTTATGCAATGTAATAAAGCTGTGTTGGAAGTTGTATTTAAATCTGAATCCTTTTGTCGGTATTAATTCCATTTTTTCAAAGACCGAGAAATATAATGTGCGAGTGTATTTGTGCCAATTTGTATCTATCTATCTATATCTATATATATATATATAATATACAGTGTTGAGTTGTGGTTATGCTTAGTATCAAGATTGTTTTTTTTCAGTGATTTACTCATCCAAAGGTATTTTGGCAAGCAGCATTTTGTCGTTAAATTCTCGCTATCAAAATAGAGATTGACTGTTAATGGGATTAATATCGAGGAGTTTGTCACTTAACTGAGCAAACTCATTCCGACTTTAAAGTTCCATGAAGACATCAATATGGTGGCCTCACTCTCCAAGGCTTTTCTTAATCTTGTGTTTGCCCCGCTATTATTCTTATTTATATTAATCTTGATGTAATTTGATATTTTTGTATGTGAGTGATTCTACAGATGGTTAATTGCTTTCGTTGTGTCGACTTCATTTTAGTGTGTTTTATTATTTTCAGGTGGTTGATTTTTTTGTTTTGCATTGCACGCACACACACACACACACACACATACACACACACACACACACAAAAAAAACAAACACACTGTTTTCTGAAAACATACACTTGTCATTGTCTTAACTTCAATCAAAAAGACAGTTTCCAATCCGAAAATGTATTTCTTATCCATAAATAAACATTTCATTTTTGTTTTTTTTTAACTATAATGGAAAAGTGAACAAATCTGTGTGAAAATTAATTAAAATGAACAAAAATTAATTTAAAATTTGACTGGTCGAATAAACTTTTAGTAAATAATGAAAATCATACATGACAACATGGATGTATACATACACAAATATAATCGCATACGTGCAAAAGTGTGTGTGTGTATGTGTATGCAGAAGGAAATTTCAATATCATTTCTTAATTTGCTTTGAATTTAAAGAAGTAATATGCAATATTTTTGTTTCATAAAAAACTAATTTAGATCGACATATCTTAAAATGAACTCAGTTTGCTATAAAATCTGCTGAGAATTGGACAAAACCTCCATTAATTAATTCAGATTAAAAATATATAAGTAAGCTATATTATCACACACACACACACACACACACACACACACACACACACACACACATGTTTTTTGAACATATGTAATAAGACAAAGTACTTTATAAGACAGTGGTTACTAGCGCCGAAAACAGATTAATAGAAAGGCATGAAGACTGCCAGGCTGAAATACGAAGGGAAGAACACGACCGTTACACTATTCACCCACGCCGTCACCTCGCTTTATCACTGTCTCGCTTCTCTACAGCAGGCGGTTAGAAGAGAATAAAATTTGCTTATTGATACTATCTACTCCTAGTTTTAATTTTTGAGTAACGATCTGGCCAAAAATTTTATTTTTTAAGCCATAAGCGTTTGAATTCAAGAAGCTAACCCTGAGAACGTACCTGCTGTCTGTTCAGAGTTGCGACATTACTACTGGAATCCACAAGCACGTTGTCATATAAAGACAAAATTAAACACATTTTACAAGGAATTCTCTTTCGTATTTAGAATATTTTTCGACGATATTGTTGGCATAATTTCCGTTTTTCAGTCTTTAACTTTTATCCACTTCGCATTGAAACTGCATATAAATTTGATTTCTTCATATATATATATTAATGACAGTTTAAACTATTAAATATATTTCATTTAAATTTATGATTAAGAAAAATGCTGAAAAATGCATTTCGATTACATACCAAAGAAACTTTATCAACAAACATGCCATGTTGCACATTTATAAATCTACCATTCATACGTACATTGCTGCCAGATTTAATGTGGTGCTATGGCTGTATATCTCGAGATTCTCGACAAAACCCAAAGAAAGATTTGCAATGTCATCTGTCCTGAGTTAGGATCTCAACTACAATCTATTTTATACGAACTTGACGTGGTTTTCTCTATAAATGTTTTCATGGCTCTACCCCTTGGGACTTTAACTGTATGAATTTAAACGTACAGCTAGATTGGCTACTGGATTTCATCGTTCTTCCGCTGAATTAGCTAGATAAAACCGTAAGTTTTTTTCTAATAGTTTATTTTCACGTACTTATCGCCTGTAGAAAACTCTTACAATTTCTTTTTTCATGTTACCTACAATCTTAAAAAATTCCAATGAAACGCCAATCGTCAGCTTCTGTCTCCCTGTTCTTTTATTTTCCTTTCCACTCGCTACAGCCTTTCCATACTCTTCCACATCTAGTAACCCTTTGAGTCTTAGAGGCATTAACAATTTGCTTGGAGGTGGGAGGGGAGTGAACTAATTGCAAAAAATGGTTTATTGATTTGCGATCTCTTCAGGTTTCTAATTGAAATTTGAAGACAGATCGTAAAACAAACAAGTAGAATAAGAACATCATCAACAACAACAACAACAACAATAATAATAATAATAATAATAATAATAATAATAATGCCGGAGCAATAAAAGACGTTACTAGTTGCAGAAACGAAATTATAAAAAAGGAAATTCCTGAGTGCTCAAAAATACTCTAAAGAAATAATACCAAAAACAAAAACAAAAGAAAACGAGCGATAAAACAATCCTAAAATACCAAGAGGTCTTGAAACAAGTAATGCAGAAAAAAAAAGTGATATCGACAGAAATTAAAGAATACACACAAAATAGAATGTTCCGAAACAACGCAAGCGGATTTTCCGACAAATAAATAGGAAAACAGTCGCATATGGGAATTAGGGTGGTGCCGATAACAGTTATCGCCCTTGGGACAATGCCAACATCAGAAAAGAAAAAAATAGAAACTCGTGAAAGAGTTGAGTCTTTAGACCACATCAGTATGGTCTTTAGGGTTTTCAAGAAATAAGCTAGACATTAAAGGGATTTGCAGTCATACAGTCTCCAGCCCTAATCCTGAGACATGTGCAGTAAGCATAAAATGCACATAATAATAATGATAATAATAATAATATAAATAATAATAATTTTGTTATTTTTACTACGATCTGAACGTAAATATGTATTTTCCTTCTTCGTATAATTTAATTTGTCTATTTCTCTTTTAATGATCTTGATTGTTTAATCAACTAGTTTTCTTATCTCATTCCATAAAGACTGCGACATTATGTTTAGATGCTTTGAAATAATTTTTTTCTTCGAAAAACTACAACATTTTTAGAAAGACCACCATATTAGTTGTAGATAATGCTAAATATTTTCGGGGAGTACAATGAATGAATAGATGAATATACAGATGGGCAAACAAATAAATGAACGAATTGTTAATATATGGTATATATAATTTTACACAAACAAATAAGTAATAAATAATCTTGTATGTTTTTAATGTACTCCGATAAATGATTGCACTGCTTTCCTTAAAATTAAACAATAAAATATTATTTATTTCTCCAAATTCTTAAGGATGTTTGTTTCACTTGAGCTTTTCATCTTAAAAAATAGTAAACATTACTATTAATATTATTATTGTTTATTTTCGCAGCAGTGATAAACTTTATTAACCGAATGTTAAATTTTTCTTTTTCCATTAAATTATTTTGATAATTAATTTCGTTAAATCTTCTAGTTATGGTGAAAAGAACAATAATATTTTTTAATTAATTAACAACGAATCTGATTAACGCGGTAGTAGCAACAACAGAAAAATAAAAAATGAGGGCAAAAAATAAACATAGATAGATACAAATAAACATGACTGTTTTTTATTTGAACTTAATAATCGAGTATAATAATGTTTTATTTCGTTGAATGGGTTCTTTTTCTAACGTCTTTTTCGATCGATTTTCGTTTTGAGTATCAATCGCGTCTCTGTCCCTTGGCAGCCCATGTAGTAGAAAGAACACTCCGAACAACAATCCGCAACTCAAGGTGTTAATCATGTCGAGAAGTGGATGGTTGCTGTGTTTTGAGTTGCGAATGACCTCCTGAGGGCCTCTACCTGTAAAAGACGATCAGCCAATGTGCCAAACAATTTTTGGAAAACTTTGGAAAACAATGTGTCACTCATGGAAACAATATGAGAGTTAAAAGTCAAATAAAGAATACAGTATGGCGCTTCCATTGGATAAACATGGAACCCGTCTGTCAGGAAACAACCTACCCTGAGGTAAAAAAAATCTAGCATAGGAACAAACTCCTACACAAATAATGAAGCTTCAGGTCCTTACAACCTGGATAAACTCAATGTTATTCTAGCGAATTATCTAACTAGATCCATAATCATTCATTTTATGAAAGAAAAGATAAAAAGGTCTTGTGCGTAGTACATCAGAAGTATATCACTCCTCAATTCATGACATTTAGTTGAACAAGCAATTAGAAATTACATTGATGAAAATAAACTGGTCAATGTAAGTAGGTACATTATGAGAAATAACTGAAATTGAAAAATAAATAGAAATATGTCTATATTTCTGAGATGAGGTAGTATTTACAGTCTTTACATTACTCGGACTATTATCCTCATCTTTGTTGCCATTTGTACGACTTTTCGGGCGTTGTACGCTCCGTCCTTCTTCAGGTGCTAGGAATTTCGAATCGAAACCTTTATTACAACTTTTTTCCAAGAGCCTCTTCTGGAAGTCATGAGTTATCCCCCTTTAACCCTGTAAGTTAATTGTTCACCACTACTGTAGCCTGGTATTGAGCTCACATTAATGAGGTTCTGTGACTTGAACCATCGAGGTGTGAGTTCAATACAAGGCTACAGCAGTGGTGAACGAGTAACGTAAAGAGATATAACTAATGACTACCAAACAGAGGCACTACTACACACGAAATGGAGTTCATATACTCCAGTGGTGGTAATAAAGTATTATGTTCGAAATTCATGGCATTGAAGAAGGCCGGCGCGTACAACGCCCGAAAAGTCGTAGAGATAGCAACAAAGATGAGGACAATAGTCCGAATAATGTAAATACTGTAAAAAAAAATGTAACCAGAGTAGGTGAATCAACAGAACAAGAAAAGAAACCAGAAATGAACATAAAATATCTTAACTTCATACAAACCACAGAGTATTTTGAAAGGACTGAGATAAACATCAATCACTGGAAAAAATGTTGAAAGTTTAGAATCCTTGGAAAGCCGTGATCTTAGTCGCACACAAGCCAGCAATAAACCTAGTCTAAAACACATTTAACCGAATTAATTTACGGAAAACAAGAATTGGATACAATAAAAAAAAAATCATAAGCAACATAGTTTAGAACCAAAATATTGAATTGGATGAACAAAAACAACTCCCAAATTTGCAACGATTAAAGCATGACATTAAATCAATAAAACTCTACAATTCAGCACTCAAATTAGTTCTGGATGTAGTAGACCAGCGTATAAGTCTGAACGAAGCAATATATGCATCAGCAAATAAAAACTTAAACAGCAATGTAAAAAAGGCAGTCACACATAAATGAACATCCACCTAGAGAAAAATAGAGACAGAAATTGAACAACTTGAGATGTGAATTTCCAGCACTCGATGAATAGGAAATATGAACTAATGTAAGGACTAGAAAAAGCGGAAAAGCGAAAGAAAAGACAAAATTAGGAAGGCAAATTAAGTCCTATAAGCTAAAGAAAAAGTAAAGCAAACAATACAACTGAAGCTAAAAAATTATAAAGATTCTACAGTCAGAACAATATGTTTGAAACCGATACGAAGAACTTTTCCAGAGAAAAACGAATGAAAATCTGAAGTGACAAACCGCCACCCATTAAAAAAGGGAAGAGATTAAAGAGTTTCGGGAAAATATAGGATTGAATTATAAAACATAATAATGAAGCAGATTAGAATACGCAAGAAATAGAACGGATGAAAAAAAGAAAAAACAACATAAAATCAACATGGACGAGAATCACAGAAGAGGATGTTGAATGTGCACTGAAAAAAGTACACAACTGGACATCTCCAGGAATAGATATAATACCTAAATTTTGATTTTTTTTTTATCAGCTCACACCGAGCAAGGCATTCTACTGCCACTGTTGCGAAGGGAGTTACATAGAGGAATGTGATGAGAAAGAGGGGTTAGTTATAGGAAATATCAGGAGGAGAGTAATAGACAGAGGAGGATACCGAGGATGTGGGTGAAGTAGATGGAAAAAGAGCTTGTGAGAATGTATGGGCGTTAGTGTGATAGGAGATATCTATTGACCGTACATTTAAATTCCTGGAGATTGTAGCTTTCGGGGAAGTAAGTATATGGAAGTGAATACCACAGGTGGGAAGTGCGTGAATAAAAGCTGTCAGAGTAGAAATTGCTTTTACATTTTATTGGTTTCACTGTAAAAGGGTTGGATCTAGTTGCTAATCTTGTAGCTTGTGTAAATTCATACCTAATGGGCACCAGTGATCTAAGTTCATCGAAGCAGAAGTTGTAAAAGTATTTATAGAAGAAGCACAAGAAAGCCACGTCATACCGGTGAGAGAACGACTGCACATTGCAGATTCTTCGTTATATTTTGTCAAGAACCCCGAGGTGAATAGCAGGGGCACGCGACCAGATGTGGCAGAGTATTCAATACACGGACGGATGGTAGATTTATATATATGCAGGATGGACTCACTCGGGAAAAACTTCCTGGCCCTGCACAGTGAACCGATCTTCTTAGCAGCGGATTTAGCAATGGATTCGATATAGACATTCCACTTGAGTTTCCTTGAGAGTGTGAGGCCAAGGAGGCGTAGTATTTTACTCTCAGGGAGGCTAGCCTGTTCCATGCTAATGGCGGGTATGAGCAATTGTCTATGATGGTTAATAGATAGCAGCTTCGTTTCGGAAGCATTAAAATTTACGAGCTATTTCTTTCCCCAGTCCACCACAGATTGGGGGTTCCTTCTCAAGCTCGGCAGCGAGGTTCGCTTTGTCAACCTCAGCAGATTTTTTATCTAGGTGAGAGTAAACGGTGGTGTCCTCGGCGTACGTGTCTACTTGGGATCTTATAACATCGGGGAGATATTATCTAAATAATAATAAAATCGCACAAAAATAGCCAAAGAACCTCAAGAAATAGTCAGTGATCTTCAGAAAATTTTAGCATGGGTAACCAAAAGAATTAACTTCTTTTCTGCCCAAAAATGGTCACACAAACATCCCAAAATACTACAGACTAATTATATGTCTTCCCACTACTTACAAACTATTGACATCTATTCTGACAAACAGACATATTACTTCTTAGAAAAATTGACATACTACCGCTTGGACAAAAAGGTATAAACTTGGCTGTAAAGATTCATTGCTTATTAAAAAGATGATTTTAGAAAAATACTGCAATACGAAGAAAAACGTCGGAACTGCCTGGATAGATTACCGTAAGACATCCGTTATTATACCGCATTCTTGGATCTTAAAATCTTTTAATATATACAAGGTGTCACACGCCGGCATCAATTTTATCAAACAATGTGTGTCAATATGGAAAAGACTCTTCACTTCAATCATGTAAATGGAATCTACAATTCTGGTAAAATAAGCAACAAAAGAAGAATATTTCAATATAGCTCCTTGTCTCCTTTACTATTTTAAATATCTTTAATAAAATTTACAACCAACTTAGCAGGACAAAATTTGGCTATAAAACTTTTTAAATCAAAATCAGCCATTTATATTACATGGATGACATAAAATTGTATGAAAAGAATGACAGTGAACTGGGAAGTCGTGTGGAAACTGTAAAATTTTTCATTGATATTAAAATGGAATTCGGTTAAAGATAAACGCACAAAAGATACTTTTATCACTAAAACAATACTCTTCTATTATTTTATATTCTGAGTAATAATAAAAGATTTAGAGCAAGAATAAATTTATAAGTAGCGCGGTGTAAATAAAGTGAAAGTATTAATCATGTCTTGGTGGCATCCTCCATTACAACGGATTGAACTCTTCCTACAACTACATATACATCCCCTCACAAGAGAAGAGCAGGGAGCATAGTGAGAGATCCGCAGAAGATCAGTATAAGCAGATCAGCGGAGAGTGATAGGCAGAGATAGCCAAAACTGTTACCGTATTACTATTGCGAGTCCAAATTATAGTATTACATTCTAACCTGTATTTATTGTTCTACTAACAGAAGTCCACGTATTTGTATTTTGCTGTGTTTAATAAATATATCGTTATTTCCTATTTTAGCGCTTGTGTTATTTCTTGCTGGACCCTTAACCGCGTATACGACAAATAATATGAAAAGGACATAATAATGCGTAAAGAGTATTATAGAAGGGTACGACTGATAGTAAGAACTGCATTGAATTCTCAGAACGTAATTATTTACCTTGCATTATAATTTCAACATCTCGAACTGGACTCTAAATGTCATCAGACAAATGAAGTCTAAGACAAGAAAGCTTCTTTTTAAGCATAACATATATGAAGACCATCTATACATAGCCCGTAAAAAAGAGGAAGAGGTCTTATTCAGCTAGAATTTTCCTACAAGACAACTATAGGTTTAGTAACATGCATGGGAACAACAAAGGACAAAATGATACAATTAATCAAATAAAAAGAACACAGAAAAAAAAAAATTCAATGATGAAAGAAAGTTGTAAATATTAACGATATTTATGTGTATTACATTCTGTATATAAACAAAACAAACAGGACCCAGGAACGAGCTGTTGCAGCAAACATAATAAAAAGAAAGCCAACGATGAAGTTCTTGACAGATGAAACAACGTTAACCAATAAAGCTCTGTATGGCCAAGAGCCAGAACTTTTTAATAACATTCAGTCAGTTAAGTGCCACACTTGATACACGCTTTGGGCGATCATGCCTCGAATGAGACATGACTGACTGGGCAGAAGTTTATCCTGCAGTAGGTTGGCATTGCTTTCTGCATTTGACTGGTTGCCAGCCAAAACTATAAAACCCAATTTGTCCTATTATTTAACCCATAACTTGAGGGAAGAGATGGATTAATACAAGGGTTATTTGTGCGTAAGTTTGGAGCCATATCTGGATACCTGGGGAGACACACAATGAGAGAAAGTCTGGGTGGGCTGACCTGAAGTTGTCTAACTGCTTACCCCACCCCAAGATATGTGTTTGCTGCTGTTATCAAAAATATTTACGATATCAAGCACCTTTATTTCATGTCCTTTCCTTTCATGACTTGAGGTGAAATTCGATAAACATTCTGTTCAGTACGACAGAAGTGCTTAATCTTAACTATATGGATATCTCCCCACACACCAGTGTCTGGCTCAAAATGATTCTCTGCTCACGTGCTTAAATAATAGAACAGCACCATAGATAGGGAACGAGAAGGTTTATTTTTCCTTGGCTTGGCTGATGAGGTAGTCAAGCCGCTTACAGAGTCATATCTATATACTTGACGTCACCCACAATCGGAGAACGTCTCAGTGGACTGGGTTACACGACCTAAAGTTATCTAACTCCGTATACCACCCCATGTAATGTGATTGATACCGACTTGGCTGACCGCCTGCAGTATAGTTTTTTTAATATTGTTGCCACATCTGGTCGGGTGCCCCTGCTATTCTCCTCGGGCTTCTTGACAAAATACAGCGAAGAATCTGTAATGTGATTGATACCGACTTGGCTGACCACCTGAAGTCACTCTCTCACCGGCATGACGTGGCTTCCCTGTGCCTCTTCTATAAATACTTTCATGGCTTCTGCTCTGACGAACTTAAATCACTGGTGCCCTCTAGATGTGAATTTGCACGAGATACTAGATTCGCAACTAGGTCCCACGATTTTACAGTGAAACAAATGAAATGTAACCGCAATTTCTACTCCAACAGCTTCTTTCCTCGCACTTCCCGCCTGTGGAATTCCTTACCGCATGCTTGCTTCCCCGACGGCTACAACCTCCAGGAGTTTAAATGTAAGGCCAATAGACACCTCCTAACACACTAACTCACACACACTCTTTTCTTTTCAACTCTCTCCCTATGTACATCCTAAGTCGTCTATCACCTTCCTTCTGACATTTCCTATACCCAATCCCTCTATGTAACCCCATGCGCTATAGTGGCAGTGGAATGCCTTACTTGGGGTGACACGATTTTAAAAAAATCTGCTGCTTTTATCAAAAACTCACACCATATTAAGCATCTTTAGTTGTATTGAATGGTATACATTTATTTTGGGTTTCCTATATTTGTACTGCAGCGTCACTTTGTTGACGTGCTTTTCTCTTAGTAAATAATCGTAATAGTATTAGTACTGCTGCAAATACAACTGCAGCGACAAGACTCGGGATCACTTAACGGTTTTCTTAATCAACTAAGCGAGCAACAGTCTGACCTGTCTGCGATTGGTATTCGATTATTCATGACAGCACAAAAGCGACGAATTTACGAATCGGCAGTTATATAAAAGAGGCTGTAAATAGAGAGGACAGGTGTATACGAGCGATCGATCAGCTCTAGCCGAAGTCTGATCACTTCGATCAGTTTCGCCAGATCGATGGTTGATGAGAGTTAAGTCAGTAATTGCAATTTTATTGTTCGCCGTATTTTTCAATAGGTGATTGTAAATGGCATCACATGATAGTAAATCTTCCCCTCAGTGAAAAGTTGAAAACTACTTAAAGGTTTTCAGTTGCGTTTAATGTTTGTAACCAATGGTGACATGGGGGATACTTTCTTTTTTTTCAACTTCCAAATTATAACGTTGGCTGCTCAGTCAGTCAAGTGTCATACGTGATACAAACTTGGGCGCTCAAGTCTCCAAAGAGACGTGACTGACTGAGCAGATTTTCCCGCATTAGGTTGCCATTACTTTCTGAGGTAGACTGTTTGCCAACCAAGCTACAGAGCCCAATATTATCTGCTTTTTATTCCACAGCTGGAATGATTAATAACTTTCCCCATGGTTTATTTGCGCGTAAGTTAATGCAATGAATTCAATTAGAATTCGAAATTGGCTCTCCAATTTCTCGTTCGGAGCCGATATCCACTGCACGACAAGGACACATTATTTTGAATGGTAGTTCACTTACATCCATTTACGGATTGCTATTAAAATTACTTCTTTGAAATTTTTTCTAAATTCGTCTATATTAATTTCGTTTTTATTTTATCTATATTCCTTTTTATCTAGTATATTGTTTTTTTTTATTATTCCTGTTTATCATTTTACCCAAAAGGAAATAAATAATGCCATTAAAACGCAATGGGATTTCAGATTATGAATGAAGATCAGTAAAAGAAAAATTATTAATTGTCAGTTTTTTCCTGGTGCTCTGACAACAAGACTTCCGCCCAGTCAGTCATGTCTCTTTCGAGACATGATCGCCTAAAGCGTGTACCACGTATGGTACTTAACTGACTCGTTTGGTAACTAGATCTCACTGTTTTAGCGTGGTTGTACACGGTTGCTAAATTTCATTTTCATTTTTTCAAACACACAAAACTGTGGTTTATTTTGCAACTATACCAAACGAATTTTAACTCTAGTTTCTGAAATAAAACAACAGATATGACATGACACATAGTTGAACAAGACCAGTATTTCCCTAACCCTATGTTACTTGTGTTGCTTTTTGTTTTAATTTGTTAAATCAAAGACAGCTTAAGATACTTTTTTGTCTACACAATTTAAACTCAAAAGGCTCCGGTCAATACTTGGGATGGTTTTCAAGAACTTCTAAATAGCACGTTAAGATTGTCTTCTAAGTTTGATATTATCCAATCTATCGCGGTAAGTTTAAATTTCAGGTTTCGAATTCAGACCTTTAATACACTCACTAACCACTGATACGCCCCGATATATATATATATATATATATATATATATATACACGTTCTCGGCTTGACTGATTTCTCAGAATCTAAACAACTATTTTGGTCGCTCTATGCATATTATATATATATATATATATATATATATATATATACACACACACACACACACATATATATATATGATCATCCGCAGACAGATCTGTTTCGCTGTATCACAGCTCATCAATACAGTTAGACATTCGATTGCTTCTAGCCAGGATTGATGATATATATATATATATATATATATATATATATATATATATGTGTGTGTGTGTGTGTGTGTGTGTGTGTGTGTGTGTGTGTGTAAATTTTTTATTTGCATCAAGAAAATATTTTATGTCATAATGTATTTTTTGGGAGAGTTCTGTTACATCATTATATTACTTAGTCCCTGCTGTGGACACCTACTCGGACATATTCTAAACAGACAGTAACTAGAAATTTTCAGTTGGCCTCTTTCTCTTATATATAAGTGTCCTTTGTAATTCCGTCTTTGTGAAAAAAATGTTTTTGATTAAATGTGCCTCCATAAAATTCTCAACCGCTTTAAGTAGAACCGCATTATTGTTGCCTCACGGATCTTCTTTACGAGTGAGGTAAATTGTACACCATTAATATATAAAAACACCGATATTACAAAGCAGTATTCTTTTTTTGTAACTAAAGTTTTTTCCTGATTCTGAATACTGTGCTTAGCTTCTGGAAAGTATTTTTCGCTATTCTTTTATGCCTTCGAACATTGGTGTCTTCATTTAAACACTTTTTTTTTGCTTGATTTTCGTACCTCTAATTTGTAGTATGCCCCCCGAGCTTTTCTTTTAGTTAAGTACCATATAAAAATGTATTCTATCTACTTACAATTAATGCTTAGTCTCTTCTTCACTCTTTCGTTTACTACATCTGTAAAGGTGCCTGCAATTTCGCTTTATGTCTGTTACGAACACTAAGTCATCTGCATATGTTACATACTTAACGTGGCCGACAATCCTGTTAACACTTCTAATTCTCTAAGGATTGCCTCACAGTAAATGTTGAATAAATCAGGTAAGAAGACACAACCTTGCTTTACGCCAATTTCTATTTTGTGTACTACTCAATATTTCAGTTTGACTATTGAATCAAATGCGCAGATATAAAAATAATATTTCTTCTATTGTTATTATACTTTACATAGAAGAGTTTATCATTATATCTTAATTTCTGAAGCCATAATATGATAAATGTTTTTTTCTTTCTGTACACGAAAAATATCTTCCTTTAAAATATTTAACTTCGCCAAGATTCATATTAAATTCCAAAATGAAAATATTCATGATGTACATGCAAATGAAACTGTACGAACTGCAGGTATGTAGTATACAACACTTCACTCAATAAGTCCCGGGCCTTATATATATATATAAAACGACACTAATGAAAAAATAACATTCTGGGTACCTCGCGGTGGTGTAATGGATAGCAAACTTGACTCACTTATACCATTACAGTTGAATAGTGAGTTCGATGCTCACTGTGTCTCTCATACATTCGGCCTTGTGTCACATCTAAGCTGTGCTTAGAAAATCACCACTAATAAAAAAAATTCATATAATTTATGAAGTACTAAACTTAAATTGTTCGTGATAAAATTTGGGCTCAATCGGACAACTTGTTTACAATTACAGTTATTTAATTGAAGCTACTGTTGCAAATTTTCAAAACAATGGAAAAATTTGATTTCCGTGAGTTGATAAAGCATTACTTTCTGATAAGAAAAATACTGTTCAAGCAAATCAATGACTTGATAAATGTTATTCGGACTCCGCTCCATCGGAAACAACGGCTTGGAGGTGTTATGCTGACTTTAAACGCGGTCGTACAGACACAAATGATGCTGAATGCTCAGGTCGCGTAAAACCGGTAAGAAATCTAGGAACCCCTTTTAACCAATCCTAAATTGAAGATGCGTTGTATAGCAGAGGAGTAAAACATATCGGACGGCAGTGTATTCACTATTTTGTATGAGAAAACTGTGTTCAAAGTGGGTGCTGCGTTTGCTCACAGTCGATCAAAAACAACAATGGGTCGTTGTTTGCAAATGTTTCAACGCAACAACAAGAAGTTTTGAGTAAATATGTGATAATGGATGAAACATGGATTCACCACTTCACTCCGGAGTCAAATTAGCAGTCAACTGCGTAGACAACAGCAGGTGAAATACGTTCAAATAGACCAGACGCACACATCAACGCGCAAGGAATTAGCCTCCGTATTTTGGATGCGCAAGGTATTTTGTTCATTGATTACCTTGAGAAAGAAAGAACCATTAATCGCGAATTTCATAAAGCATTATTAATGTGTTTAAAGAAAGAAATTCCCACCAGAACGGCTACAATGTAGAAGAAAAAGTGATCTTTCACCAAAACAACACACCGTCTCACAAGTTGATCACACTGATGTCAAAACTACACGAATTGCACTTCAACTTCTCTCTGCATCCACCCTATTCCACAGATCTAGCCCCAGCGACTACTGGCTGTTTGCAGACCTCAACAGAAGGTTCCCAGGAAAAGAGATTTGGCTCCACTGAAGAAGTGATATCGGAAATTGAGGCGTATTTTTAAGCCAAACAAAAAAGGCATCGAATTTTTAGAGAAACATTGGCATTAGTGTATCACCTTAGAAGACTATGTTGAGGAATAAAGTCATATTTTGCCTAATAGTTGATGTTTTATTAGTTAGGCCTGGGAGTTATGGAGTGATATGTTATCCCCTCATAGGTTGGATCTGAGGGTATACCTAATAGTAACCAGGTATATATCTGCGCTGTGACTAGATGCCACTAACTGCCATGAATATATAAACACGTGGTCAACCCAGAGAGGTCAACAATGAACTCATATAGACCAGATTAGTTAACAGTTAGATATATAAACCCCTGCGCTAAGTTAATAAAAGAATCTCCTACTTCTTGTCGAGAATGTAGAATCCACGTTCAGAGAAAAACCTTAGTCATATAATCATTTGCTGATAGTAATTGGTGAAATACGGAGATTGTTTTAATAATTTCAACACAAGCAAGACAATAAAGTCACTAAGACAAAAGGAATTAATGAATGTGAAAAAATAAGAAATATAAAACTATTAAGAAGAGAGAACATTTAATTTAGAATTTTTCTAGATTTAGCAACTATCCGTTCGTTCATTGAATATTGCTGTCATATCTGGTCGAGTGCTCCTCCTATCTACCTGGGTGTCCTTGACCAAATCCAACGAGGAATCTGTAATGGGATCAATCCCGACTTGGCAGCTAGAATACAGTCGCTTTCTCACCGACGTAATGTGACTTCCCTGTGACTTTTTTACAAATACTTTCATGGCTTCTGCTCCGATGAACATAGCTTACTGGTAACCCCTATATATGAATTTCCTCGTGACATAATATTAGCAACTAGATAAGCATCTAGATTAGAACAAGATTAGCAACTAGATTAGCATCTAGATTAGAACAAGATTAGCAACCAGATTAGCATCTAGATTAGAACAAGATTAGCAACTAGATTAGCATCTAGATTAGAACAAGATTAGCAACTAGATTAGCATCTACATTAGAACAAGATTAGCAACTATATTAGCATCTACATTAGGACAAGATTAGCAACTAGATTAGCATCTCCATTAGAACAAGATTAGCAAATAGATTAGCATCTAGATTAGAGCAAGATTAGCAACTAGATTAGCATCTAGATTAGAACAAGATTAGCAACTAGATTAGCATTCTAGATTAGAACAAGATTAGCAACTAGATTAGCATCTACATTAGAACAAGATTAGCAACTAGATTAGCAACTAGGTTAGCATCTAGATTAGAACAAGATTAGCAAGTAGGTCCCACCATTTTACTGTGAATCCGATAAATTGTAAACTCCAATTTTACTTCCATCAGCTTCTATTCTCGCGCTTCCCGCCTGTGGAATTCCCTTCCGCATATTTGCTTTCCTGACAGCTACAATTTTCAAGAATTCAAATGTAAAGTCAATAGTCACCTCCTGTCTCACTAACTTACATCCTCTTTCTCATACGTTTTTCTACGTCCACCACACTCTCATCGATATTCTCTTCCTTCTCATACTCTCTTCCTGACACCCTCTGTAACCTGTCATTCTTTCTCATAACATTCCTCTTATGTAACCCCCTCCCTGAACACCAGTGACATTAAAATGCCTTGCTTGGGGCCACACGATTAATAAAAAGAATCATTTCAACTGTAAAACGATTATGCATTTCTGGTAGTCTATTACTGCATTTAAATTAATAAGTTGTAGGTACATATAAAAAAAATACTGTGGATGTAGAGCGAAATTACGTGACAGTGGTGGGAAAAATATTTGAATCCAAATTACTATGTCAGAAACAATGGCATTGCACATTCTTCTTTGGATTTTATCGTGAATTTAAAATTATTTCTTAGGAGTACAAATTGTGGCACCAATATCGATTCCATAGACAGATTGTCAGTTAAATGCCATACGTGATACACGCTTCGGTCATCGTATATCGAAAGAGACTTGAAGAACTGGGCAGAAGATTTTCCCGCAATAGGTTGCCGATACTTTCTGCTGTATACTATTTCTCAACCAAGGCTATAGAACCCAATCTATCGTGCTATTTACCTCATAGTTGGAAGGAGATGCGACGGATATGTATCTGCATGTAAGTAAATGCAACAAATGAAACTGAAATTTGCACTCGGCTCTCTGATTTCTCGTTCCGAGCCGATATCCACAGAACTACAACGCACATCCCAAAGCCATATAACCCCTTGCTGATAGGAAATAGAATAGGAGACTTGTGAATTTGTAAGATAGATTTTGACGAGAGAAATTGAAAGACAATGAGTTGAATTTCATAGCAGTATATCTCGCAGTTGATTTATATAATCTTTCAATTTCATATTAGCGGAAAATGTTACTCGAGAGGTCTCTGTGCGTCATTATCCTGGAGGTTGCAATCAGTTATGTTGATAAGAGGTACAAAATGTTCTTTTGACGAATTGTTTTAGGGGTGTTTAAGTTATGAAGCCGTTCCTTGCCTCATTAAACAACAGGGTAGCTCAATTTTTTTATCAGCTGCCAGTTTAACATTATCGAGTCGAACAGATTTACGTTTAAGACAGGAGTAAAGAGTCTTGTCATTAATATAGGTATGATTTGAGAAGAATAATGATACGCAACAGGGGATTTAATATTCTTTTTTATTTGCTAGTTCTAAACATTTTGGTACTTCCGGTTTATCTCACGGCCAATTTAACAAGTGTTCATTTAAGCAAAAACAGTCAGTTGGGAGGCCAAAACTGAGCGATGTTGGAAAGAATTCGAAGAAAGGGATCAGCACCTTGCAGCCTCTGCCACTACATAAACTCACAGAGGTAGGAGTCCAGCATTGTTTGGTGAATGCTGTTCTGTCGCTTATTCTTAAACTTGGCAGCCCTCCACATTCGTTCGATTTGTTGCGTGTAGGCGTCCGTTTGGGAATCAATAAAATTCAAGATGTGGTTCACTGTGGGATGGGTAAAATCATTTCTTACTTGATTGTATCCTTTCCACCAGTTCTGTGATTACTGTGGAGCCAGGTCGAACCGACTGCAATAATTACAGGTGTCAGTGTTGCTGCACTCCGGTTTGGTATTGTATACAAGTAACATTCTTTTGTCTCACAACACATTCCACCAAATTCCCAAACTGTGTGGTGTTCATGTTTTATTGTTTTATATTTAATATTCACAAATTTATTTAATTTTTTGGTACTTCATGTTTTTTGTACAAAATTGGCGGGAAGATAACCCGGAAGTACCATTTTTTCCCGTAAACATGCCCAAATAATTTTCTTTTCATCATGTCATTGCTCCGACTTTCCAACTTTTAACTTATCTTATATAGAGTTTGATTTTATATAGTTTCTATAATTTATATAGTTTCTATAATTTATATAGTTTCTATAATTTCTTTTTTTAATATTTTCTATTGAAAATAAAGTTCGACTTTACTGAAACGCATCTTATTTTGTTTTCAAATAAAAGATTTTAGAATGAAGAATCCTCTTCCACATGAAACAGACGATGCCACAAATAAAAGATTTTAGAAGTATGCTTTTTTAAATACCGAACGAATAGTTCACAAAGTTGCATGAAGAGAGAAAAAATATATAATAAAGATATGATTAAAAAGTGATGGAAACATTTTAGAGCAATAAACTTTCCAGTAAAATTTGAGTGAGAATTATCATGGAAACCAAAAGTGTATACATGCTGCCATTTACATGGATAATAATGATCTCCGTAGGCCTTCCATACTTTCATTTGTTTGATCAATGTTTTCTTATTTACGGCCCATTTTGTCCCTATTTCTTGTTTTTGGGAATTGATTCGAACTTCTCAAGTTTGTTTTGCAGTTTTCATTTGCTTCTATTGTCTCCTTGCGTAATACATTTACCTAACTTTCTCTCCTCATTATGGTTTCTCAAAATTCCCTGTTTTTTCGTAGCAGTTCATATGCTACTTAAAACTTCCTTATTTGTCATATACTTTTCCGTGGCTATCTCGGTCAACTTTAGACTAACTGATTTTTTTCTTTGGCTGATTAAATCTGTCTGAATTATTTATAATCGTAATATCTTTAGATTGTAAAAATTATTTTTTGTAATAATGCATTAAAATTCTTTCAGAATAACAATGATTTCTTCAAGATACAAGTTCTGACAAATATTATCTCCAAAGACATAGCACACTAACAAATGCTTAATGGTAATCTATCCAAGCTGTGCTGAAACTTTTATTATTTTTTCTGCAATTTTTCGGGATCATTTTATTTATTATTAGTTGACTTTTATTACTATTATAATTATTTTCATCCTCATTATAGTTCGATTTCTGTTATGGCCCTTCTATCTACCTAGTCTGCGATAAAATGTAAGACAGGTAGTGGTGTGTTATTATTGCTATATTACATGATTTGTTTTTATGACTTACATAACATCATCAGCGTAACATAAACAATGTATTTTTTAGTGTCGTCTGTACTTATTAAGACAATTTTTTGTATTTCCCTGCAGCTGAGATTTTCATGATTTTTTTCTGTATTATATTGTTTTCTTTTTTTTAATTATTCCAAGCGCATCTATTTCTGTTTTTCAATTTTCGCATTTTTGTTATCATTATTATAGTAAATATTATCTTCTGCTTACTACTCAGTACAATTCCATATCAATCCAATATTAACCTATGCATAAGTTAAAGACAGGTAGTAAATATATGTATTATGGTTGCCCAGAATTTGATGTTAAATGGTATTTAAAATGAACGTCTCTTTTTACATTGATAATATTCTCCTGAGAGGAAGGTCTGTTCTATATATTAATTTCTTTTAAACAGATCCCGCCAGGCATCTAGTTAATATTACTGTCTGTACCATTTTGGATCTTACCCAGTGCATCGGTTATTATAGGAATGACAGTATATATAAGAGACAAACATTTTTCAATTTCAATATCAAAACCTTTACATTTAATTATTTTGTCATTCTTTTTTAATTTTATCTGATAAAATTCCTATATCTCCGTGAAAGCAATTTATTTTGGTCTAGTCACTTATGTCTGGTCTCACTTTTTATTTATCTTACAATATGAATTCGATAATGATCATTCTTACTCTATAAATATAACAAATTATAGACGTTATATGTGTGAGTGGTGCAGTCGAATGGGAAACTGGAGAGATGAGTTCGAATTCCAGTTGAATTCATTGCTATCACTTACGCACAAATACTTTTGGAAATGTATTAATATGTCAGTTCTCCATCCAGCTATGCGTTAAATAGCATGGCAGATTAAGTTCTGTAGCCTTGGCTGACAGTCAGTCTGTTGAAGACTGTAATGGTAACTTACTGCAGGAAAATATTCTGCCAAGTCAATCATGTCTATTTCAAGACATGATTACCCAAGTGTATCTCTCGTATGGTCCATAACTAACTGCTGAATAGGAATGTCATAAAGAATAAGCAATTTCTTAAATACTGTGACTTTGAAGTTTATACAATTTTTTCAGCACTTATTATTATTATTATTACTATTATTATTATTATTTTGCTAATACTGCTAATAATAATACTATTAATATGTTGCTTTTCTTTAATTTAGGGTGTGTATTTGGCATTAGGCGAGGAGTCAAAAGAGCAAAAGTATTACAAATTGTATTAGAAAACTGTTAAAAAATAAAACGTACAAATGACTTAAGAAGGTGGATCAAAAGAACAAAAAAGCAACAAATGGTATTAGGATATTGTTAAAACAAATTAGCTACAAATGGTATTAAGCGAGGGATCAAAAGCTTCAAATAAAATAAGGCGAGGGATCGAAAGAACAAAAGAGCTACAAATGACATTAGAAGATTGATCAAAAGAACAGCAGTGCCATAGATATCAAATGTGCTATGGCATTAAGACAGGCTTTAAAAGAACAAATAACCGCAAATGATATTAGAAACGTTAGCAAAGATTTAAAAGAAAAAAAAAATAGCTACATATCGCATTTGGAGCCAGGTCAAATAAAAAAAGATGATGGATTAAAAAGAACCAAGTTATACAAATGGCATTGGAACAGATACAAAATGGACTAAAGTTTTATAAATATCATTACAAGAGGCATCAAGAGAACAAAATAGCTAGAAGTAATATTAAAAGATCTAAAGAGCTTTAATTGAAATTAGGAGAGATCGCAACAGACCAAAAATGCTACAAATATCTTAGAAGAATGACAAAAGGAACAAACAAGTTACAAATGTCATTAGCAAAAGAATGACAGGAAGCCCTCGTTAGCCTATGTTCTGAAGGGACACGGTTAATAGAATAATACTTAGTGAGTTCCCCATTAAATACACTAGATTCCTCTGTTTGTACTAATCTATATTAATAAATTGTAATCATCTAATTTTTTTGTTGATTGCATTTAGATTTACAATATGAGTATACCATCCTTTCCCGACTTAACGAGACGCGTCTTCATTGAAAAATGGGTATTATTTGTTGATTGGTTCTGTTTTGAGCTGAGATATTTTCGGGCACATGTTAAACAGGTTAATATTGCCGCAAAATTGTTGTCACCTTCATGAAACCAACAACAGCAACTGTCTGGCTATATTTACATCCTGACTATTGAGGATCTTTGTTGACGGTAGTGAGAAGAAAGAAGACATTATTGAAGGAAAGAACGACTAAAAGAAAGAATAATGAATGAAAAAGAGGGATAAAAATGGTGTAAAGTGACCATAAGAAGATAAGGAAAAGAAATATGAAATAAAGGGAAATGAGCGAAAGTAATTGTGAGAGTAAGACAGATTATGAAGAAGTAGAAGTAATAAGAAGCTTATATATATATATATATATATATATATATATATATATATGTGTGTGTGTGTGTGTGTGTGTGTGTGTTTAAGAGAGAGAAGAAGAGAGAAAGTCATAGAAGGAAAGAGGATGAAATTAGTGAGAAATTAAGTGGAGATTAATTCTCTAAAAGTAGGAAATCAAGGAAAGAATAGCGGTAACAAAGAGAGATAGAACAAAAGAATGAACAAAAAAGAAAGAAAAGACAGAGTGAAAGAAAGAAAGAAAGAAAGAAAGAAAGAAAGAGAGAAAGAAAGGGATGTAAAATAACAAAAATGAGCAAAAATCAAAAGAAAAATTTATAGTAAGAGAGAGAGAGTGAGAGAGAGAGAGTGAGAGAGAGATAGTCATAGAAAGGGAAAGAGGATGAAATAAGTCAGAAATTAAGAGAAGATTAATTCTCTAAAAATAGAAAACAAAAGAAAACATGAAATCAAAGAAAGAATGACGGTAAGAAAGAGAGAGAGAGAGAGAGAGATCGAACGAAAGTATGAACAAAAGAAAAAAAGAAAAGAAAGAATGAAATAAAGAAAGAGATTTAAAATAACAAAAATAATTAAAACTCAAAAGAAAAATTTATAGAAAGAGAGAGAGAATGAATGAGAGATGATTATTATGACGAAAGAGGATACGAAATGAAAAAGAGAACAAAAAGTTGGAATAGATGTAAATGAAACGAAAGGAAAAAGGAAGAAAAAAAGAGAAAGAAAAGAAAGAGCGACAGAGTGAAAGAAAGAAAAAGAGAGTATGAAAAAAAGAGCGAGAAAGAAAGAAACAAAGAAAGAAAGAAAAAAAGAGAAAAGGAAAAAGAAAGACGTGAATAAGAAAAAGGGAAACATAAAAAGAAAGAAGTAATGAAAGAGAAAAATAAAATAAAAAAAGAAATCATGAAAGGAAGAAGTAGAGAAAGAATGATAGATCAAAAGAAATAAAGAAATAGCATAAGAAAGAAAGAAAGAAAGAAAGAAAGAGTGTGAGTGATGAATTTTAGAAAGGAAAGTGACAAAAAGAAAGGAAGAGAAATTTTCATTGAATGTAACAAAAACAGAGTGAACAAGAGAGCAATAGAATGTAGTAAAGAAAGAAAAAGATTTCAACAAAAGTCAATAAGCAACAGCAATCTTCTCCTGAAGATGGATCCTCTCTACTTCTGTCTATTCAAGACAATGTACAATCGCATACCGGTAGCGTTGGTGGCTTTGGGAATGCTCATCGATTTTTCGATCATAAGATTGGCTGAGTGTACTTTCCATGGCATAATGAAAGTCGACATGGTGTGCAGAAGAAAGACAGAAAGAATAGCCAAAAGTTGAGTTTAGACTTGGAGAGGCTGAGGAGACAAGGAGACAGACAGATTGTAGACTAGGAAACGGTGCGAATTTTCCACGTGTCAGCGCTTCCGGGCCATCATTTACTAATATAGAAGCTGAACACAGCCGAAACAATTAACCGATGCCGGGACAGTCTTTGGTAAACCTTTTGTTCACATCTTTTCTCTCTGATAGCTGAAATAGGCTGTCAGGAATATCCACAATTTCTCATCTACATCTTTTGCCTTCTTGCAGAAGATGTAGGCATTGATATTTGTGGAAATGTCACTAAAGTTCGACTAAATGAATTTTGATTTATTTCATTTGGTATTATAGCTTTTACCGGCAGTAAAATAAATTGACAGATTAATCTGGTTGTTTTTAAGTGGAATGCAACCTTAAAATAGTTGTTTTACTTACGAAAACAGGGGCGCATTATTTTGAGTATGTTTTTTTCGTACTTCAACATTTTCGCGAAGAAATTATCCAGCGTTTCTGATAATATACGATTTATTTGTTTTGTATATATATATATATATATATATATATATATATATATATATATATATATATTCCTAACTACTTTCAACCTGTTTCCGAGAACATCTTCAGGAGTGTAAGTTGTAGTAACAAAAACTAACCGCATAACTGTGTTGCTAAAAATTACTGTAATCTTTTCTTTTTACTAAAAAATTTGGAGATAAGGTCCTCAGCCCAGAACAAAGACAAACCCCCATATAATGATATGTCCGCACATTCTTTGTTTTTTAGTGATCAATTTTAATAATTATGGTAGACTTTTAAATGTACAATCGAATATACAATCCAAACATTATTTTACAAATATTTGAAAATGATTCGGTTAGAGAAGCTGCTCTTGAAGTACCCTCTATACAGTATCTTCGGATACAGGAGCTGCTCTTAAAGTAGCCTATATAAGATTTACGACATTTTAGGGACACCTGACGTGTGCGGATACATGGATCGTTCTTCAGGGCCAGGCGTACAAGAGGATCTCGATCTTCCTCTATCCCTAGATTGTGATGCCAGGGATACTGTCTCAGCAACGCGCCTATCAGCATCGGCAGGTCTGATGACGCAGCTGCTTTTAGTCTAGAAATCCAATGTGATAAAGCCGTGCAGCCCCGTGTCCATTACCATTCCCTTAGCCCTATGTAAATGTATTCATAATATGAGTATCTTACTATTGTTAAACGGGATACTTCTTTAGGTGTTTCGCTACTATCGGCGTTAAACGTTAAAGACAGACTAGTCACAAATGTACACGAATAATTTCCGGATGCTCACTTTGCTGGGAATCTCTTGGGTCGACTGACGAAATAAATCACTTGACTCTTTCTTAATTTAATGAATGTTCAAAGTTCTGTTAACCTAATAAAACACTCACAATTCTTATGATTTTCAAGTATTTTCTTGTTTGTATTATATTATTCTTAATATCTTGGTACTATTTCAAATTATCGTTCTCATTTTCGTTGATATAGACGTTATTATAGACACAACGTTTCGACCAAGTACGCTATGTTGGTGTAGTAGATGTAGCCGTTGTAGCCGTTTGTTATAAATGTGTTAATATCATCTAGTGGTCATGAGTTTGATCCTAGGATCTCGTTGTGACGCACCAATTTCAACAAGAAACAACAGTAATTGATTTCGCTGGATATATCACAATAATCAATATAATCCATATCCAATCAATGGACAGCTGATAATGAGCAAAGAGTTCTTGGTCGAAACGCTGTGTCTGTAATAACATATGTATCAACCAACACGAGAACAATAGTTCGAATTAATACCAAAATGTTGAAAATTACTCATCTCAGAAATAAATATTTGGATTAATTCTTAAGTTAATAATTATATAAGCTCATAGTGAGTTCTACAACAATAAAAAAATCCACAGAAATATTAGAGCTTATATTTAACAAAATATTGCAATAATATTCATAAATATGAATGCTGGTCGATATTTAAAGAAGTCAACTAAATGGTGCATTGGATATGGGCTCGAAACGAGAAATAAAAGCCGAATTCGAATTCCAGCTGAATACTTGAATTCATTTACACGCAAATCCGCTTAGGAAAGGTTAGTATCCGTTGTTCTTTCTCTAGCTATGGGAATCAGACTATTCTATAGCCTTGGTTGGCAACTAAGCTCGCACACAAAATAATAGCATCCTACTGCGGAAAAATCTTCTGCCTAGTCAATCATGTTTCTTTCGAGACATGATCGTTCTAGCGTGGATGCCACTTAACTGACTCAATATTTAAAAGATATTCACAAAAATCGTTTAACCTTTCTTTCCTTTTCGAAAGGAATCATATAGTCTCTCTGACATGTCTTTCGGCCCAATCAAAACGGAATAGTTGATTACATATGAAGTACTAAGCAAGGGAGGGACACGCGGAATCATAATTTAACTTTTTATAAACAGAGTAAGAAATGTATGACATTTATTTTAATGCAAAATTTGGGAGATTTCTTTTCAATTATGTGCTCCAGGAGATGAATTTTTCAATGCCTCGAGAATTTATATTTTTTAATTTGTTTTTATTTATTTAAGCATTCATGAGAAGAGTAAAAAAAATTTTTTAAATAATTGTTTTTACTTTTGGGAGATGTTTAGATTTTCATTTTTTTCTCGGTTGAAAATATGTTTTAAGAAACAGCCTGTCGATTCGAAATTCTTCAGAGATATTATCCGAAATCAAACTGCTGCAAGCAGATGCAAAATCATTAGCAATATTTTAGGAAGGGAGACAGTTCATATATATATATATATATATATATATATATATGTGTGTGTGTGTGTGTGTGTGTGTGTGTGTGTGTGTGTGTGATAATGTTTAGAGGCGAGGCTGTTGTTTTTTTATTGGTTTTACTGATAAAATTTATTTTGCTAAGCAGATTTTTTTTATCATAAAATGTTCGATATTGGGGTGGAGATAGAGCGTTGATAGGTGGAAAGGGTTTGTCTTTTTAGCTGAACATGAATCTGCTCAGTTAAGATGACAATCTCTTTGTACTTATATATATATATATATATATATATATACATAGATAGATAGATAGATAGATAGATAGATAGATAGATAGATAGATAGATAGACAGACATTATCGGTTATAATAAGACCATACAGCAACTTAAAATCAATTCAGAGCATTTATAGATATATAGCTATTATTTTTGTTATAATAATGCCATACGGTTTTTTTTAAAGCTATTAAGTTTCGGTGTTCAATACACCATGATCAGGCAGATGCAGTCAACGATGAACACCAAAAATTAATAGCTTTTGAGTTGCAATACGCCATTATTATAACAAAACTAATTATTATATATATAAAAATGCTCTACATCTGTATTGAGCACTTTTTATAAAAAGTAACTATTAAATTGTGCGATATCTGTTAATTAGTTTAAAGCCACTTATATTTTATATATATAAGGTATAGCATGACTTGGAGTTTCATACACTATACGATCGTCAATTGAATGTTTGATTCGTGCGCTGTTCACGATAGTTATTTCTTATAAATTTGTTATCAATTTTTTAATTGCATCATTTAGTTTTGCTTGGGTTAATATTTAAACATGAAATTAGAAAGTAAGATCATAAAATTTAAATAACCTTCCGCAAAAAGTAATGTTTACTGATTCGCAGCTCATCAATACCGTTAGACATCCAATTGCTTCTGGCTAAAATTGAAACCTAAGCGAATAGACATCAGTCGGCGATTCTAACATATAAGCTATGAGCGCTCGGTAGAGGAAGAGGGGATTTTAGCATTTTATATACACAATGTGAACACACGCCAGTAGCTGAGAGTATTCAAATTCGTTACTAAATTAACAATGCGTAGATTCGTGAGTAGCTACTGTTTTTAAAGTCAGCCATTTCTACAAAGTGCATAATCGGCGGGCGAGAGCGTTAATAATCATCCGAAGACAGCTCTGTTTCACTGTATCACAGCTCATCATTGCAATAAGACCTCCAAATTTGAGTAGATTTATTAATAAAAGGAATTGTCGCACGAATCTCTTTTGGTAGAGAGTTTAATATCGTGGTAGAGACAGAGCGTTTATAGGTTTAATGCAAAGAATTTGTCATTTTAACTGAGTAAGTTCACGCCGACTTCAAAGTTTCATGAAGACACCGTTATGATATCTTCTCTTTTCGGGGCTTTTTTTTCTTCTTTCTTTTTTGATTTTTTTTTAAAAGAAAAGAAAAACTGCCCTGACTAGTGAATACATCATAACAGGATATATATATGTATATATCTCCAGAAGATGACTAAAGGTTTTGCGATTATATTATATTTTATTATAAACAGGGCTTAATATAATGTATATTGTTGAGCTTAATATAATCATATATTTATAATTATTTGTGCATTGTGACACTGAAATTTTTATGTTTGGAGATTCTGTTGGATGTTGGTTCTGCGAAAGATTTACCTTTAAATGTAAATCCTTCGCAGAACCAACATCCAACATTGCCTGAATAAGAGAATCTATCTCGAAACATCGAAATTTCTGTGTTGCAATGCAGAATTAATTCATAATCATATATATATATATATATATATATATATATATATATATATATGAGGGGGTGAAAAGTGTAGTATATAAATATAAATATCAATATATATATATATTCAATTTGTTATATATATTATATTATTTATATATTATATAAGCGTGGTACTTTTTTGAAAGAGCTCAACATCAGTGATAGTGCTGGCATATTCATATAGATAGGTGTGGTTCTTTGACCCTGGGTTTCACGCTCTTGCGATCGTCAGACAATCTGACAAACCCACGGTCACAAACTCACATCTATCTATCTATCTATCTATCTATCTATCTATCTATCTATCTATCTATAATCAGGTTATTACATAAATATTTTAGTTACACGCCTATGCAAGTACAAGAACTGTTTAGAAACTCTTTCTTTTTGAAGAGTTGCTATTTTTGTCTTGGTTTCTTTGGCTATTCGTATTATATGACATTCCCAGAAAAGATGCTAAATTTCATAAAAGACTGATAATGATACCATGTGAATTAGCTTGTAACGGTCATTTTGACGATGCTGATAAAAGATTATAAATACAAACGCATAAATCCATGTAAGTATGAATATTAACAAGTGGACGATAATTCACCACGTGTGAGTCAAAATAAATTCTTTTCAAACTTACATGCGCCGTAGGCAGTGGTGAGGCAATCATCCGAGAGATTGCTATACACAATTATATGGACTCTCACGGATGAATCGTCACGTAACTTTGCACAAATGCGTATGCACAACGATCTATTCTCGTGAGACAGATTTACGACAAGGAAACTAAGTAGAATGATCATGGCATTATCTCCTTCAGAGACAATTATAAAATTAATAGAAGTTAAATGAAGCATTTTCAAAGAGTACCCAGGTGGAAGACGAAAAATCTCTATTGCCGATGAGGTCATTTCACTTTATAATAGATTTTACTATACTAAATAACGTCTAATGTCAGGCCACTCTACGAATGCTTTTGATACCATTTAAAAATACACATTTACCTCTAAGCAAGACAATAAAGCCTCTAAGTCGCAAGAGGTACAATACGTGCAAAAGCATTTGAGAAAAAAAAGAAGAGATATTATTACGAAAAAGAACCAATACAAAGGGTAGGAATTAAGAAGACTGAAGAAACGATAAGCATTTACAGTTTTGAAAATCAAAATTGATGACAGCGCAAATGATAGAAGTTGAGTTCTATAATAACAAAAGATATCCCGAGCCTGAAGTCAAGTAGTCTATGAGCGATCCCTTGTATCACGCTTCACGGGGTGTTTGAAATTCGACGGCGACAGCAAAATCCCGCCTGCCACGGATGTCAAATCGGGTGGCTTGTTCGTGAACGCCGCCGCGTTCAAAGCGACAACAGCTAAAGGAACGTGGCAACGATGAGCACCACCGCAAACCCCAACAACCGCAGCCGCCCCTATTGACAACGACGCCAGCTATGACAGGCTCCGGTGGAACACCTTTCATAATACTGTGACGGTACCAGTCACAGTTCCGGTTCAGACGGTTTCAGCCGTTATTTCGCAGAGGCAGCGTGGCACCGCCGCTCGTTAGAGCTAGCACGCGAACCGTTGATCCGATCCCGCAGGTTCCTCACGTACTGGACGGGATAACCGTGGTCACGGCCGATGGAACTAACCTGTAGCAACACGGTCTAACAAAGAACTTACGTTACATTTAACAATTTCAACTAGAAAATGATGAGAACTACCTCCCAAAAACAACTTAGTATTATTCGCCTCATGATCAAGTCATTGCTGATTAATCCGGTTCCTCGGGTTAATGTTTCTGGTGTAAACTGGGTCTGTAAATGCAACAGTTTTAAGAGCCAAACTTATTAATAAGAAGATTATTATTATTCATATATAATTGATTTCTGTCAAATACAATGAACTCCATAACAATGTAAACAGACAATCCAGTGATGATAAGGCAACACTTATCAGAGAGGTTTCCTTGACTGAAATCTACTGAAATCTACTTGTTCCCTTCATTAGTCTTTCTGGTGGAGTGGATGGACAGACGCGCAACAGAATTAAAAAAAATATCCATCACACGGGCGGATGAAAACTTCCTGTAGGGTTACACAATTGGTATACTCAGTTCCATAGCTATGAATGCGGCTATTGTAGCGATGATAAAACTTCTCTGGACGGATGTCACCAGTCTGATCGGAGGGTTCTTCCTACAGCATCAACAGAAGATCGTTTCCATGATCAGGGAGATACTTCACGGTGGCGGACATTGGCAGCAGTTCGACCTAGAGAAGGATTGGCTCCACTAGTTCCACCTGTTATGGGATGATGATGATGATGATGATGATGAATTAGTATTAAAAATAAATTTGGTGAGAAAAGTGAAAGGAGTAACTTACAATAAATGATGTGGTGCAGAGATTTGAATGTACGTCCGAATAGCAAAAGAATCTTTTAAAATATTAAATAAAACAGCAATGGAGCATAGAATCAAAAAATTAAAGAAAAGAGTGTAGAAAATACCACTGACAGAACATACGAATAATAAGCAAGTTTCAAAGACAGTGGAAACTAAATAGACATTGACACTTGCGATCGTAAAGAAAACATTGAACTATTTGAAAGTCATACTTTCGAAAGATGGTTTAGAGAACTTTACACAAAAAGCAATATTGACAGTAGGCATGTATTGTCTCAATTTTGTGTGTCTGTGGCAAAGAAGGAGACAAAGATGAGTGGCAATGAGGCAAAACTTACTTAGGGATAAAAAAGATAGAAAGTTGTAGAAAGTCAAATTCTTCAAGTCCAAAAAGGATACGTCACATCAGAGAAAAAAATAATGAAACAATTGTGGTGCAGAATGACAAATCGGGAAGCCGAGTTCCAATTCCTATGGCAATTCCTCGAATTCACTTACGCATAAATACCCTTGGGAAAGGTATTAATGCGTCTCTTCCAGTTATGGGTTAAATAATAGGACCGGATTGGGTTCTATAGCCTTTGGTCGGCAATCAGTCTTCCGCAGAAAGCAATGGCAATCTAGTGCGGGATTATCATCTGCCCAGTCAGTCATGTCTCTTTCCAGACATGATAGGCTAAGCGTGTATCACGTATGGCATTTAACTGACTAACTGACCGCCCCGAAATAGCAAAACTTCAGCATTCAATTATGAAGATATGCTCGAAACATAATGAAAACATAGTTTTATCGTTATTATTAAGATGAAAGATTAAAGTCTTTGATCCTTTTTAGAACATACTAAATTCGGTTTAGTTATTTTGTTTTTCTTGCATCAGCGGATGTACTATATTTTGGCATAGCGTATTTGAACATTTTTTTGCATTGAAAAACTTTAGAAATTCTTTCAAAAATCAATTTTTTATGACTTATTCAAAATTAATAAAACTGTTTTAGAAAACTTTTTATTAGAAAATCTTATAATATATTTGTTACATGTCTTTCACCCACTTAATTAATTTTTGAAAACATGAGAAGTTCAACGTAATAATTTAGTGACTATATTATCTAAAAGCTAATGTTTTGAAGAATTTTAATAACTAATTTAATTGTTTTCAATTGGACCCCATCATATTAAAAAGCTGCTGTAAATTAACAAGTTAAAAAATGCAATCTAAGACATTATTTAATTAGATCAGCTTGCAATTATTTTTTATGAATAACATTCAGGACATATTCTTATAAGAATAAACTTCCGGTGAAAAATGAATTTACAAAATTTGTTTTCATCTTTTAAAATTTTAATTAGAATAATTTATAATATTTTCAAATCTTATAATTGCAGTTTTAATAGTATAATTCTTAGAAAAGATTCTTGTTAAGTATAAATCTCTATTTAGTCATCCAATAACGTAAAGCTTATTACAATCTAATAACACGAATATTTTAAAATCAATTTTGAATAATTTACCGATATTTATAAATATGGTAGCCCATACACGATACTATCAGAAAATAAAAGCGACAGCTACTGTAAATTAGAGCCAAAATTCTCTAAGTTTCAACAAAACGTTAGATTATGGAGAATATTTACTTAAATTTCTAACAGTACCGTGTACTTAAAATGTGTTCCCGTTATATTCATAAATTAATTTTTGAAGGTTAACGACCCCGTAAAACGGCATTAAATGAAAGTCAATTCATCGTAAGGCTGTTACAGTTATGTTAAAACCTGTAAACAAAAATAAACCAGTTAGCCTCGAGTTGAAAATGCATTTCTTGTATATTTTAAAATTAAAATAATAGTTGTTTTAAATCAGAATCTCTTCTGCGATCCATAATCATGGACTAAGCAAGTCTCCCTGAATGCAATACACTGCACCTTCTCAGCCTTACCCGTTCTTCCGACCTTAAGTGGAATCATTGCATTGAATTAAGCAGCTAAATCTATTGCTAGGAAGGCTGGGTCACAATGTCGGGCCAGGAAGTTTATTTTCCGCCTGAATCCATCTTGCAAAAATCAAGCATTCGACCGTGCATGGAATACTATTGTCATATCTCGACTCCAGCCACTTTCTCACCGTCGGGATTTGGCTTTTCTCTGTCTCTTTTATAAATATGTTAATGGCTTCTGCTCTGACGAACTTAAGTCACTGATGCCCTCTACACAAAAATTTACTCAGACAACCAGACTGGCATCAAGGTACCATCCTTTTACCGTTAGATTAACCAAATGCAGACTACGATTCTACTCCATCAGCTTCTTTTCACGCTCTTTCAGCCAGTGGAACGCCCTTCAATTATACTTGTTTTCTGACGGCTATAACCCCCCCAAGAATTTAAATGCAAAGTCAATTCCTATATCTGATCTACTTAAGTCTAGCTCTTTCCACATCACCCCGTGTATCCTGTTCTTTTCCTTTCTCTCTACCTTCGTAAATGTATTCACTCCTGTGTTCATATCCTTCTTTTGCCTGTTCTCTTTCTTCCCCTGTATCTGTATCTTCCCCTGTATCTGGTACGTCTTTGTTTTCACTCTTTTCCTCTCTGAAACTTTAACTCTCTTATGTAGCCCCCTGCACATCAGTGGCGTTAACGCCTTGCTTGGCGTTAAATGATTAAAAGAAATACTTTAAATCAACTAATATTCATCAAATTAAGATTCAGAAAAATATATTTTATTTTTTAAAGATTTTTTTAATAAAGAGATTTACATTTTTAAAATACTTTGCTAAAAATGGCACCAAAATCAAAAATTTTAAAATAAAAAAACAATTTCTTCCAATCGATTTAAATTAGTTTTGAAATAAGCATGATATTTCATTTTTTGCAAATATTTAATTTAATCTCCCAGCTTGAAATTAAAACTAAATTATAAACTTCAAGAAAGATTTTCCATTATTAAAAATTCAATTTAAACGTTACGTATCGTGTTTTTGTCGAGGTACCTAATCTAAGCTGACATTACTGAATTTTGACTTAAGTAACATCGACGAATCTCATAAAGTAATCTCATAATCTCTAACCAAACACGTGACACCATTCCTTACTTCACAAAATACTGAATGAAACTTTACGTGAGATTACAACTGTTTCCTGAAAAGACTGTCAGCCGAGAGACAGAAACAGAAGTAAGCAGGGGGAGAACACACAATAAACAGCAAATAAAGACAGTCATAAAAATCGAGATAATTAACAAACATCTTTAGCAAATTAGAAGACATATAGTTTATGAGTTGAAATATGGAGAAAAGAGAAAAATCAGCATAATAATATCATCTATTTATCTAGATATCGCTAAAACTCCGTCAATTCTGTCACAGCCTCTAAAATAGCCATACATTTACTGGTCGAAGGCAAATGTTGGGGGAAGCGCAAACAAGTGAGGTACAAGATATAATTAGTTTTATTAGGGTACGTAGCTTATTATGTAGAACCTGGAAGATGGTTAATGTCTATTAAATTGGCTTTATGTGAAACATAACCAAACTTCCTACAACGTACAGGATTTATCCAAAATTATCTGGCGAATTTGTAAAAGAATAAAAATATAACGTTTGTATGTTTAAATAGAAGTTTATTAATAGAACAAAATTACATGAATTGGTAGAAGTTAATGTTCAATGAGAAACGGTATTTAGAAGTTAAAGGTTCTCAAGAGTTCATAGTAGTCCTTGCAAGTGTGAATTTATGTGTACGTAGGCAGGGACGTATGTATGTATGTATGTATGTATGTATGTATGTGAGCGTTTATTGTTGGGTAGCATTGTCTTTGAAGTTATCACTCAGGGTGAATGGTGAAAAGGAGGGAGGTGAGAGAGAAAGATAGAGACAATAATATTGAGGTTTGTCAAGGGGCGTGGTAATTACGCTCGTCTCCCCCACCTTTTTTTTGGGCGACGTCGAGCTTGCTTCGGCTTTTATTTCCTTTATGGGGCTCGTTAAAGTAAGTTGAATATTCACTCCCGGATGTGATTCTGGCCTTTCTATTTCGTTTTAGATGTTTCCTAATATTTTATTGACCGAAAAACAATTTACATCGAGGTGTGAAATTTTGCGAATCTTGTGTGTGTTAAGCAAAGATTTTGTAAATTCGAGTAAATTCGTTTATTTTTAACAATGATATTCGCTGCATCTTTCTGTAATATCACATTTTAGTTGGTTCAAGTTTTTCCTTCATCTTGATATTATCCAGCATTCACTGCAATATTGAAGAACTGACATCACATGGCAATCCAATACTCTATTCTTTATTTTTAGCG
This sequence comes from Ascarosepion bandense, assembly GCA_037127315.1. Lineage (NCBI taxonomy): Eukaryota > Metazoa > Mollusca > Cephalopoda > Sepiida > Sepiidae > Ascarosepion > Ascarosepion bandense. Next base: position 998,390 of record JBBBDQ010000692.1, on the reverse strand, counting down.
AAATTGTTCTATTTCTTAATACTTTAATCAACTTCTGGAATGCTTCCTTCGCCATGCCAATTCGTCTTCTGATTACTGTGCCGCACATTCAGTCTTCTGTTAGAACAATTCCCATTGATTAGTTTGCGAAATTAAACGAAACGTTGAGTTTGTAAATCTCGACGAAAAATCTTAGCAATAACTAAAACAATTCTAAATATTGTGAAGATTTTTAAAAAAATCTGTGCAAAAAAAATTGTTGGATAATAAAAAGCAGAAGCAAAAATATATTCAACTCTAAATTTTAAAGAAAAATTTGATATATATATATATATTATTTAAATACTTAGTTTGTGAGTCATAATTAAATTAGACCAATACACGGCTGTATTAAAAAGTGGTCAATACAGTTATATTGTAGAACATTTGAATATTTTATTTTGGGACGAGTTATTAAGCAAACTAAGTTTCTACCATGTTGTGTAGATTCGCAATAACTGTTTTTACCGTTTTAGCATACAGTAAAATACGTGTTAGGGTCATAAAACCATGGATGAAAAAGTTATAACTTCTAAGTTCAAAAAATTCCCGTTACGTTGACGTGTTTTAAAAAACAGTAAAATCTCTTATTGCTAATCGGCTGAAGGTACCACACAAGAATATATATATATATATATAGAGAGAGAGAGAGAGAGAGAGAGAGAGTGAACGTACTGATGAGCTATGGTACAGCGAAACACATTTGTTTGCAGATAACTAATCTATATAAACAATTCATTTTGAATATATATATATATATATATATATATATATATATATATATATATATATATAATCAAAGTTGGAATCATTCTTCCACCGGAATGATTTCTGAAGCAATATAATTAAATTAGAATAATATATTATTAATGAAACAATTCTCTGCATACAGCACATTATAAGAAGAATCGGACATTTTCGTTAGCTGCTAATTACTTTTAATGGGAGATTATGAATTGTTATTGTGGATCTATCCATTTATTCGCCTTTCATATTGATGTCTGATGTGTATCGCAGTCTGTCAAATCTGTATTAATATTCAAAGATACGTGCGCACATATTTATGTAAGTATAATTAAATACTATCACGAAGTGAGCAACACGCCTATTGGTGGGCCTCAAATAAATAAATAAGATAGTGCATAATCCTGACTGTTGTCTACTTGTAAAACACATTTTACATGTAGACACCAGTCGGTCTTACGCACCAGTCTATACGGTAAGTTTTATTTATTTTCGATCGTGTTTCCATGTGTTATAACTACGTGCACTATTTACATTATACAGACTACACATTTATATTCATGTTCACGACGATTAGATAAAAAACGTTCGTTGAAGTAATCCAGTTCCTTGAGCCAAAAGAATTGTGAGTTCAGCATGTAACCACAGCAAAAGTAAACAAAAAGGAAAGAAAATAAATGAAACTAGCACATCCGGCAAGTGAATGGTATGTGGAACGAGAACAATTTGCTTTAATGGACAAAATAAAGTGTTCAGTTCGAAATTCAAAAATATGTCACCTAAAGTCGGTCGGAGACAATTACGGAAACGTCCTGAATATGACAATAATGATGAAGAAAACGCGCGAATAATGTAAATATTGTATAAATAAATAAAAGACAATTATTCTCCATTAACTTATATACTCGCACTTCCCGCTTGTGGAACTCCCTTCCATCTACGTGCTTTCCTGACGGTGATAACTTCCAAGAATTTAAATGAAATGGCAATTCCCATCTCTTATCCGCTTGACTCCAGTCCTTTCTACATCACCCCGTTTATCTTTTTCTTTTGCTTTCTCTCCACCTTCGCAACTGTCTTCACTCCCGTGTTCATATCCTTCTCTTGCTCTTTCTCTTTCACTCCCTGTAGTTGGTTCGTCTTTCTCTCCACTCTTCTCCTGACTAAAACTAACTCTCTTATGTATGATTGCTTGGGGTGAAATTATATATATATATATATATATATATATATATATATATATATATATATATATATACTGTTAAATATAAGAGACAATGAATGTCTATTATGTTTAATCATTAGCCGTTCTAAACGTCGTATTTTGACTTTAATTTCAGTTGACAATAAAGACAAAAATTCTCCAACATGTGGATAATTTTTTATGGTGGGTGTCACTGTATTACCGTCTTAATAATCTCTCTGAATTTGGTACATGTGAGCCGAAAGCTTAGAACTAAATTAATAAAAAAATAACCAAATGTTGGAGAATTTTTGTCTTATATTTAACAGCATATGTTTAGAAAATTATTTGCTGACTCGATACACTATATATATATATATATATATATATATATATATATATATATATACCTATTCATCTATTCCAAGAATATTACTTTCACGTATGATCTGGTGCTCGTTCTTTACATCTGAAGATTCTTGATAAAATCCAAAGAAAAAACAAATTTATTGGTTCAGGCCAAAACGTTTTGACTTCAGTCATTTCTCTACCGCTGTAAACTTGTTCTATGTGCCTTTTCCATAAATACTATCATAGTAATAGTTCTGATGAGCTCTTCACTTTGGTGCCGAAACTGTTTGAATTTAAGCACAGTGCAAGACCGGTAACCTTTCTCATCAATTTACAGTTGAAGTGGCCAAATAAAACCGTAAGTTCTATGTTGTAGTTTCTTTTCTCGCAAATATCGCTCGTCAAACTCTCTTCTGCCTCCATACTTTCCAGTTAACTTTAATCTTCAAAGACTTAAACGCAATATCAATTATTATTAATTTCTTTTATTATTGTTATTGCTCCTTAGTAATGTCTCTGTTTTCTAATTCTTTCACACACAGTAACCCCTTGAATCTTAGTAGTTCTACTACTTTGCACGGGTTGAATCCGATAAAAAAAAAGAGAAATTCGATCACGAATGAACGATTATTGATTAATAATAATAATAATAATAATAATAATAATACAATCGCACAAGAAAGTATATTAAATGGCTTGAGATATTTCACTATCATTTCATGTAATGTTTCGACTACGAAACACATAATTATATGCTAAATATTCGTTGTATTCATTTTCAGAACCTAGCAAAACCGATTCTTAATATTTTTCTCTCCTTTTATTCTCCCTAAATCTTTTGTTCCAAATAACTATTGTGTTTTTACAAGACATACATATTTCATGATTCTGAGTTTTGCTACCGTGAGACTAAAATTCGACATTAATAAACTAATCATGTTTGATAGTTATAAATTAGCGAGTTCGGCTAAAATAGACAAATACGCGCAAAGGGAGATTTATTCATGTCGCTCTCTTGCACGTTTGTTGTTTGATATTTTACATCTTAAAAATAAAACTACCTATGCACATCTCTTGACAATTTTCTATCCTGCTTTTTCATTATACTATCACCAAATTTCACTGGTTTCCCTTCTTTCGCAATATGTTGTAAATATTAAATACTTCAAGCTTTCATTCTTCATTATACGACAAAAATATATTAGTTCTTACTTTCAGATGATTTGCATAAATTCTCTTGTAACTTATAATTAGGAACCTTGGTAGGGTACGTTGATTTATGTAATAAAGAATATATATATATATATATATATATATATATATATATATATATATTCAGTTGGGTTGGTGTGAGTGTTTCTGACGATCACAAAAGCGTGAAACCCAGGGTCACTAACTCACACCAACCCAACTGAATATGTTAGCTCTACCACTGATATTGAGCGCTGTCAAATAAGTACCGCGCATATATAATATATATAAAATATAATATACATAACAAATTGCATATATATTGAAATATTTATATTTATATACATACACATTTTACACACAAATATATATATATATATATATATATATATATATATATATTTAAAGAGAGAGAGAGAGATGAGACATAGATAGATAGATAGATAGATAGATAGATAGATAGATAGATAGATAGATAGATAGATAGATAGTGGCAGACAGACAGACAGATAGACAGAATAATTTTTCTAACAATAATAATTTAAACAATATATATTTTGGTTTCACAAGCACTACATTATCGCGCTGATTATTTATCCGATTACTTAATTAAGTCATCTTAATTAAAGAAATCAGCCGAGGCGGACAAAACAACCTTACTACTGCTTTCGAAAAGAACCTCTACTCACTGGTGGAGACCTGTAAGTAATGGCTCGTAAATTTTAATGCTTCCAAAACGAAGCTGCTATCTTTTGAACACCATAGACAATCTTTCTTCCACGCCATCAACATGGATCACGCTAGTCTTCCTTAAAGCAATACATAGTGCCCTCTCGGCCTCAATCTCTCAGCTGAGCAGAAGTGGAACGACTTCATTGAATTATGCTAAATCACCTGCTAGGAAGGTCGGGTCCCTGTGTCAGTTTTTCTCTTCTGAATCCATCATGCACATATGCAAATCTACCATCCTCCCGTGCATTGAATACTGCTTTCATATCTGGCCGGGCGCCTCTGATGTTCATCTTGCGGTTCTCGACAAAATCCAAAGGAGAATCTGCAATGTAGTCGATCCTGACCTGGTGGTTCGACTCCAGTCTTTCTCTCAGTGACGGGTTGTAGCTTCTCTCTGTCACTTCTACAAATACTTTCACGGATTCTGCTCCGACGAGCTTTGCTCCTTGGTGCTACTCTCATGCACAAATTTACTCAATTACTAGACTAGCAACAAGGTCTCACCCGTTCGCTGTGAAAACAATCACAGCTTCTACTGTAGTAACCTCAAATTTTATTCTAGTAGCTTCTGTTCTCGCACATCCCGCAAGTCGAACTTCTTTCCGTATTTATGTTTCCCTGATAGCTACAGTTTCCAAAATTTTAAATGCAACGTCAACCGTCATCTCTTATCTCCTTAACTCTCATCCATCTTCTCACTTTACACTTTCCTCTCACGCAGCTCTATTTACACCAATGTACTCGTCCTCCACATACCTAATCTCCGAGACTTTCTGTGACCTGTACTCGTCTCTCTTCACTCTTCTACTATGTAACACCCTGCGCACCAGTAGCAAAAGTACTTTGTGGTAGGTGAGACGATTATATAAAATTGAATATAAACACCTAACACAAAAATAAATACGAAAATCAACATATCCTTACAAATAACTCAAAAGTAGTATATCAAATCAACAGTAAAACAAAACATTAACTAGATACATGTAGCATTAAAAAATTGATAAAATCTTTCCGAATATAGTAAATATCATGATAATATAATACCTAAAAATAAATATGTCATAAAAAGCAAAGAAGTGATATTTGAAAATGATGAATATAACGTAACATAAAAAATAATATAATAAAGAATTTTGCAGGCCGGAATTATTAAGTCATTACAAAAGTTATGCTTGAATAAATGTAAATATGAAAATTAAATAAAACTTCGTCCTTAACAAAATTCATATTGACAGATAGATAGATAGATAGATAGATAGATATTTCGTAAATATGGCAAAAAAAATTATTTAGCATTTCCACCCTTCTTGCATCCATCCGTTTGGTGGAAATAAGTAAGCACGAAAATATACCCAATGTAGCAAGACTTTTCGGCTTCTTCTTTAACCATTTTCAAGGTTTTAATTTTAGTGTTGTTGATTTGTTTTCATGTTCTGTCTGTTTAAAATGTATTTTACTTACACGAAAAAGTAAAATGTTGTAAATGAAAAAAAAAAAAAAAATTAATCAAATTTTCCTTATCTGACATATTTAAGAATATATATATATATATATATATATATATATATATATTTGGGCAGCAAATATTCTTTTCAACAGGGTAGACTAAATAAATTGTAAACGTTATGTTTGCTCATTTTTAATAAAATCGGTGAATACTCACGGATACTCCTTCGCGTATTACAATCAAAAGATGTCAGAAATGAGTTGTAACGTTGACAGATGGTATTGTCATTCATTTCTCAAAGTACCTAAGTACTTTCAACAGATCATCTTCAGGAGTGTGAGTTATGGTTGCAACTGTAACCGAAAATCTGTGTTGCTAAAAATTATATTTTTTCTGCTTCAAATATAACCATGGCCATAACATTACAACATATAAAAAAATCCCCTTTGGATAATTTTCACATTTTAATGAACTGTAGCAATTTGTCAACAGTTATATTTTTCTTAACACAATTGAATCCGTCGGAAAAACATTGTTAATCAGAGAAAATTTTTTTCTCTTGACAGAATATCTTATTTAAGAATTTCTCAATGCGTTTATCGATTACCCATACATAAAGATGCAAATTAGGGCGTATCGACGTGGTATGATGGCTACAAAACTTATCTTGCTAGAAACATTACAACTAACTAGTGATTTCAATCCTCACTGGGTGCCCCATACGCTTTACCTCATGCCATATTTAAGCTGCGCTTAGAAAATCACGATAAAGATGAAGATTTCAGGGCGTTATACACTTTTAAGAATATTTACTAATCCCTTAAAATTTTGTTTTTTGAAAAGAATTAATTCATCATAGAGACTCCGCACGTAGGCATTCTCAAACACTCTACCAACTTCATTCATTCTATCGCCTTAATTTTTTTCTCGACTGGCCATTATTGTTATAAACACATTTCTTTATTATGATTTCTCGAGTGCCAAGACAATCTATGTAGTACACACTGTTTAATATACAAACAGGATAACATTTCATAACAGGGCATCTTTTCCAAATAGGGCATCTCTTACAAACAGTGCGTTTCTCGCAAAAAGAGCATATGTTAAAAAAAATGTGTCCCTTCCAAACAGGTTATCTTTTCCAAAAAGGCGTTTCTTCCAAAAAGTATCTCTTTCGAACATGGGGTCTCTAACTAAACATGGCATCGGTTGCAAACAAAGCGTCTCTTCGAGCAGAGTATCTCGTCCAAACAGGGTAGGTCTTCCAAATAAGGCGTCTCTTTTAAACGGGGTATCTTTTTCAAACAGGTAATCTATTCCAAACAGGATATCCCTTAAAAATAACGTTAATATTAATAAAAGTATCGGAGTGAATATAAATTCATTAATTATTTAGGAAATACATATACAGCCGCAATTATACACACACACACACACACACACACACACACATATATATATATATATATATATATATATAGATAGATAGATAGATAAGCTCTATCTCTGATATTTAGTACTTTTACTCATGAATATATATATATATATATATATGTACGTATCCGAGTGAATAAGGAACAAAGAAACATTTACAACGTCTAAAGCATTAATGTAAAACAGTGCTCGATATATAATATAGAGCTGTGAATATTTAGTGAATATATATATATATATATATATATATATATATATATATAAACATTTAAATAATGTTTTAGTTTTTATCATAATGAAATTAGGCTAGTACGCAGTTATATTAAATAATTTCAATACGTTTTTTTATTGTAAAACGTTTTAATATATATATATATATATATATATATATATAATTCAAACAAGACTTCAAAAAGAAATAAGACTATCTGGATCATTTTTAAATATTAATAAGATCAATATTAGTAGGATCTGTTTTGGTATTTTACCTATATGTCACTTTCTGTTTGGATTTATATATATATATATATATATATATATATATGTGTGTGTGTGTGTGTGTGTGTGTGTGTGTGTGTGTGTGTGTGTGTGTGTATTGACAAAGGGAAACTTTTCTTTACTGATACATTGTTTTTATTCATACTCTCCTTTTACAGATGTATTTTTTATATACATACACATTTACACACACTGACACAATCACACACACACAGATTATACATACATATATATATATATATATATATATATATATATATATATAAAAATTAGAGAAAATGTTCAAAATTCAAAGGTGTCGGATGTACATCTCGACATAGGATCTCTAATAGAGACTCTACACCACGTCAGCGACATTGTTTTTTCCAAATGGCGAAGGCCCTCTCTTAGAGTGTGGAGGGGTTTTAGGTTAACAACGGTCACAAAGTGGAAAAGGACAGAGCTGGTAGTCGCGGGGTTATAGGGTGTTGAAATTGTATATTTAGGAAGGGGAGGAATAGGAGTTCATATGTTATAAAGATAGACATCTAAATGAGTTAAATTACATTTTAAAGTTAACATTTTGGGCTGTTTGAAGAGGTGTATTTAGGCGAGAAGGAATGGGTTTCAATATAAGATTTAAAAAAAATTTATTTAAGTTTATTTGATTAAACCTTTTCGGTAGAAGCGAGCTAAATGCCAATTACAGGAAGTTATCAGCTTAAAAATTATTAGAGAAAAGATATTAGAGAAAAAAATATTAGAGAAAAAAAATATATGTATGTGTTAACCAAGGAAAAAGGGGTTTAGTAAAAGAATCCATATTTTCTAAAGATAGGCAATTAAAGGAGCTTGGGATAGGAAGGTAGGGGGTTATAATACTTTTTAAGGTTAACGTTAGGGTAAAATTAAGATTAAAACTTAAATTGAATCCTTTTAATTTATAATTCTAACCTCTAGTCAATGGGGATTTAAATTCTAAATTTAAGTATTCTGTATCACTGCTCATCAGTACGGTTAGACAGCCGGTTGCCTTTTACCCAGAATTGAAACCCGAGCGAATTGGCGTCAGTCGGCGATTCTACCTCTGAGCTACGGGCGCTCGGTAGAAGGATGCAGACTTCTTAGCGTGTATATCATCATTATACACGGCCAATAGCTGAGAGTGTTCTAAATCATTGCTGAATAAACGATGCGTAAATCTTAGAGTTGCTACTGTTTTTCAAAGTCTACTCTTCTTCCAGAGTGCTCAATCAGGGTGTCAGGGCGTAAATATATATATTGAGTAAATATATATATTGAGTGCTCAATCATGGCGTGAGAGCGTGTATATATATATATATATATATATATATATATATATATTAAAACATTAATATAACTTACACCTTAAACAAAACAATTGTTAGTCCTAATAATGTCCCTCTCGGGATAAAATGCATAATTTATGATTTTTCCATTGTATTATTCGATTAATCACACATAAGCCTGTAATTGTTGAAGCGATTCTACGGGACATCTAACTTTTTTTCAGTTTTCTCTTAAAATAATCAATGGTCTTTGCTCTACTTACTGGCCCGGAACTTCCCGAATCGTAATCTATATCTCATGGGTCATTAATGTCCAAACTGAATAACGACAGTGTTTTTGTTTTTGTTTTTTTGCAACAAAATGACTAAGTATAATTTTATTGTGCAGGTGATTGTGAGATTTACTCAATCGACGATAAACAGACCCAGTCGAAATTACTTGTGAAAGTTTATTTAGGCTTGAACCAATCTTAAATATCATGACTGAAATTCATCACAACTCGTGGCATTTTTGTACATTTCTATAGGGTATCAGATTCCCTACTGGCAACGCATTAAATAAGACATTATCCTGTTTGCGGTTTTTAGTTGCGTTTTCACGGGAAATATGACATAAAATTTTCAGCAACAGCCATGTGGCTGTCGATTTTCTTTCTTTCTGAAGAAAAACCATTGATACATCAGTGAATTATGCTTTCACCATATAAACCTTTGTGCGCAAACTCACAATTCCTTATGCACATAAACACAAGATATATCTACACAGTGAATATATACGCAGTTTATTTATAAGATTCTTAATTTATATATCGTGCGCCTTCAAATTGTAGGCAGTCATGGCTCTCCAGAACTACCATGTCATTGCATTCTTCTTCTTCTTCTTCTTCTTCTTCTTCTTCTTTGTGCCTTGTTCCTTCAGGACGTAGGCGATCATAGCCTTCCGCTTTTCCTTATCCCTGGTGGCTTTGAGCACGCCTTCTCCTGTAACACCGTGTAATCCTCGTTGTCATCCACCTGATTAGGTCCTTCAAATATGTTATCCGTTGCTTTCCCCTGTCTCTTTTTCCCTCTATCTGGCCTGTTAGTATCAGGTTCTCTAGGCCCTCCTTCCTCATTGCGTGTCCCAGGAACTTCAGCTGTCATTGTATTACTAAGCTGTTTTCTCCTGCCTTTATGTAAGAATTAAGTTATGCCGACCATTTCGTCATATAAATAGGACACTGCTTGCCTCTGTTCCTCTTCCTTGTGCTCAAATTTAAAAATTCTCAAAGTATTCTTTCATCAATGCGTTCCAGAACTTTTGACTGTCTTTATGTAATTCGAAGCAAAATATTCGTTTTTACTTCCATTTTTCTTAAATCTTCTTTGTTGATAACGTGTTCCGCTAATGGTGTTCTCATATTCCTTCTTTAGAACTACATTTAGTTGCTTCAAAATCCAGCTCTAAGAATATTTATTCAGTGCCATATAGAAGAAGTGATATTCTAAAGCTGTCCAGGGAGCGTGTTTATTTTCAAATGCTCTGCCACTTCATGCATTGTTTAGCATTTGGAAGGTATCATTCGATAATCCATTACTCTTAAGAATTTCGATATGAAAATCATTCTGAAAAGCAAACGTGCCAGAAAGGTTTTCAAAGATTGCAAATTAATTATATATTAACTCAACTCATCCAAATATTAATCCAATTGAAAACTAATTTCTATTCATTAAAGAAAAGGAACAACACGATGGAAAGCAGCTTCAATGAAAGATGATTTTTGGAAGCAAAAAAAGTACAAAATCTTATATTTTAACGCAGAAATATTTTTAAAAATTAAAAAAATGCGGGGTATTGAAAATCAAAGATTATCAAAAAGCTCTTATTACATGCCAAATTATAAACGTTTATTTTGCGTTTTTTGTGGGTATATATGATAAATTAAATCTCTCTTTTTGTGACGTATATAATTTCTATTTATTCATTGGTGGAAATTATGTCCATTGCTACTTCTATCATATTTAAATAGTACAAATGCTTACATACCCACTGGGAAGTGGGCAGAGTGATTCCTTGATGTTTGGTTTGTGAAACTCTTCAAAAAGTCAACATGAATCAACTAAGCAGTAAACATTTCCTTGTATTAATATCCTCTCTCTCCCAGTTTCCAAGTTACTAGGCTCTTTTTTATACTTTAAACATTTATGAATTAAACCCCTATAATTTGTGGTCCCTGAACATTTTGATTTTTAATTCTAATTCTAAATTTTACTTTTTAATTTTTATTTTATTTTATTTTTCATTTTTATTTAAAATTTTTATTTTTCATCTACATGTAATATTTGAATATTCAAAATTTTACGTTTTAAGACTTACACCTCTTTGATTACTTCTCGCTGCATTTTATTATTTTTAATATTTTTTAGTTTATATTTTAATTTTAAATTTAAATTTCAAATTTTAATTTTCAATTTTCAATTTTTGTCTCCATGTAACGTTAGAACAGTTAAATTTTTCATCTTGTTATTAAAAAAAGAAGTAACTTGACTTTATAAGATTTAATTTTCATGAACATCTAGTGAACTTAAATTCAAATCTTTTAAACTATCAGTTTAAAATATGCACCTAATGAAACTCAGATTTGTGCTATTCACATAATATATATATATATATATATAATATAAATTATGTTTTAGAACATAATACTCTTTCCTTCTCCCGATGAGATATTGGAGTCCCCAACATTGAAGCAAACATATGATTGTAGAGAAGAGGACATATATAGAAAAAATTATGTACATGTTCTAAAACATAATTTATAATAAATATTCACAGCTCTATACATCATATATCGAGCACTGTTTTAAATTAATGTTTTGGACGGGAAATTTTTTTTCTTTTCTCTCATCGTTCTATACTCACTCGGATATATATAGTGTTTAGAAAACTTTGACCACTTGCAATCGAGAACGTTTAACGAGACAGTTAGGAACAAGTGGTAACATGTCTTAATAGCAACATTCAATGTAATGTAAACAATAGTGTTAAGGCAATACACAACAACGCTTGAACAAAATTTGATGGAAATTGGAAAGACAAAATTAATTTTAGAATAAAATTTCCGAAAGTCAATAATACATGATAGTTCTTATAGTTCTTTGAGAATTTTCACATTCATTTAACTTAAAATATTTTAAATAAAAAAATATTTACATTTACATGACAAACAGCGGAAAAGAAACAAAATGAAGATTTTCATATAGGTAACTGACACAATTTAAAATCACTAACAGAACACTTTGGAACGACGTCTCTGTGTCTGGAATACGGGTTACAAAATTTGAGTTATCCCTCTATAGGTTTACAATAATTTGAACTTTTTTCTTGAACTAGGACACGTTTCGGCTTTTGTTACAATTGTGTTGCCATGACGACACTTGGCTTCTCCATGTTCTCAAGACTTCTGCCGAAAACGGCTGAACCATGTCAGAACTCTGTCTCGCTCTCGGTGTCTCTTTTCCTGTCCTTTTGCCTCTTCATGAAAACGCATAAAATTGATGCGGTTGTGTGTAGTGTACGTCCGTCGATTTCGAATTCCAGCTAAATTCGTTGAATTAGCTTACGTTTAAGTACACTTGAAAATGTTATTAATCCGTCTAATCTCTCTCCAGCTATGGGTTAAACAGCGGGTAAGATTGGATTTTATTGTAGAACGTTTTAATCCTTCAAGTTCTTTCAAAGACGTGGTTTGTTATAGTAGACTTGTTTTTTTAACCAATCCCCCCCCCCATAAAGTCACAGGATGGTAACTCAGAACTCCTGGTTGGCCAATCACACGAAAGACAGAAATTACGTTTCATTTACACTTCAAATTATTTAAGGAAACGCTACATTTTTGTCTTGGCAAGCGGGACTAACGTCTAATCGGTGCACTTTAAATGATCGACTATAGAGAGCTTTGCTACAAAAAGAGATTCGCTTTAGCTTTAATACAAATTGTCTCATTCAAATTTTCTCCAAAGTCCTCAAGGTTACCTACTCCCTGTTGTAGACGCCTTCGTAAACACGATCGTCCTTGTCCATCAACCTCATAGCCCACCTGGAGTTTCTAATTAATGCTAGCACAACAAACAATGTCAATCCTGTTATACTCAGAAGGTTTGGTCCAATCGGTGGTATAGTTTTCAGGCATTTCCCAAAGATTCCATACAACAGACCGCTAAGATAATCTACCGGAAACATTGAGCATGATGCCAGTTGAACTTGTGTATCATGGTCTTTAGCGAACTTTCAAACAATTCAGCCACGCGAATCCACATATGTGTAATCAGTACAGGGCTTTTAACAACAGACATTGTAAAATTTATATAAATATATACAAGCTATAAAGAGCAGTCAAAGATCGCAAACCTTCACCAAAGCAATACCGACATTATCTCAGTATTTAGGTTGAAATGATTATTAAAATAAAATTGCAATGAGATTGTCCTCTTCCAAGAATGGAAATTCAAAATAAATAAATAAAAATATAAATAAATGAAATGAACTTGACCGTTCTCAAAATTAAATGCACAATTAAAATAAAACAAGAGAGTAGTTAAAATGCTCTAGAGGAGGTAAATCAGTATTTGACATTTGAAAGGAAAAATAAAATTTTATTAATAAAACCGAAAAAATAACCTTTATAAACTTTATTCCGTAAGGATCGAACCCAAAATTTAATCAGTTCGTGATAATCATGTGGCTAATCATCCCTGAAATTTCATTCGAATCTATCTAGTGGGTCTGGACATCCCTGAAATTTCATTCGAATCTATCTAGTGGATCTGGAGGTACTTGAAATTTCATTCGAATCTATCTAGTGGGTCTGGAGGTACTTGAAATTTCATTCGAATCTATCTAGTGGGTCTGGAAGTACTTGAAATTTCATTCGAATCTATCTAGTGGGTCTGGAGGTACTTGAAATTTCATTCGAATCTATCTAGTGGGTCTGGAGGTACTTGAAATTTCATTCGAATCTATCTAGTGGGTCTGGAGGTACTTGAAATTTCATTCGAATCTATCTAGTGGGTCTGGAGGTACTTGAAATTTCATTCGAATCTATCTAGTGGGTCTGGAGGTACTTGAAATTTTATTCGAATCTATCTAGTGGGTCTGGAGGTACTTGAAATTTCATTCGAATCTATCTAGTGGATCTGGAGGTACTTGAAATTTCATTCGAATCTATCTAGTGGGTCTGGAGGTACTTGAAATTTCATTCGAATCTATCTAGTGGGTCTGGAGGTACTTGAAATTTCATTCGAATCTATCTAGTGGGTCTGGAGATACTTGTCCACAGATGGACAGAAAGACCAACAAACAAATGAACAAACAAATAAACGCGACTGAATGAAATGAATAGGTAAAATAATAATGGAAGAAAAACAATGATAAAAAACGTAATTACACACCGTGGTGGACAATTTTACGTAAATATTTCCCCCATCATTATCACTTCTGATCCATTTGTTATATATAAATATTCATTGCGGTGGAAACTGGCTCAGGATGAGAAGTTGGAGAGCCGAGTTCGAATTCAATTATGCATTGACTTTACCCGTAAATATCCTTTGGAAAAACGTATTAATTCATCTCTACCGTCTCCAGCTATGGGTTGAAAATCAGCACAGATTTGATTCTATAGCCTTGTGTATATACAGCAGAAATAAATGCCAACCTACTGCGGGATAATTTTCTGCCATGTAAGTCATGGATTGAAAGATACATGATCACCCAAAATCATAACTCTTTTTAATATCTCCACATTTTCAAGAAACAAAATTTCGGCAGTCCATGTAACAAGTGCTGAAACGGCGTTCATGGGGCTTGTACTCCATAAGTTTACAAAATCATTAGAAATTATTCTTCAAACCTTATATGTTTAAGATCTGTCATAGATACTCACAGAAACATCGTCTTTCCAGATCTAAATTAAATTTAATGATTGATTTGTTTTCTATGACAGAACTCGTTGCATGTTTCTAAAAACCAGAAAATATGTTTAAATTGTAAGAATTTTTTAGGTGATGATAGATTAAGTGATACACGTTTCACTGATTAACCCATAGCTGTGAGGAGAAGATGTCGAATCATACCTTTGCCAAAGGTATTTGCACGTAAGTGAATATAAGAACCAAGCAAAAATTAGAACTCGGCTCTCCGATTAACAATTTCGAGGTATTATTATTCCATTAAAGCACCGCACACCCATACTTAGAGCGCATGGTACTCCCAAGCTCGTCACTCATTTAGGTACTGACCAGACTCGGCATTGTTTAACTTCGTTGATCGTAGACAAATTGTTGGAACATGACTGCAAGCCTTCCAAGTCAAAACAATGTACTGTAATTGTAACATTATACTCTTCAAAATAAAATATGTTTTATGAAAATAGACCAGTACTTAATAAAGACATTGCTTTTAAATTTGGCGGTTCTTGCTACAAACACTGTATATATAAGCAGTTTTTTTTATAATAAACCTAAATGATAACAGATCGATTCCTTTCAAAGGAATATTGAAATCCAACTGCCCCAAGATATGACTGAAATATATATAATATTTTTGACGCTATATAGTTTAGGTACAAGCCAAGATTTCATCGCATATAGATAATATGACGCTCTGTATTTTGAATAATCATAGTGAATTGTAACTTTATTTAAATATCACAGAGTTGACGCGAAACAACATACGATGAGAGAATGTAAGTGTTTGAAGTATTCGACAAAACCGCGCTGTGAGTATATTGTAAAATCAATATCTTTTATCAGTATTGTCATTCTGCTCTATATTCAAAACCAAAAGAAGAGTCTTATATCATATATATATATATATTTGTATATGCTTATACGCATGCGCACATACCAATATACACACACAAAAAAACGTAGTTCATTCAGATGCAATACTATTTTTTCGTTTAATATCCAAGATAGACATCTGTTTAGAGCTAAGAATTATTTAGTCTCTGAGGTTAAGCATGAATTTCGATTACAAGACACATACTAAGCGTAGCCAAAAACCGATAAATCGTATTGATTGATACCTTTCACCGACTGACAACAGGTGAAGTTTTTGTGATCATTCTTTATAGTAAAAAAAGCCATTCGCACAAGAATGCTCACTGTCTTATTAGATGATCAGCATTCTCGCATAACACACGTGACAGTTTCCAAAAGAATCTGTAGCCCTGTGGTTGTAATATTGGAGTGAACACTCCGAGGTTTAAAAATCTGAACTAACTTAAATGTTAACGCTTCTTATTCTTAAAAGCTTCTAACAAAATTGCTAATTTCAGAAATGATCAACATATTTTCGATCCTTACCAAATTCTAAATAAGAAACCCTAAAATATATATAGCATATATATATTTGAACAACATTTTCTAAATACTAATACAATGCAATATATTTTGTCTCTCCTTTACAGAATACATACAAAGACGCATGCGCAAAAGTTTCTTATTTTTCTGCCATAGCATTTTTTTCTGTCGAGTGACAATTTTTGTTTGTTTGTTAAAAAAAGACTAATACGGTAAACTGAGGTGACGTACACTGTTTTTAATTCCGAATTTCCTTGCTTTCATACTGAGAGTTATTTGAGCTTTAGTGTACACTGAATAATCAATTCATAGGAAAAGAAATAATATATGTAACACATCCAATGTAAATTGGAACTCGGCTCTGCCATTTTCAATTCCGAGTCGTTGTACATTACATCATCAGCTTATTCAAACTTACAACACAGTAGATGGATACATTTCCCAAGAGTATTTGCGTCTAAGTGAATATAACGTACCCAACTGGAATTGAAACTCGGTTCTCCGATTTACCATTCCAAGCTGTTACACATTAAACAGAGACGACATCCATGCTTAGAAGACTTAATATTTCGAAGCTGTCAACAATCTAAGTTCTGTTAAGGATTCACTTTGCTCAGATTCGGGGATCGTACGAGTATAGATATAGATATTAGGTTGATTATCTTTATCACTTTTTCTGTATAAAAGAAATGAAATGTCGGGCCGGCATTAAGAAATATTACCTCTTCTTGTTTTATACAGTCAGGAACTTCTCTCCTGAAGAAGAAATATATGTTTCATTTTATGGACTTGCCTTGTAGATATAATCTAGAAAGAAGAGACGAATGTGTAATTTTTCTATTGTTCACATTTTCTTATTCACTTCGAATTTAAAAACTTACTGTGCTGCGCCAGTTATACGGAGGAAAACACACTATGTTGTAAGTTGATATCAGATGTATTCTAATGTTTAAGTATCCTTTATATGCTCATGGTGATAACTGAATTTGCTGTTTCATGTTAAAAAAACATTCCGCAGTTATTGACAGAAAGTCCAAACCTACTGTAGGTTGAAGTTTATAAAACGTGTGCCTTAAAAGAATTTTTCGGGAAAATTGCTTTCTCAAGTCTAGTAACTGTTATCGCTTATTTTAGTATTGTTGTGGGATTCCTTACTAACCAGAGTAGTGTGGGACGTAGTTTCATTATGTCATCAATTTCTCGTCAAGTTATACATGCAGCAGAATTAGATGTAATTGTTGTATTTAAAGTCCTCAAGTCAAGTAGTGTCCATTAACTGGTACATATTTTGTAATTTTGCAGTGCAAATCCTTGATATTCGATGAAGGATTGACCTTGCTGAGACCTAGAGACATGTTCCTCCCTAAGTTAATTTAAACATTGAACTGAAAAAGTGGTTGTATACAGATAACAGTTTCTATAGTTCTGAACGAGCCTATATTGGCATTAAAATTATCAAAAACATTTTTGGTCTCAAGAAGAATTCTGTTAAAATGACTTTCTTAGATTCGCAGTAAGTTTCTTGGTAATTTCTTTACTTTTATTAGAAACTGAACAGACCTTTTAAATTAACAAGTGTCTGACGATGAATACCAGCAATGATGAAATATCGTATTATATCAAAGGGGGTGAGAGGAGTTAGAAAAGAATTTTACAGAGTCAATAGTGATGTTGATTTTAAAAGAAGGGTTGTAGCTGAAGCTGTGAATGGCGACTGGAGACCAAAGCCATGCAGCGGCTAAGGAAAATTGTCACTTTTAAATATATCCTTTCTAATTAGAAGTTGAGCTATTTTCATTTGAATTTCAAATCATAACTTGTAATTAAACAATGTTGTACATGACGCATTGTTGCAGGAAATGGTATTCCGAAACTTGACTATAGCTCTCACGGAATCAAAATGAATTGCAAATATTTAAATTGTGTCGATACGAGAACTTTTCATCAAATTGAGCCGAATATTAAATAAAAGTGGTCAACATAAAAGATTTTTTAAATGGTTTCTAGACACCAAACATCTTTTTAGCTAATTTGATGGCGCGAAATCTGAAAATGACCTTACTTTATTTAGTTTACTTACCATTTTTGCTGTAAAGAAATGCCTCATTTCTAAAATAATAAGAGAAAATTTTTTCATGTATATATGATATTGACCGATGACGGTACTTCTCAAAGGAAAATCGTCGAAACCACTCAATTCGCAATTAAACCAAGAAATATTGGTCTGCTTATTGAGAAATACTACTTTTGGATAACAATCAAATCCTAAGTCTTTGAAAATAACCAGAATGAATCCCTCCCACCATCTCTGGTAACACCCTTCCATTGTTTTGATATTCTGATGGAATCGTTCTCCTATTACCGCAATTATCAAGAAATTTATCTAGGTGGCTGTTTAAAAATGAACCTTAATACTCATATTAGCGTATTATTGATGAAGTAAACTACTGATAAGATTTTTTTTCTTTTTAATCATATCACCCCGAGCAAGGCGGTAACGCCACTAATGTGCCGGGGGCTACGTAAGAGTGAAAAGATTAGAAGAGAGAAAGCTGGAAACCACATCCTAAACAGGGAACAAGGGATGAGCCTCTACACCTGTTCAATAGACGTGGGTGGAGTGTAAACCGGACTATAGTTTAGTCTATCTACTCCAATTGAGAAAAAAAAAAAGAAAAAAAGAGAAGTGAAAAGATTGGAAAAGAGAAAATCGGAAACCACATCCTAAACAGGAAACAAGGGATGAGCCTCTACACCTGTTCAATAGACGAGGGTGGAGTGTGAACCGAGCGATAGTTTAGACTATGTATTCCAATTGAAGAAGAAAGAGAAAAAAAAGGTAACGGTGGTGACTTAACTAAGATTTAACTTAGTTAAAGTCCGGTCAAAGAAATTTCTTTGAAAAAACATAAAGAACACTCGTTCAAATAACCATGAAACTATTTTAAAATTAACCACAGAAAATAAAAATAAAATCAAAGTAAAATTATAACTTACTTTTAAGAATATTTTTAACCTGATTCTAACCCAAATGCACGTGTACTGCCGCCAGTAGAGAAAAATAATTATTTTATATTTTATCAATTAATTTGAATTTTGCCTATAAATTAGAAAATTTCAGTACTTCCGTTTAAAAGGTTTTGACTCAAAACACTTCTTTTCATATAAAAGTAGATTATTTCAGGTGGGTGACAAATTTGTAGGCCTACATGAAAATTGATAAGTGTCTCCGACCTTTTGTTAATATCGCAAATTGACCTTTTTAACAATTTGAGCAAATTTCAGTAAGAATTGAAGCTAACCACAAAAATCTAATGTCGTTTTCAGAATCAGCCTTCATCAAACTAACTAAAAGACGTGTTTTATTTCCTGGCAGTAAAAATCGTATTGACCAGTGCAATCGGATTTTTATTGTGGTGTATCGGTTTGAAATAAGAAGTCAGAGAGCAGAGTTCGAATACAAGTTTAATTTGTTGCATTCACTTACGCGTAAATATACTTTAGAAAAGTATTAATTCATTTCTTCTCTCTCGAGCTATGGATTGAATATCAGGACAGATTGGATTCAGTAGCCTTGGTTGGCAACGAGTTTACCGTAGAAACAGATGGCAACATACCGCGGGAAAACTTTCTTCCTAGTCATACCACATTTCTGAGACACAATCGGATAAGCGTGTTTCGCGTATAACATCTGGTTGGCTGACTAAATAATCGGAAAATATTTTTGGAATCAGGCAAAAAAAAAAAAAAATCAGAAATGTGGTATGATTAATTCCCTGAAAACTGAATAATTGTTTCATAGATAAAGACGAAACCTAAAGCGACAGTTCTAAAGATGAATGTTAAGAATAGGATGTACAAATAAAGCGAACAAGGATGAATCTTTAACGAGTTGCAAGGTAATTTTCATATGCAATTAGAAGAGAGTGGCACATTCTGGAACTCATATTAAGGAAATAGAGCTTAGAGATTGTACACAAGATAATTGAATGTAAAGAAATATTTCGTAAGAAACAAAGAAAAGATAACTAAACGTTTATTTAAATCCGTATTGTTATGTGCCTGTAAATACTGAAAATCTCACAGAGGAAGAAATGAATTGAAGCAACGTAAATGTTGTTATATAGAAGGATACTGAGAAGAATATAAACCAAACATATGAACAACGATGAAGTTTTTGACAAAATAAAAATCCACTTATACTTAACATCAGGAAGAGATATGATGAGGAAAGAAATCGTTGAAATTTTTATTATCACAGGCGTGATATACAGAGGAAAACAACGCATGAAATATTTAGAGAATATGAGTAAATGCATGGCAGAAAAAAGCCTAGGAGCGATAAAAAAATATCACAATTTACTAAACGCCACAAAGAACAGGGAAATTTGGGGAGCAGTAATTACCAAACTCTTAGAGAAATATGGCACATAGATAAAGAAAGGGAGCACAATAGAACAGTACTTCACTACTTCAACAAAATGGCCATTCAAGGAGAAAATATGATAAAAGTTCAAAAGTATGTATAAAACTATCGGAACTTGAGGAGATCCATGACCACCCATTACCTGAATGTGCCTAAAAGAATAGATTATAAAAGAAGTAAATTGATGATGAAACATTCAAAGAGAGATATGAAAAAGGTAAAAGTTACAGCAACAAAAGACCGGGCTTTGTGGAAAGCCATGATCGCCTGCGTCCGAGGGCGTATAAAAAGAAGTAGAAATTATAAGATTAATGACAGTACTATTATCAGGTGTGGCATACGCCCTAAATTGGACTTAATTTGTCCTACTCTCTCTCTCTCTCTCTCTCTCTATATATATATATATATATATATATATATATATGTGTGTGTGTGTGTGTGTTTGTGTGTGTGTAGAGCTGCGTAAAATCAAATTAAATCGTAAGAGAATATTACAAAAATATGTTTCTCGATTCTAGAAAATCAACAAATCCTAATTAGAATATTAATAAAAAAATTATTATTAATTAATTAAACAAAACAATTTTATTAAACGAATTCCAACAACTTAAAGAAAAATTATCAAGCTGAAATAAAAAAAATACTAATAAAAATTAAAAATTAAGTTGTAAAAAAGCAAGTGGATTTTATATCTGATATTTTTTATATTTTCTTTTTGAAGTAACAACATCGACCAGTCTTTTTCTATAATTCTGCACCTGGGTGGGAACCTCAATATCCACTAGTATATACATTAATGTATATTTGGGCAGCAATCTTTGGTCTAAATATATTTCGTTAAAAATGACCGACAAGGAAGATTTTATTACATGTAAGAATATTTTTTTGCATGTAAGAATATTGAAAAAAATTAAATAAAAATTTAATAAAATCTTCCTTGTCGGACTTTTTCAACAAATATATATATATATATATATATATATATATATATATATAATACACATATACAAATCAAGGGATTGATGGGAGACATCGAGTGCGCTACTTCGATGCGTAAGCCAAAGGACGAAGACGGTGGCAAAACAACAAAAGTGGCTTAGAGCAAGGCAAGACAGGGTGTTGTGGCGAACTCTTCCCATCTGCGCTTTAAAAGAACATGCGCATGAAATAAAATGATATAATAAGTAATCACCATCATTGTCATAGTGAAACATTTCGAAATTCCAGCAGCATCGTGTTTGTTTCAAATTTAATTTTTGTTCTCATGGTTGAAACAGTGATTCAGACATCGTTGGGTCCAACATTGTGTTTTGGCAGAAGAAGTATATACCTCAGACCATGATATATATCACTCAGGCATTTTTTAACGCAATTTACTCAAGTTACAAAATTGTTTCATTGTTTTCTCGTATAACGTTGACTTGTTGTTTAGGAATCGGTCGATAAAAATGCTATAATTTAAATGTTCATATAATTAGTTTATGAATTGAATATTGTTATCACAGCTGATCTGTTGCTTCGAGATGTTTGACAAAATGAAAAATAAAAAAATAAAAACACCCTGGATTTTTGTAGGTTCTGACGTAACATTTCATTTTCAATCTCACCCTCACTACGACAACATTTCTTCTCTGTACTTTTATTATGAATACTTACATAGCCATTGTTCTGATGACCATTCGCCAATATTTACCTCTATTTTATGAATTTTAGCATAATACTTGTGTTTACGAGTTTGAATTCCAATTCAAAGCGTTTATATTAGAGATTGAGTGTTTGCGTATGTGAAGTTTGTGTAGGCCTACGTGATAGTCATCTCTGAGGAAGGGTTTATCACATATGGTAATTAAGTAACTTATTGATGAGTTAACCCACATGATTTCCTAAAAAATCGTCATTATAAGGCGCTTTTTAAACTTAAAAATAGATACTTTTCTACCGGCGATCACCTGATGGCGAGCAATACAGTGCGACTACTTGGCTTAAATTTTTCAACTGACCTAAAGTGGGACGAATAGATCCAATCTATATCTGTATCTATTGCTAAGAAGTTTCCGTTAGTGTGTCGGACCAGAAAACTTTTCTCGTTTGAACTCTCACATTTATAAATCTACCATTCGTCCATTTTGCCATAACTGCTCGCATGCTCCTGCTTTTTATTTCGTGGTTGTTGACAAATTCCATAGGGAGGTCTGCAATGTAATTAGTCCTGGCTTGGCATCTCGATTTCAGTCACTTTCTCACCAACGTGACATGTTTTCCCTCATAGAAACTGCTTTTTTCTTGGTTCCCTGAAGATATGAATTTAAGTGTGCTACTATACTGGCATTTAGATTCCACCATTTTACCGTTGAAATATTTAAATTTAACCGCCACTTCTACTCTACAAAAGCCTCTTTTCTCGCACTTCTCGCATGTAGAACTCTCTCCTGTTTACTTACATTCCTGATAGCTACAATCTCTAAAACTTTTAAATGCAAAGTCAATTGCCCTCTTCTATGTTCTTTTATCATTTCTTTAATGCTCCTTGTACCTTGTCCTTTGTTTCAGTGTCACCCCAATTAGGAGCAATCCTGCCTTGCATGGAGTGAAATGATTAAAATAATGATATTGTTATTCATTCTATTTTCGCTTTTTACAATTCTGGTTATAAGAAAATTGTCCTCTCTGCAGTACGTTCAAGTTCAATGTCTTAGTATTCTCTCAAGACGTCTTATAATTTTGTTCAGACATACCTATCACGTAGGCCTACACAAACCTCACATCCACGAACACTCATTCTCTAATTTACACGTTTTATGAAACTAATCTTTAAATTTATTCTTAGGTTATTGTCATTGTAATACTTTCATTAATACATACAATGTCGTTTTTTCTCTATAATATTTTGTCTTACCTGTTATTCAGACTCACATTCAATTCTGCAATGTTTACGGGGGAAAATATACCAAGAGACACGTGTTTTCTACAGACAAATAAATAGAATTCCAGCAACATAACAGACAGGCGAAAACTAACTTTTGCAGTGTTGAATTTTTCCTCTACGAAAGGTGTCTAAACACTCTCACTTTCTTTAAAAACAACCATAACCGTATAAGCCCCTCCTCTGTGATTTTTTTTTCAATTGCTGATTACCTTCTATTCTTAAGGAAGGAATCAAAAGTCCACCTTCATTGCCTAGGAGTTTGTGTCCGCGAAAATCTTCCTCTAGTTTGAAAAATCTCTCTTGAATCTCCAGTTCACTCTTTTATGTTTCCCCATTTTTCACTACTAAATTCAGTTAGCTATACGTTTTTTTTGTCTACCGCTGCCTTCCCTCTTTTGACTGTTCTGTCCTAGATAATATTTCAGATAATATTATTACCCGTTTGCTAATATATTTGGGTTTGGTGACGTCAAAGTATATCATGTCAAGTACCTGAAAATCTGTCACTGATTTTGCTGGCATCCAAACTCTGAACTTCTGAAGAGATGGATTTCCCTACGCGTTTCTCTAGTAGCGCTGAAGAACCCCCTTCACTTCTAGATTTCCTCTCTACATCTATCCCTGACACTTGCAATGCCATGCCATGCTGCTCTGCCCTCTTGGCAACTGAGATAATCTTGTCTGTCAATTTCTTTTTATAAAACCCTTCCTTAAAAAAAAAAACAAAAAACAAAAAAAAATACTAACAGCAGAATAATATTTTGCTATCAAAGAGTGGACAAGGACTCGTTTTGAGATGTCTTTTGTGATGTTTTTTTGGAACAAAGTTTATCGTCTCCCCGTAGAAGAAGAGGTCTATTTTGGATGAAAAACGGCATCGATGCTTTCGAAGTATACAGGAAATTCTGACTTAATTCATCACCTTGGTTCTCTTCTGCTTGCTCGACCCTCTATTATCCACAGGAATTATTTCTCCCTGCTTTACCGGATTGACACATCTGTATACAATAGGCGCTTTTTTTGTCTCTGCTCGAGCCAGGAATTCTTTCTCGTAAGAATCCATTTTGCGCATTTAAAAATCTACCATTCGTCTGTGCATTGACTACAGTTGCCATGTCTGGTCGGGTACTCCTGTATTCATCTCGATGTTCTTCACAATATCCAAAAAGGGATCTGTAACGTAATCGATCCTGATTTAGCAGATCGATTTTCAGTCACTTTCTCACCAATGGGATGTGGCTTTTCTTCCAATATTTTCACGGCTTCTGTTCTGACAAGCTTTTTCTCTGGTGCATCGACGACACGAATTTAACCGTGACATCTAGGTCCCACCCTTTTACCGGCGAAATCGTCAAATGTAGGTTCTAATTCTACTCCCCTCAGTTTCTTTTCTCGCACTTCTGTCTGTTTACTCTCTACCGTATACTTGCTTTCCTGATGGCTACAATCTTCAAAAATGTAAATATAATCTCATTTGCCATATTCTACCCTCCTAAATCCCATCCACATTCCTAAATCCCATTCACCTCTTTTTTCGACATCACCTGCACATTTTTTCTCCCTTTAACTGGGCGCGTGGCCGAGTGGTGAGAACGTTCGTTTCCTGACCATGTTACTCGGGTTTGGATCCCACCAATGTCGATTTGTCAAGAAAGTGATTTCTTGATGTTATCCTTCTGGAGAAGACGATCCTAGCGTGCGGTACCTTTGTAAAGTTCCTGAAAACCATACCACGAGTTGGCCCAATTCTTGTGAGTAAAATGGGGTAGACGTCTATCTTTGAGGAATCGTCGATGGTTTTGCTAGATCGAAGTCACAAGTCATTGTAACTGAGGGTTTGAGCGTCCTTGATTTGTTCAGACTGTTGTTTACGCTCTCTTCCAGAAACTTAAAGCTCCGCCCAGCATAGTTGCAGTATAAACCACAGGTTGGCTCTCTAGATATTGAAAATAAATGTGACTGAGCAGGCGTCTGCAATGCGTGTTAGCTCGCCGCTCTAGTAGATGTGTATTCTCGAATACGAGTGACCAGGCATTATTTATTGTTTATTTATAACCTATACGAATCATCCTGTCTTGCTTAGGATGAAAAAAAACATTAGAAAATAAATAAGCCATGTCTCCTTATTTTAATGTTGAAATTATTAGATATAACCGTAATTTTTGTTCAAATATTGTGTCTGTCTCATATATCTCACTTGAGGAACTTTTTCAGCTTCTTGATTTCCTATCAACTACAATCTTCAGTAATGTAAATGAAACGCAAATCATGATCTTCAGTTTCTTCTTTTATTATGACCACACATTGATAGAGGTTTCGCCGTTTCTTTCACAATCATCCTTGAAGCGTCGAAAATTTAATTTACTAAAGTTTGGATACAAAGAAGTTTATCCCTTGTTTAGGATTGTGTTTCCGTTTTCCTCTAATATCTACTTCAACTATATATATACTTCGAATGTCTACGTCGGAACTCTGAAAGTTTATTCACTAAATATTTATTTATTTTTTTCTTCTCTTTAAATGTAATTTGATAGGTTCACATATCGTCTAGATCCTACTCATCTCCAGTGTTTTAAACACGAGTAGACTTTGTCGTCGCTGACTTTGTCGTCGCCGACTTTGTCGTTCTGTTGCTAATCTTTTTCTTCCAAAGATTTTCATTTCATAGTTATATTAAATGCATAAAATTTTTCACCAGTTTATTAAACCGACTGGCTAGTGGATAATAGTGGATAATAACGTTGGCTTGGGAACGTGGAAACATAGTAGTCGTGAGTTCATTCCTTGCGTCGGGCAGTGCGTTGGGCGTTGTGGCCCAGTGGATGGACGTTTTGGTGCAGTGGATATCGTCTTGGAACGAGTAATTGGATAACCAATTCAAATTCTAGTTTTATTCACTTACGCGCAAATGCCCTTGGGAAAGGTATTAATCAATCTCTTCCCTCCAGCTATGGGTCAAATTGGTTGGCAACTAGTCTACCGCATAAATTAATGGCAACTTACTGCAGGGAAACTCTTTTGCCCAGTCAGTCATGTGTCTTTCGAGACATGATTGCCGAAGCGTGTATCTTGTATGGCACTTAACTGACTGACTGAGATGTTTACCCACCTATTTTTTTCTTTGCTATTTCTTGCAAGGACTTCTTCTGACAAACATCTATATCTATGTGTCCGTAGAAGAACTACTGGATTTGGGGGACTTATAAATCTAATGTCCAGTAATACTTTTTTTTTTTTTACTAGAGTTCATATTTCAATTTTTGATGGTAATGGTTTTCTCTAGTAATTTTTGGTAATGGTTTTTTCTGGTATTTTTTACCAGAGCTCATCTTGTTAGTTCCTTTGACTTGAACCAACAAGTTGTGAGTTCAATATCAAGCTATAGCAGTGTTGAACAAGTAACTTACATGGTTAGAGGGAGATAACTCATGACTTCTAGAAGAGGCACTACTACGCAAGGAATTAATTTCTATACCCCAGTGATTGCAATAAGGCTTTCGGTTTGAAATTTGTTGCACCTGAAGAAGGCCGAAGCGTACAACTGCCGAAACGTCGTAGAAATGGCAACAAAGATGAGAATATTAGTCCGAATAATGTAAATGCTGCAGAATAAAATGGATTGGTAGAATTTAAACGACCGAAAATTTGTACAAATGGCAACGAAGATGAGAACAATAATCTGAATAATGTAAATACTGTAAACACTACCTCATCTCAGAAATATTGACAAATTCTAAAAACTTATATTTACTAAATTTTTCTGTATTTATATGTTTACTCATACGTTTTATTCTATGTTCTTATTTTTGATAATGAAACTATATAATCATTATCAATGCGTATTTATTTGTATATTTTCTTGTGTATTTATTTGTATATTTCCTGTCACATCTGCAATAAGAAAGAAATGAATCAAAGTGAGATAGTAAATTTATGAGTGATTACTCTCGTTAGTTGCATTAATAATCTATACAAGTAGAATATTTATTTTTATTACACTAAATTAATTCTCAACAAAATGAACCGTTTAATTAATCAATTTACTTCTACGTTTCTGAGATTGCAGTCGTAAATGTTCAAACCTTTCATGTGCAGCACTCAGATACCTTTCTCTGTTAAGTGATCGTCTGGACTGAAATACGTTTTCAAATAGACTTTGTCGTCGCCGACTTTGTCATCGCCGACTTTGTCGTTCTGTTGCTAATCTTTTTCTTCCAAGAGATTTTCATTTCATTTTTATATTAAATGGATAAAATATTTAATCAGTTTATTATAATCCACTAAGCCGACTGACAATGATTATGTGGAGACATAATGGTCGTGCGTTCAATCCTTGGGTCGGACAGTGTGTACTTTACTTTAGTAGAGAACAAAAGAGCAATAACTGAACAGTCAGTCAGTTAAGTGCCATGCGCGATACACGCTTTGGGCGATCATGTTTCGAAAGAGACATGACTGACTGGGCAGAAGATTATCCCGCAGTAGGTTGCCATTGCTTTCTGCGGTAGACTGGTTGCCGACCAAGGCTATAGAACCCAATCTGTCCTATTATTTAACCCATAACTGGAGGGAAGAGACGGATTAATACCTTTCCCAAGGGTATTTGCGCGTAAGTGAATGCAAGGAATTCAACTGGAATTCGAACTCGGTTTCCCGATTTCTTGTTCCGAGCCGATATCCACTGCGCCACAACGCACATCCTCAATGAAGAATTAAACGATATGCACAAAAAAGATTAAATAAAGGGTTCAGTGCCAATTTCACTGTAGGTTACCCAGGTCGATATACACCTGAGGAAGGCTGCAGGACACAGCAATTGAATCGTTTTGATAAAAACAAAAAATATGATGGCAATAATCTGAGTATAAATAATGCACGCGTGAAACTAATTTATTTTCATGTAATCCGCTAAAGAAATCTTTGAATTCTTGTTGTATATTTTGCTTTCTTGACGTTTAATGACTGGCGCGTGTACGTACGTGTTCCGGTATACATATACATGCGTGCGACCGATATAACGACACCAGTGCAAATGAAAGAATGGCTTTGGTATCATCTAGATTTAATTTACAAACACCTGAATTTTGCGTAGGCTTGAAAAAGTGATTCTTCCATTGCATGTTCTTTTTCGAAAGTGTTCACCAGTGAAGCTGCAGGGAGATGGTTAATGTTTAGGGAATTGGCCTTGTGTCATACATAACCGAATTCATTACAACTTAGGATTATTCATTATCATCAGTAGGTTATCAGTAGGTAGATATGTGGAAGAATTAAAGTATACCTTTTACATATTTAAATACAAATTTATTAATGGAAAAGAATAACATAAATTGGTAGAAATTAAAAGTTCCAAGAGAAATAGTATTAAGAGGTTAAGTGTATCAAGAGTTTGTTGAGATGTTCCTAGTAGTCCTTACAGGAGTGATTTCATGTGTATGTTGGCGGGAACATCTGCATGTATGTATGTATGCGTGAGCGTTTGTTGGGTAGGAGTGTCTTTGAAGTTATCGCTCAGTGTGAATGATGAAAGAAAGGAGGTGAGAGGTGAGAAGTGAGAGAGGCAACAATAATAACGATCCCTTTAACGTTTGTCAATGGTACGTGTTATTCGCTCATCTTAACTCTCT
The DNA here is from genome assembly GCA_037127315.1 of Ascarosepion bandense. Taxonomy (NCBI): domain Eukaryota; kingdom Metazoa; phylum Mollusca; class Cephalopoda; order Sepiida; family Sepiidae; genus Ascarosepion; species Ascarosepion bandense. The sequence continues at coordinate 969,180 of JBBBDQ010000692.1, read as the reverse complement.
GAGGAAATCCAGTTTTCTCCCGTCTTTTATTTCGTTTGGGAATTCACTCCCGGGTGTGATTCTGGCCTTTCCATTGAACGAAAAACATTTCTCATCGAGTCGTGAAATTTCACGAGTTTTGTGTGTGTTAAGCAAAGTTTGAAATTCAAGAAAATTCGTTTATTTCTAACAATGAGTCAGTGTTTATCATTTGATTTTTTTAATTTAGATCTTATTTTGTTAAATAGAGGCTCTATGCGACCTAGAATGTTTGATATGGTTGGTAGAATATTATCTTTCAAGGTTAATTAATGACGTATACTGCTGTTTTTAGGGTAAAATGGAAACACAAATATTTGAAAATGTTTGATTTGTAAGAGAGTTATAAAAGTTACATATGACCTTTTTTTCTTAAGATTCAAATATGGAAACCTAAGTATTATTTCGACGAGTATAAAATCAGCAGCTAGACGCACGAGACTCATAAAAGTTAGATTTATGTCCCGTTGGTTATTTTAAGTGAGAGCTTACCATTTGATAGAGGTATTCTTTACACTGACCGAGAAGACCGGAAGCGGAAATAAAACAGATAAATACAGGCCAGAAAAAAGACGATTGATTGAGATTCGGATTCTGTAAGTGACTCTCTTACATCAACCGCATACACAAACCTGAAGCATCTGGTATTGCGAAACGGTCACCTATCTAGGTACCGACCAGGTCCGACTTTTCTTGACTTCGTTAATCGTACAAGACGTCAAGTTGATGATGGCTATAATCGCCCATGTCCAGAGAAAAATGTCTCAGTAAAGAAGAAAATATTGCCGTAAAAAGTTTTATAATGCAAAACTTTGTTTCGTAATTATCGTTTCCACTAATAACACCCTCACCGCCGAACACGTGTTACGATATTTATCAATTTTCTTTATTATATTAACTTGTCTCTTAATCATGGCAATGCATTCAAAGTATTTTACATTTCCATGCTTGAGGCTAATGGCAATCACATATGATCTGTTGAGACAGATCACTGATTAGACCAATTAGTATACTGAGGGTAATCGATTCCTATCACGATGATTAATCCAATATGATGAAGAATAATTTATAAATGATTTGAAAATAGACGGCAGATACTGTTCTTTTAATCAAATAGATTGCTACGACGATAATTTTACTAATATTGCGAGCAGTTTTCTACGTACGAATACTTTTCTACGCATATGAGTATGTAGATGTTCGGAAAATAATTACGTATGTCACCGCCATGAATTATGCCTCAACCAACCAAAGCGGAATATGACTGAATTGTACAATACTACGTTTAGAGTCAGTTTATCTTTTAATTTATAAGTGTATTCGGAAAATAATAACGTATTCTTATACTGTAGATTAAGAATTAAAATGATCAAAATGTACGAATCTACATTTACAATTAGATTATCAACACATTTATTAGGGTGTTCGTAAAGTAATAACGTTTTTATCTACTTTGAGTTATGAGTCCACCAACCAAGAAGAAATCTATCTTAAATTGTTTGAAACTACAAGGTATAGTTTATTATCTCCATTATAAGACTGTTCGGAAAGAAATATCGTTTTTACCAACTTTGTATGGTGAGCCAACCAATGTACAGTTAGGGTGGAAATCTACGAATCTATATCTAGATTTATATTATCAGCACTTTCGTTTGTGTGTTCGGAAAATAATATCGTTTTTACCCAAATTGAATACTGAATTCACCAACCAAAGATGAAAGTTGTGTTAAATTGTACATGTGGATTAATTTATCATGTCCTTTATCAAAGTGTTCGGAAATGAATATCGTTTTTACCAACTTTGAATGTCAATCAACCAAAACAAAAAAATCAAGGTTTGAATTGTACGAATATTTCAGTCTCTTTTTTATCTTTGATTATCCAGCATTCGCATCCATATAGGAGAACATATATCACATAATAGCCCACTACTCATTTCTTTGTTTCCAGCGAAACCTTATTCTCTTTTATATTCATCTCCAACGTGCAAGTGCAGGACTATATATCTTCCAGTTTTACCAAGACCTACCCCCATCATCCTTTACCAGTCGCAGTTTGACATTGCAAGAGTTGGCCGGAGGTTGAGGAAAATCAGAGTAGAAGGTGTCGATAGGGTGAATTTGTTTAAAGTGGGCCTCACCTTGTCAGGAAGTGATCCACACACTTGATTTCATGAGATTCCTCTGCGGCACTGAGTTAATGAGAAAAGCAGTTTTGAAACTGCAATGGAACGCCGCTGGCTCTGCTGTAATTTCAAATGGCGCCTTCTGTTGCATGTCCGTCATGAGTTACTGTCTTCATCCGCTGGTTTAAATATTGAGAGCTGCTGTAATCATCATTCGCTTGTTTCACCGTTTGTGATCTTTGGAATTGTTTGCCCTTAGTCTTGGTTTGCGTCTTCTATCCTGCCACCAAGTTTGGCATTATCAGGAGTTAAGAACTTCAAACGACGTCGTTCTCAGAGTCACTGGAGGATGCAAGCTCTTCCAACACGACAAGGAGAGACTACGCACATAGAAACATACACGCATGAATACACGCCCATATTTTACATTGGACGTCGGATTAAACATTTTGTCATCAAATGTTACTTTAATGACAATAAGAGAAACAAAACTATAATTAATAAAAGAATTAAAATTTAAAAAAATCATCAATTATATGAGAACATTTTCTTATTATCTCGTCGTATTAAATAATAAATAAATCAATAAAAAACTAAAAAACTATAATTTTAAAATAAAGATCGATAGACAGATGGCAGGCTGATTAATGAACGAACGGTCATAAAAAACATTTATACATTTGTATAAATCACTGATTTCTCTTTATTTGCTGAATTCTTTCCGGACGAAAGTATTCATTGTTTTTCTATAAATTTTTATCTGTTATATCTTTGATCAAATTTTGTTCCCTTCACATGCATCTTGGTATCCGATTTGCCGTACATTTACAAAAACTTATTAGCACTGTTACACTCTGTTACCCTCTTCCCGTTTGCTATGGGTGTTAAATCCCCCAAGATCATTTGCTTTGTTCTATGACCTCTATTTACCGTTTGTAAATTTTCTCTTTCTCCAGATTTTTCTTTTAAAAAATTTGACGTTTTCTTAAATGGTACTCGTAGTATCCTTAGGCATAGTATCCTTAAGCTTAAGCACATTATATTAAATTTAGATTTTTGGGTCGTATATATCGATATAGAATGTGCAATGTAATGCTGTGGATATTCACTTAGAACAAGAAATCGGACAGCCAGGTTGAGTTCGTTGCATTCACCTAATCACAAATACTCTTGTAAAAGGTAATAATCCATCTATTCTCTCCAGCTGTGGGTTAAATGACCGGACATATTGGGTTCTATAGCCTTGCTTTGCAACCAGTCTACCTCAGAAAGAATTGGCAATCTAAAATCTTTTGCCCGGTCAGTCATCTCTCTTTTGAAACATGATTGCTCTTGTGTATCAGGTATGGCACTTAACTGACCGATATCGATATATGTGCATTGTGGTTTAATGGATATCGGCTCTGAAGAAGATACCGGAGAGCTGTGTTTTAATTTCATTTGAATTCGGTGCATTCATTTTTGTGCAAATATCCTTGGGAAAGCTATGAATCCATCTCTTTTCCCTTCAGCTATGCGTTGAATAGCTGGACAGACTGGATTTTATATCTTTGTCCTCAATTTGTCTGCAACAGGAATAAATGGCAACCTACTGCGGGAAAATCCTCTGTCTAGTCAGTCATCGATTGAAAGAAATATGATCGCCTAGATGTATATCATGTATGACACTGACTGATATCTGTGTGTGTAAGTCTGTGGGTGTGTTCATTTGTTGCGTCATGCTGAACTACTTAGTATTTTGAACCAGATTGGTACCATATTGGATAAATATTGCCTAGCGGCAAGATTGTTGAAATCCATGTCCTAAAAAAAATAGAACATATGAGAAAAAGTTAAAGAAGACTAATATAAGTTTAGATGGCTACTGGAGTCACATATTGAAGTAGATGCAATTAGAGAAGAATGTTGAGAAAAGAAACTAGAAATTTGTCTCTATTCTGCTTCTTCTTTTTCTTCTTTTTTTGTTTCTTTTATGTGCCGCGTTTCTTAAGTACATGAGCAGTCATGGGTCGCAACAGTGTTCTGAATCTTCTAGTTATTTGTAAAATTTGTCTTTTTACTATCTTTCTAAATCCCCGTTCTACCAAGCATTTACCCTAATTCGTTAAGTAGCTTTTGCGTTTTATCATTAGTTCCTCTTGCCGTCTAACATGTCTTATGAGTGTTAAATATTTTAACCTTTATTTCTTCATTCTTCTTCTTCTTCTTCTTCTTCTTCTTCTTCTTCTTCTTCTTCTTCGTGCCTTGTTCTTTCAGGACGTAGGCTGTCATGGCCTTCCACATCTCCCTAATCCTGCTGGCTCTTAATACGCTTTCTCCTGTTACACCACGCAACCTCCGTTCTGCCATCCACCTGCTCAGGCCAGTCAAGTATGTTACACGCTGTTTTCCCCTGTCTCTCCTTCCCTCTATCTGGCCTCCTTCATCATTACATATCCCAGGAACTTTGGCTGTCTCTTCCTGATGCTCAGAATTGATTTCATTTTTGTTTCCATCCTTTCAAAAACCTCATAATTGTTTACATGCTCAATCCACGATATCCGCATCATCCTTCTGTAGAATCACATTTCAGTTGCTTTGATGATATTGTCTAGCATTTACTGCCATATTGCAAAACAAACATCACATAGCAATCCAGTACTCTTTTCTATGTTTCTAGCAAACTTTTCTTGACTCTTCTGGAATGCGACATTTGTCATGGCAATTTTCTCTCGGATCTCTGTATTCCACTTTCCGGCATCTGTTAAAACACTTCCCAGGTATTTAAATTTTTCTACCTGCTTGATTTTAGTATCCCCAATCTATATTTAGCCTTTGGGCTGCTTCTTTTGCTGATGATCATGCATTCGGTGTTCTTGGAATTCATTTGTAGTCCTTCCTTGATACTTTATTCATCTACCTTCTGCAAGAGGAACTAACCAATATTAAGGACACAGTAGTTATAGACGTTGGTTAGTTTCTGTGACTTAACCCAAAGTGTTGTGAGTTCAATACCATGCTACAAGTAACTTACAGTGTTAGAGGGAGATAACTCATGACTTTCAGTCGAGGTATTACTACGCAGGGATTGAGAAGGATATACCCCAGTGATTGTAATAAAGTGTTTGGTTCAAAATTCCTAGCACCTGAAGAAGGCCGGAGCGTATAACAGGCGAAACGCCGTACAAATGGCAACAAAGATGAAGACAATAGTCCGAATAATGTAAATACTGTAAATACTACCTCATCTCAGAAACATAGACAAATACTAAAGAAACTGTCCTGTTTATTCATATTTTATTTACCTTTTGCAATGCATCATTCACTTGTCAAATGCACCGTCTGATTATAGTATTGTATTTTTTCGTCCTCTGTTAAAACATTTCCTAGTTATTTAAATATTTCTGATTACTTCATAGATTGTGTCTTGGACTGTTTCGTTTGTTTAGGAACATACATTTTCTTCTACAACAGCACTGAATTCCGTTCATAGAATAGATCTCATTTCAGACATTATTTCGACCAAAAGAAACCCCTGGAGTGGAGCACAATATGGATACTAATTGAATCATATGACCCAAAATTCAATGTTTATTCTTTCTTTCTTCAGTAATGGTCTTCCAAATAATTTGAACAATCGCAGTGAAATTTCACAGCGTCATCCATTCACTGAAATTAAAAGAAAAATCTCTCTGTACACATGCGTAGACAGATAGGTAATCAAAGGTATCCAGTTGTGTTCAGAATATTCCTCACTATTTTATGTGTGCATATATATAGAGAGAGATTCGGCGTATTTAGGGGTAAATATTGTTTAAGAAAAATATTATTTAAACAATTTTTTGTCTACTAATTTTAATGATCGATTTTTACAAATTACCTATAATCCTTCTGAGACAATGTGGAAATTCCAGCAGAAAATGTTCGAACAACACCCCGGGAGAAAAGTGCAAGAACAGGAATAAAGATTTCGATTAAGTTAAAACCTCATCAGGTAGAAATGAATTTCGTAGAAGTATAATGTGTGTTGTGACGTATGTGATGTGGAATCTTTCTAATATGTATTTCAGAACGAGGGAGATTGCTTATATATATATATATATATATATATATATATATATATATATGTATATATATAAACTTTGCAATAGGTCAATTGTTGCCATTTTATACTTTTAATTTTGCACGTGAGATTTGTTTGATTTTGATTATTTTTACTTCATATTATAGTAAAATCAGTTAAACATCGTCTGTCAGAAGAAGAACATTATAACGTAGTTCAGTTAATCATTTAAGTACCATGCGTGATAAAAACTTTGGTCGATCATCTCTGGAAAGAGACATGACTTACTGGGCAGAAGATTATTCTTCAGTGGGTTGCCAATACTTTCTGCAGTAGACTAATTGCCAGCCTTGCTTTAGAACCCAGTTCGTCCTATTATTGAACTCATAACTGAAGGAATACCAAGGGTATTTGTGCGTAACTGAATGCAAGGAGTTCAAGTGAAATTCGAACTCGGCTCCCCGGTTTCTCATTCCGAGTCGATATCTACTGCACCACAACGCACATCCGACGGAATTCGAACCAGAAGCCTGAATAATAACATTTCACGGTGTTTGGGTGCCCGTCTGAGATAGTGCAGAAGAATCAGAATGAGTTGGATGAGTCCAATGGTGATTAAGTTGTTGGGAGTGATAACTAGCGATGCCGATATTAGGGCCTCAGACGCAACACGGCGACTTACAACAAGTGACTTGCAGTACTAGTGCTGATCCGAGTCAAGAGAGTGGCTCCTGGAAGAAACTATGTTTGACAACAGGATTCTGCACCTTGACGCAGAATCACGGGCAGTCAGACATTGCTGTTAGACAACTTCTGTGACCACATCTCCACTTACATTTGACCATCTAACGCCCCAGACTGAAATCTTGATTATTATGTGGGGAACGCTGTTGAGCGAGAGATGAATTCAGCGCAAGCAATATGGGAGCAACCACCAACTTAAATAAACAGACTGTCCAGAAGTGTTATAGAAGATTCTGATATTATGCGGAGTCAATGGCTATTTTATTGAATAAATTTACTCTTTAGTATTTGGATATAGTTGTAATTTTGGTAAATATATCTATTAAAGTAAATATCATTTTAATTTTTGCAAAATTTAGAAAAAATTATTCATCTCACCTTATATATATATATATATATATATATATATATATATATATATACTACCGGCCATAAATATTTGGCTACCCCAGTGTCTTTCATACTATTTTTTAGTATTTATTGCAAGTGATTAATAAATGAAAATAGAACGGTCCTTTTGTTAATACTGCGCAATAACATGTGCATCAAATGAATTTATAAATATTTAATAATTAACTATAATGCAGTTTCATGAATGAATAAGGAAAGAAAGTTTAGAGTTATTCGGACGAGTTCAGCTTTGCTTCCTTGCCTTGTAAAATTTTGCAAAGTAATAATAACAAAAGAAACATTTATTTTAATTTAGAATTATCCACTTGCCAATAAAGACTAAAAAATATTATATCTTTTGAAAAATTGGGTGGCCTAATTATGGCCGATAGCATATATATATATATATATATAGGTATATATATATATATATATATATATATATATATATATATATAATCATATGTTTAAACTTGTTTTTAATTGAGACACAGAAATTTCTGTTTCGAAATTTTCACAAGTGACTTTCACAAAAATTATCTCAGATTGCCTGATGACGAGGTATAAATCTCGAAATGTCTGTGTCACAATGTATTAAAAAAAACAAATTTAGTTATACGGATATTTTATGGCTTACAATATTTATTGTATTTATTGTATTAAGCACTTTTATAATAAAACATTAATACCGGAGAACTCGAAATTGTAAAACTGTTGTTTCGCTTCACCTTGATTTATATATATATATATATATATATATATAGTCATGCGCAGACAGATTTATTTAGCTGAATCACAGCTCATCAGTACGGTTAGGAAGCTGATTGCTTTTTACCCAGGATTAAAACTCGACCGAATTGGCGTCAGTCGGTGATTCTACCTCTGAGCTACGGGCGCTCGGTAGAAAGAGGCAGACTTTTTAGCGTGTACATTATCATTATACTCGCTTAATTGCTGAGAGTGTTCTAATTCATTGATGATATTTGTGTGTGTGTGTGTGTGTGTGTGTGTGTGTGTGTGTGTGTGTGTGTGTGTGTGTGTGTGTGTGTGTGATGGCCTCAAAGGCACAGCGCTTTTGATTCACGTCAAAAAACTCATTTGTTTTAACAAAATCACTATTTGGAGCAACTTCCATGCTGATCAATTACGAAATTCGAATGCTTGGAGAATTTTTCTTTCGAATGAACTGATACAATTTCTTCCTTGTCTAAGAAGAAACACACACACACACACACACACACACACACACACACACACACATATATATATATATATATATATATATATATATAGGTGGGGTATAACTGTACGCAATAATATCTGAAACAAAACTGGAAATAAAGTGGGATGTCATTCTTTTTATTGACAATGAAGTTTAGAGCAGGATCATACATAATATCACTGACCGTTGATAACAGCGGTAGTAGAAAAAAAAAGCAGGCGTCTATTCTGAGTGGGCTGATTCAAACTCTAATGGATGCCATTGGCAATAATAATAATAATAATAATAATAATAATAATAATAATAATAATTTGAAGCAAATAGGCCAGAAAGAAAAAAAACTTGCTTATTAATTGATATGGCTTGTCCAGCGGATTGTAACATAGCAACGAAGGAATTCGAAAAACTGTCAAAATTTAAAGACATAGAAATTGAAATAGAATAAATGTGGAAATTAAAAACAAGGATCATGCCAGTGATAATAGGTGCACTTGGAATGATAAAAAATGGAACAAAGCAACACATTGAAAGAATCCCTAGAAACCCCAGCTTAAGAGATATACAAAAAATGTCTTTTTTAAGTACATCCCACACACTAAGAAGAACTTTGTCTATGTAACGCTAATGATGTTAGGGGAGATACAAAAACATGAAATGGAGCCATAATAACACACCAAGACATGCCTTATATCTTCCCGCAGACTTGGCATGTAATGCGACCATAGCAGAAATATAAATAGGATGAATAATGACAACATAATGATAATGTGTCAAAGAACTTGAAAGAAGTAAAAACTTTATTCAATAAAAAAGAATCATACAAAGTCATAATAGATTTTCAAGTAGGACATAGAAATGTGAGTAGAATATAATACACCGACTGTAACTGCAAAAACTTAAAATAAAAGCAAAGGCAAATGCAATCAACCGAATACAGAAAAGATGGCAAGATAAACCTCTTCAAGGTCAATATTCTGCTCTTACCAAACAAGCTGTTGTAGACAAAACCCGTACCTATCAGTGGCTACATAGTGCAGAGTTATAAGCTTGGTTTTATTCTTGTTGCACAGAACTAATAAGTGCAAACTAAAAATTGACAAACGCACAAACAAAAATTGTGTTAGCCCAAAATGCAGATTATGTGATAAATATGCCGAGATAATCGACCATTTCTATCATTGTTGCTCGATATTGGCACCCACTGAATATAAACTCGACATGACAGAGTGGGTCAATGTCTGCACTGGAAAATCTGTGACTTTTACAAAAAGAAAACCGAAAGAAATTGGTATGAAAACCAACCATAGCCGGTTACGGAAATAGGGCCTATAACAATTTTCTGGAACTTTACAATACACACAGACAGAAAAATCAAAGCTACTCGCCCAGACGTCGTGATCAGAAACCGCAAAAATATGCCCTGTAATTGACATGGCAGTCCCTGAAGATTATAATATGTTTTTGAAGATCTTCAAGTATAAAAGGATCTTAAAATCGGAATCTCAAAAATGTGGCACATGTGGACATCAATACTTCCAGTTGTAACTGAAGCCTTCAGATTGATTGAACCTTTTAAAAACTACAAAAGTTGTACTCACAAGCACAGACCTCATTTTACGAAAGGCTTTTTCTATATAAAATATATGCGATAATTGGTGTTTTGTTTATGTTTATTCTTCTTCTTTAAGAAAAATATTTGGGAAAAATGTCATGATGCGTCTCTAATTTTCGGTCTCTGTTTGAGGCTCGGAAATAAATGATTATAAACCAGAACTCAAAGATAATAATAATAATAATAATAATAATAATAATAATAATAATAATTTATTCTTGCAGCGCAAGACCAAAGTCTTTTTGCTAGAAAATTCAGGCAAATATTATACATAATATGGATCAAAAATGCAGGTTTTGTGATAAACACAAAGAAACAATAGACCATCTCATCTCAGGCTGTTCTGTACTTGCCCCAAGTGAATAAAAAGATCGCCACGATAGAGTGGGGCAATATTTACATTGGGCAATGTGCAAACGCTGCGGAAAATCTGTAAACAAACACTGGTATGAACATCACCCAGCATCTGTTAGAGAAATAGAAGATGTCACCATTCTATAGGATTACACCATCTACACAGACAGAAAAATTGAAGCAAAAACCAGAAAGAAAGAACTTGTCTATTAATTGATATGGCTTGTCCAGCGGATTGTAACATAGCAACCAAGAAATTCGAAAAACTCAAAATATAAAAACCTGTAAATTGAAATAGAAAAAATGTGGAAATTGAAAGCTAGAGTTGTGCCAGTGATAGTAGGTGCACTTGGAATGATAAAACATGGAACAAGACAGCACATTGAGAGAACCCCTGGAAACCGTAGCTTGAAAGATATACAAAAAAATTGTCTTATTAAGTAACACTAAGGAGAACTTTGTCTATGTAAAGCTAGGGATGATAGGGGAGATAGAAAAAACATGAAATGGAGCCATAACAACACGCCACAACCTGCCTTAGGTCTTCCCGCAGACTTGTTTGGTAGTGCGACCATAGCAGAAATCAAAATATGATGAAACATGACATAATAATAATAATAATAATAATAATAATAATAATAATAATAATAATAATAATAACGCGGTTGGGATTACAACGAGAATGACGTGCTTTTCTGAGGCTCCTGAAAACGTAACGTTTTTTCTTTTTTTTTATGTAAACATTAATTTCTCATTTCACTATATTAAACTATATTAAACTATATTAAACATAAACATTAATTTTTCCCTTCGTATATAATTTTAGTTGTATGTTTCTTCTTTTAATGATCCTTAAAGAGATTTATTAACTAGTTTTCTAAAGCAAGACAACGATAAAAAATATGACGAAAAGCGCTCTGTTCGATCGACGATATTCATTCTTAGAAAAAATATGTAATAATTTTTCTTAGAAAAAATTCTTTCTTAGAAAGAATATGTAATAATTTATTTATATTTGTTCGTTCATTTTATATATTTGTTTATTTTTCGATAATCTTATTCTCGTTGGATTTCATGAAAGAATAACACAGAATACAGTAGGCCAACAAATTATTTTTAAATTTTACGGTAGTAAACTCAAATGTCCACTTTTTCTTTCCTATTAAAAAAAATTTTTTGAGATTTTTTTTTTTTTTTTTTTTTTTTTTTTTTAACGTAAACATTAATTTTGAATTTCACTATTTTAAACATAAACATTAATTTTTTCTTCGTATATAATTCAAATTGTATGTTTCTTCTTTTAATGATCCTTTAAATAGATTTATTAACTAGTCTTCTAAAGCAAGACAAAAAAAAGGAGAAAAAGAAAAAAAAAAAAGAAAAATATGACGAAAAACACTAAAAAAATGTTCGATCTAGGATATTCTTTCTTAGAGAGAATATGTAATAATTTATTATATTTAATTTGTTCGTTCATTTTATATATTTATTTATTTTTCGATAATTTTATTCTCGCTGGATTTAATGAAAGAATAACACAGAATACAGTAGGCCAACAAATTATTATTTTTAAATGTTACGGTAGTAAACTCAAACTCAAAGGTATGACCATTTTTTTTTTTTTTTTTGCAAGGACAAAGGTTAATAGTAGCAATAAATGTTTTTTTTTTTTTTTTTTTTAACAATACTCTCTAAGTGCAGTGATGTTTTTTTTTTTTTCTCCGATGAACGGCCGTTACATCCAAGTTTGTTTGTTTTTTCAACCAGCGTCTCTCTCTTTGAATTTTTCTTTTTCTCAATATGAAATTCTGTTTTAATATAAACAGGATTTTTTCTTTAGATATTAGGGAATAATTTTTTTTTTTTTTTTTTTAACAAAATTCTGCTTTATTTTAATTTATCTGTTTGTTCTTTAAATTAACCTAAATAAAATCATCCGTATTATATTTCCTTTAGCTGTCGATATTTCGTGTAAATTATTTTTTTTTTTTTTTTTTTTTTTTAACTATTATAATTTTCTTAAAAACCAAACAAAACAAGAAAATAAATTAAATCCGATGAAAAACAATTTATATGGTATTATTTTATAGAAAGTCTACGTATTTTTTTTTGATAAATTTATTTTTATTTATTTATTGTTTTAATTTACTTATTTAATTTATCTTATTATGATAATCCAATATTGACCAACGACTTTGTTGAAAAAATGAAAGATAAAGTGGACGAACAAATTATTACATTTTTTTTTTTTTTTTTTTTTTCAACAAACGTCTCTCTATTTGAATTTTTCCTTTTCTCAATATGAAATTTTGTTTTAATATAAACAGGATTTTTTTTTCTTAAGATATTATAATTTTTTTTTTTTTTTTTTTTTTTTTTAAACAAACTACTCTAGTAATATTGATGTTTTGTTTCGTTGAGCCGTCTTTCTCCTTGAATTCCAATCGCGTCTATGTCAGATGTTGCTTGGCAGCCCATTTAGGAGAAGGAAAACTCCGAACAACAACCCGCAACTCAAGGTGTTAATCGTGCCGAGGAGTGAATGGCTACTGCGTTATGAGGTCACAAACGATCCCCTACAGGCTTCGGGACCCTGTTTGTAAAAGACCGTTACCCAACGTGCCGGGCAACTTTGGGTGGACTTTTGGACCCGTGCGTCACTCGTGGGAAAAACATGAAAAACACAAATAGAAATAAAAAGTCCAGTATGGCTCTTCCAGTGGATAAACAGGGAGCCCGTCCTTCAGGAGGGAACCTACCTGAGGTCGAAAAATCTGCCATAGGAACAAACTCCTACACAAAGAATGTATCTTCAGGTCCCCACAACCAGGATAATCCTAATGATGGTCCTGAAAATTCACCAGCTAGATCTACAACCGTATATTTAAAGAAAGAAAAAATAAAATGGTCTCGTGAGGAGTACAAAGTCGTTATGACTGCATTTCATGAAGCGTTACTCAAACCTCAAAAAAACATGACTCGCCAAACATATGACATTTGGCGTGAAAAAGTTGGTCAAACAAATAGAAAGTATATTGACGAAAATAAATTGGCCAATGTACGTAGGTACATTATTCGTAATAACCGACTGTCAGAGGCTGAGATTCACGAAATTAAAAGAATTGTAACAAGAAGAGTCGAATCAACAAAATATGAAAAGGAACCGGAACCAGAAATAAAAAGTAATAACATCAAACAAATCACAGGTCATAATGTAGAAACCGTGAAACACGCAAATCACTGCGAAGATAATGATGTTAGTCTAAAAGTGCTGGAAAGGTGCGATCTGAGTCTGAGTCAGTTAAAAGACAAAAATAAAATTAGTTCAGAACACATCGAAGATAATTATTTGACCGAAAATAACAATATACAGGAAGCCAAGATAGAAATAAAAAACCAGCTAAGTCAAATACAAAGTATTACAATGGAGGAACGTGAACAGCTCCCAAAATTCCAACCAACAAAACAAAACCTCCGAACTATTAAATTGTACAATGCAGCACTGAAATCAATACTGGATGAAGACCCGAATACAAATCTTAACGAAGTAATATATGCATCAGCAACAGCAGCAACAAAAAAAATTAAACATCAAAATAAAAACAAGGCAGTCACGCAGACGTGAAGATCCACCTTGGAAAAGAAAAATCGAAAAAGAAATCGAACAACTAAGAAGTGAACTGTCAGTACTGGATGAACTGAGTAGAGGAATAAATGTAAGAACTAGGAAAAGAAGAAGAGCCGAAAAAAAATATAACATCAGGAATGAAAATGACGTCTTATCAAATAAAGAAAAAATAAAGCAAAAAATCCAACTGAAGGCTCAAAGAATAAGACGCTATGAAAAAAGAGCAAAATTTTACAGACAAAACAAGATCTTTCAGACTGATACAAAGAGATTTTACAGGGAAATAGGTAAAAAAAGAATTGAAGTGACAGTACCCCCCAGAATGGAAGAAGTCACACAGTTCTGGGAAAAGATATGGGCTTGCCCTAAAGAACCTAGCAAGGAAGTACATTGGATTACGCAGGAGATAGAACGAATGAAGAATAAACCCGAACAGACATGGTCTGGAATTACAGAAGATGATATTAAATTTGCACTAAAAAAAGCACACAATTGGAAAACTCCAGGTATAGATAAAATTCCTAACTTTTGGCTATATTATTTAAATGCAGCACATAAAAAATTAGCCAAAGAACTCCAAGAAATGGTTGACGATCCCACTAAAATTCCTGCATGGATGACAAAAGGAATTACATTTCTTCTACCCAAGAATGGTGACACAAACAACCCGAAAAACTACAGACCAATTACATGTCTTCCGACAACATATAAACTACTAACATCTATTTTAACAAAACAAACATATTTATTCTTAGAAAGAAATGACATGATACCGCTTGAACAAAAAGGGTGCAAACGTGGCTGTTATGGCTGTAAAGACCAATTGCTAATTAACAAAATGATCCTGGAAAACTGCTACAAGACAAAGAAAAATCTTAGTACTGCCTGGATAGACTACCGAAAGGCATTCGATAGTGTGCCACATGAATGGATTTTAAAGACTTTAAATATATACAAGATATCGCCCGTCATCATCAATTTCATCAAACAGTGCATGTCTATATGGAAAACAACCCTTTACCTCAATCATATAAATGGAACCGATAAGTCTGATGAAATAAACATCAAAAGAGGTATATTTCAAGGTGATTCTTTATCTCCCTTACTATTCTGCATATCATTAATAGCACTAACCAGTCAACTTAATAAGACAGAATGTGGTTATAAAATAGGCCAAAAGAAAATAAGCCATCTATTTTACATGGATGACTTAAAGTTATATGCTAAGAATGATAATGAGCTGGAAGGTCTTCTGCAAACTGTAAAATGCTTCAGCGAAGACATTGGAATGAAATTTAATTTGAATAAATGTGCTAAAGCTACAGTTTTACGTGGATCAATACAAGAAACATCCTCAATTAGCCTAGACCCTGCTGTAACAATAAAAGAATTGAAACCAGAAGAAGCTTATAAATACCTAGGTGTAAATGAGAGCGAAAACATTCACCATAAAAAAATGAAAGAAATAGTGCGTAAAGAGTACTATAGAAGGCTACGAATGATATTAAAAACTGAATTAAATTCACAGAATAGAGTTATGGCCATTAATAGCCTTGCAATCCCAGTTGTCCAATATAGCTTCAACATCTTAAACTGGACTCTAAACGACATCAGGCGAATGGATGCTAAAACAAGAAAGCTTCTTTCTAAGCATAGGATGCATCACCCAAAGGCTGATGTAGACCGTCTATACATACCCCGTAAAGAAGGTGGAAGGGGTCTTATTCAGCTGGAATTGTCATACAAGACAACAACTATTGGCTTACTAACATACATAGAAACAACAAAGGATTGGATGATACAATTAGTAAGGCAACATGAAGAAAGAAAGAAAAAATATTCAATAATAAAAGAAGGCAGTAAATACAAACAAGAATTACAGTTAGTAGATTCTGTAGAAAAGCAAAACAGTAGCCAAGAACCAACTATTGCGGCAAAAAATATGAAAATGAAAGCCAAAGATAAAGCTCTTGAAAAAGATGAAACAGCGCTGGCAGGACAAACCTCTGCATGGCCAATATCCAGTACGTGCCAATAAATCCAATGTTGACAAAGTTAATACTCATCGATGGTTACGTGCATCTGGATTAAAGTCTGAAACTGAAGGATTTATACTTGCAGCACAAGACCAAAGTCTTTTCACGAGAAACTTTCAGGCAAATATTATGCATAATAATATGGATCCAAAATGCAGGTTTTGTGATAAACACCAAGAAACAATAGACCACCTAATCTCAGGCTGTTCTGTGCTTGCCCCAAACGAATATAAAAATCGCCACGATAGAGTTGGGCAATATTTACATTGGGCAATGTGCAAACATTATGGAAAAGCTGTAAACAAACACTGGTATGAACATCATCCAGCACCGGTTACAGAAATAGAAGATGTAACCATTCTATGGGATTACACCATCTACACAGACAGAAAAATTGAAGCAAACAGGCCAGACATTATTGTTAAAAACCAGAAGGAGAAAACTTGTCTATTAATTGATATGGCTTGTCCAGCGGATTGTAACATAGCAATCAAGGAATTTGAAAAACTGTCAAAATATAAAGACCTGGAAATTGAAATAGAAAAAATGTGGAAATTGAAAACAAGAGTTGTGCCAGTGATAGTAGGTGCACTTGGAATGATAAAAAATGGAACAAAACAACACATTGAAAGAATCCCTGGAAACCCCAGCTTAAGAGATATACAAAAAATTGTATTATTAAGTACAGCCCACACACTAAGGAAAACGTTATCTATGTAATGCTGGGGATGATAGGGAGGATAGAAAAACATGAAATGGAGTCATAACAACACGCCACTACCTGCCTTAGGTCTCCCCGCAGACTTGGTTGGTAGTGAGACCAATGCAGAAATCTAAATATGATGAAAAATGACATAATAATAATAATAAAGAAATTTTGGTTTCTGGTCATCGGATTTGCAACTTAACCATATAACGTCACAGGTACGTCGAAGGGAGTCTATAAAATCATTTTCAACCGATATGTAATTTTACAGAAATATCTCAGCTACGTCATTTCTTTACCTGAGTAAGTAATAAATGTATATTTTTTGTAAAATCAGTCCAAATATAAATGTTTCGTATGACATGAAGACTTTTGAGACAGACGTCTGGCTAGCACCCTTTAACATCAGCTTTTAGTAATAATTGATTTTGTCATTTCATGTTACAATACCACACTTGTTCGAATTTCATTCCTCTCTCAGTTATTTTTTAGTATAGCTGGACGTTTCTTCAGTTAAAAACGCATTAGAGCCGAGTTTTATAAAAAATGTCTTATATGATAAGAAATATCCTGTCTTCAGCACTAGTTGTTTGAACTTTTTTAAATGTAAACTTTTCACTTTTGAATAAGATAACTATCATACTTTATTCAAGATAATTATCATAGAATACACAAAATAATCATCATATGTTTTTTATTTCTGATCAGTTCACTCCGAGCAAGGTGCCAATGCTACTAAGTTACAATGAGTCACAGGAAGTGAAAGAGAATGATAAGACTTCAGAACGAACCGGAAACCTAATCTTAAACAGGAAACAAGGAATTCAACTTTTGTTTAAACACCTTGGAGAAGTGTAAACCGGGCAACAGTTGAACCTATTTACTTCTAGTAGGGGAGAAGAAAAAATAACTAAGGGATAAAATTTCAGTGATCAGTCTCAGACGTTAGAAGTATAGTATTGAAGTAGACTTTAAACGGAACCAGAAAACCAGTCTTAAACAGAAAATGGGAGATAAACCTGTACTATTAAAAAAAATCGGGAGGCGTGTGAATCCAACCAGACAAAATAATAATCACGGACTGTTTGTTTTTAGTCAATTTACCCAGGTAAGTGTGTGAATCAAATGACACAAAATAATCATCACAGATAATTTCATGACTGACAATCGAATCAATATCCACTGGCAATTTTTACAGTATCTACATTATTCGGACTATCGACCTCATCCTTGTTGATATTTGTACGACGTTTCGGTCGTTGTACTCTCCGGCCTTCTTCAGGTGCTATGAATATCGAACCGAAACCTTTATTACAATCACTGGGGTATATCATTCTTATTCCTTGCCTAGAGCCTTCTCTGGTAGTCATGCATTATCTCCCTCTAACCCTGTAAGTTAATTGTTCACCACAATGTTTGAGAAAAAATGGAAACACAAAAGAAACTTATACTTAATATCAGCAAGTGACAGTTGAAATTTCTAGGGCACGTAAGAAGGAAAGAGGGCTTGGAAAATCCGTTACACACAAGAAGGATTGAGAGTAAGAGGGGTAGAGTAAAACAACGGATAACATACTTAGAGAACTTGAGTAAATTGATGGCAGAACATGTTTTAAGAGTACCGAAAAACAGCATTAATTTAGAGCTGATAGGAACAGAAATGTGTGAAGAGCCATGATCGCCTACAGTCATCCTGATTGAACACAGCGCATAAGGACAGAAAATCTTCACACTATGCACACATTATATTTTTCTTCATTTTCTTAATAACATGCCCATTCAGGGCATATGAAACCATAGCTCTCCTAATATATTTTTATAACTACCTGTGAAATTCCATGTCAATATATATATATATATATATATATATATATATATATATATATATAGACTCCGACTGACACCAAATTGGTCGAGTTTCGATCCCGGCCAGAAGCCAGTGGATTTGTCTAGCCACACTTATGAGCTGTGATACAACAAAACAGGCTTATATGTTGATGACTAATATATATATTGTGTGTATTTTGGCAGCATTTTTTCATTAATGCAGGTTTCATTGAATAATATAGACAAGTTTTGTCTATTAATTTTGTGTAGGATCCGTTCATACCGTCTGATATACTTGATGGTGATGTCGTTGAAAGACAACAAAAAAATCACAGTAATTGTTGATTTTTTTATCGGGTCTAAGCTTTCGGCTCACATAAGCCATTATCAAAGAGTAAATATTAACACACAGTAAACATAGAACATTTAAGTTATTAACAATAAAGAGAATTGAATTGATAAGATAAGTCCATCCCTACCGTGGCGGATGTCCGAAGACATATATACATATATATATATATATATATATATATATATATATGTGTGTGTGTGTGTGTGTGTGTGTGTATGTGTTTGATTAAATAATTTAGACATTGTGTTATTGCATTTGATTCTTTCGTGGTTACTAATAATTTTCTTTGTAGGAAAACCGAACAGTTTTCTCTGGATCTGCAATTACAGGAGGGTATGAACTCGAGTTCTCCCACAATAAGCAAATTTTGAAGTATTTAAGGAAATCTAATATAAAACATGATATTACACTCTCCTGTAATTGCAGATTCAAAGAAAACTCTCCTGTTGATGTTAAATATAGATCTATCAAGCTATCATCCCCTCTAAAGTAAACAAGGGAAATATATTGTGTACATCGGAACTTCGGCGGGAATTTGTAAAAAAAGAGTTTATAGGCACAGGCAGTCTTTACTAAACCTAATTAACGATATGCAACTGCCTTCTCCCGAAAATACTGGGAATTGAAGTAAGAAGGTCTAAAACCACAGATAAAATAGAAGCTGATAGGCACGGCAAGTACTCCTAGTATTCTAGATAATAGATGTAATCTATTTTTAAGAAAAAAATTTAGAATTTTGAAATTTTAATATTAGAATGTACTTCTGAATAAAAACGTAATGAATATATTAGCATGTGTCGTCACTGTGGCAAATTTAAATAATTATCTCCTTCTATTTCTTCATAATATGTTTTGCCTCTTATATAGATTAGATTTAAATTTAGCGAACTCATAGTTTTTTTTCATCCTATCTACATCTACTAACCCAGTGGACAAACCACGTGCCGTCTACTATGAAAAGAAATTACTACTACGATTCTCCTTGGTTTAAACCTATCGTAACCAACATTCTGCAAACCCTCCTTTAATAACCCTTGCTTCCGGACAAGAGTTTTTCTCCATTCCTTGGTTGACTGGGGTTGACAATGCATGTCTCGAACTGACATGATGAAATAGCTATCCCCCCTAAACGTGATCTGAATTTACAGATAAATAAATAAATATCTGACTTGTAAATTAGATTAACAGTGAGCTCTTTGTTGGATCAGTTTTAACATTTAAACGATATTACTAGGAACCTACCGGTTATTTACAAATATGTCCTGGCATTTTATTGCCGTATATATATATATATATATATATATATATATATATTGTAGTATATATATATATATATATATATATATATAGTATTATATATATATATATTCGATACAGAGTAAAGCTTAATATTGTAATTTTGTTATTACAATGATTTATATACGTGTGTATGTGTGTGTGTGTGTGTGCGTGTGTGTGAGCTAAACCCGCATTATTTATTTTTGTTTTAATTATTTGACAACAAGCAAGGCAATGTAATCTCTAAAACGCAGGTGTTTACTAAATTTGACCAAATATGAGAAAATCCTGCCGAATGGCACACATATTCGTAATAACAATTTATCGTAAATAATCAGACCAGTAGGTATAAATATATAATACTGTTTAATTAAAAACAGAATATCTACTTAAATACGAGAATAGATAAAAAAAATAATGTTCAAGCAATTCATTTCAAATTCTCGGTTGTTTATAACCAAGTTTCGTTAAAATTCGTATTATATATATATATATATATATATATATATATATATATATATATATATATCGAGGTCTCTGAGTTTCATACATTTCAGCAGACTTCAGGTTGTTAACATACCGATACTGGCTTATTTTATGTTAACTAACCAAAGACTGTTGTAATGTATGAAATTCAGAGTTATTAGGAAAACATAGGATAATATGTATATTTATTTATATATATTTTTGGTCTGTTATACAACATTGAGCACTGTACCATTCACACCTGATTAATATTTATATATGGATGTGTATACACGCATACACACATACGCACACACAAACCCATATATATATATATATATATATATATACTAATCTATCTATTAATATATGCCTATATATATATATATATATATATATATATATATATTATTTTTTAGTGAATGTGTGCTCGTGTGCCTGTGTATTTGTCAATGCTCTTCTCAAGTTTGCAAATATTCTCTGTATGTTACATACAATGTTCTACATTATCAGGCTCTGTCTTAAAATGTATGTTTTCTGTTAAAATGTATAAATATCTTACTATAACGTTAAAGTTGATGTCCATATTTTCGAACTCTTTTTCTCTTTTAATACTGTCAAAAGAATCAGGCAAATTGCATAAAAATCTAAAATTAAATAAAAAAGCAATTAAAAAAAGAATTCGTGTAAAAACAATTAAAAACATCATTGACATTTTAAAAAATCCATTTGTGTGCTTTTCCTCCAGTAAACACGCAATCTAAGTTAAATTAGAAATCATTTCAAATGAAACAATTTCAATGCTAAAATCTGATCGGCTAAATGTCCAAACGACTGCTCATCTGGAAAATTTCGCACCCTCAAGAAACAATTGCGAAACTCGTGATAGGATATTGGCGGGTATGACATTGGATTAGAAGTCATTTTGGTACTAATTAGAGAAATTCGTTTCTCGTTTGATTCTCGTCTTCTGATGACCTTGAAATATCGAACTCGAGGCAAGTAAATCTGGAATAAAAATGTATAAGTCAAGCAAACAACACGAACAGAATACGGAAGAGAGATGAGAAATATTTTGATTAAGGGAAACAAGTCAGATTAAGTGAGTAAAAAAATGTTTAAAAAATGGAATAGTGAATATCATTATTGAAATACTGCGTCATGTAATAGCGTAACTTGAGTGGTTTCCGTCCGCGGTGGAGGTTGTAGCATAGTAACTCCCCCTCATATATATATATATATATATATATATATATATATATATATATATATACTACCGGCCATAATTATTAGGCCAACACAGTATTTTAAAATACGATGTATTTCATAATATTTTTAGTATTTATTGCCAGTTGAATAATTGTAAATGAAAACAGAATGGTTATTTTGTTAATATTGCACAATAACATGTGCATCAAATGAATTTATAATATTTAATAATTACCTATATTGCAGTTTCATCAATGAAATCATGAAGAAAATTCTAACGAGTTTATCTTTGCCTTCATTGCCTTGAAAAAATTTGCAAAGGAATAATAACAAAAAAAAATATTCTATTTTCATTCAGAAATTGTACACTTGGCAATAAATACTAAATATAGTATGAAATACATCATTTCTTTAAAAAAAACTGTGGTGGCCTAATAATTTGGGCCGGTAGTGTATATCTAAACATATTTATAAATGAACTTTGTCTGTGTGTGTGTCTGTGTGTGTGTGTGTGTGTGTGTGTGTGTGTGTGTGTGTGTCACCGTTACCTATAGACTCCGAAACGGCTGAACCGATTTTTTTGAAAATTTACACAGTTGTACTATAAGCGTCTGTGGGTGTTCTTAGCTAGGTTTTGTGTCGAGGTACCCCCGAAAATTGATAATCCAAAAAATCGGGTTATAGAAGGAGTGGTCCGATTTTAATCCAATTTGATACACTCATAGACAAAGACATAAGAAACGATATTCAGACGTTTCAAGGCTGCAGTTCTTACAATAGTGCAGAAAATCGATAATATATTTATAAAAGGCAAGATGTTTGTCCATTATACACATCCACAATTTTTATCCGATTCTCACCAAACTTCACTCAAATATTCTTTCGGCTGAGTTTGATCTCCAGGACTATGGATTAGCTTTCATTACACCCGAGCAATGCCGGCTTATACTGCTAGTATATATATATATATATATATATATATATATATATATATATATATATATATCTTGGCACAACTCGAAGTTTTAAGCGCTATCAGGTGCATATTTTAAACTGACAGTTTAACCAATTTGAATTCGGGTTCAATCGATGTCCATGGAAATTTAATGTTGTAAAGTTAATTTGCTGCTTTTTTTAAATAACAAGATTAAACATTTAAATAATCTGTGGTTACATGTGGATAAAAATTTTACATTAAATTTAAAATTTGAAATTTGAAATTGAAACAAAAATAAAATATAATAAATGCAAGAAGAAATCAAAGGACTGTAAATCGTGAGTATTAAAATATTACATGTACATAAAAATGTAGAAAAATTAAAATCTCAAAATTTAAATGAAAATAAATGAAGATAAAAGAAAATAAAAGAAATACGTAAAGAAATATTAAGAGGTAACATTTAGAACTAAGATTTAAAAACGTAAGGAGAAAAAATAAAAGAAGTCTTAGTCTGGCACGTCTTAGATATCTCGATCAAGAATGACCAAACAAATCATTTCATAGCAGATATGGTTATTGCGATGAATCAAAGACTGTGTTATATAGGCTTGATTAAAACCTCATTTATACTAACGGTCATTCGTGATCGAGAGGTGAAAGACGTACCAGATCACATGGTAGCTTCCTCTCTGTGGATAGGGATCGCAGGGTCGAATCCTGCCGAATGACACACATTTTCGTAATAAAAATTTATTGAAAATAATCAGGCCGGTAGATATAAATATATAATGCTGTCTAATTAAAAATAGAATATCTACTTACATATGAGTATCGATCAAAAATAATGTTCAAACAAATTATTTCAAATTGTCGGTTGTTTATAACCAAATTTCGTTAATCTTCGTTAAATTCCGTAACAATATTTCGCGTATTATAATTGAAAAGATATTAGAAATGAGCTGCAAAGTTGAGCTGTACCGTTTTTCATGATTTAACACGTGCATGTCCAAGACATTACAACATAAATAAATGCATTTTGGATAATTTTCACGTTCTAATGAATGCTAAACAATTTGTCAACATGCTATAATTGAAACAGAAAAGAAAATGCAGTAATTTTTAGCAACGTAGTTTTGCGGTTATTTTTTGTTACCATCACTCACACCCATGAAGATGATCTCGAAAGGAGATTGAAAGTACTTAGGTACATACATCTTTCAATTATAATACACGAAAAGACTATCCGCAGGTATTAACGGAATTTTAAAAAATAAGCAGAGAATATTTGCAAATTATTAATCTGACATGTCTAAAATAAAATTTGCTGCCTATATAAACAAACAAATATATATATAAATATATATATATATATATATATATATATATATATATATATATATATAATTGTTATTATTATTATAGTAAAACGTACCAAGAAAACAGTATCACTAATGACTAAAATCATAAGTCCTACCGTTAACAAAACGTTAAATTAAGTCGTCAAACCCAAAAGGTAACACCCAATGGGTAAAAAAAAGAAACAAACAAAGCAAAAGCTGTGTTAAAAAAAAAAACAAGACGAAAACCTTAACAATAAAAAGTTCGATACGAAAGGACGAAGGTACGAAAGTAGAGCAAAGACACGAACTAAATCTCTAAATCTAAAAGTGAGCCAAAAGTCGACCGCGGTTTCACTCGCCGGATTCTCCTTTGTCCTGACGATCCGGCGAGTGAAACCGCGGTCGACTTTTGGCTCACTTTTAGATTTAGTTCGTATATATATATATATATATATATATACGTTTAGGTTTTTTCTGTTGCTGAGGTGATGTGTCGCTCCCCGTGGGGATCGTCATATCGAAATGGCCATTCAACATCTTTGAATTAATCCTTTTTTAATATATATATATATATATATATATATATATAAGTGTCACAAATGGAGAAATACACACACACACACACACACACACACACACACACACATATATATATATATATAAATATATGTGTGTATAATGACGTAAGTTAATAAATATACAAATGAGGGTGTACACATGTATTATATTATTATTCAGGTATTAATGAAACAGTGCTCAATTTAAGAAAAGAGTTGTAATATATATTAATAAATATAAATATTATCCTACATCTATGGCACATCTCGGAGTTTCATGCATTATACATTCACCATGTATATATTTTAAACTGAGAGCTTAATAGCTTTGAGTTTAAGTTCACTCGATGTTCATGGGAATTACATTTTCTAAAGTTAAGTTACTACTTTTTTAATAACAATATTAAAAATCTAATTATTCTACGGTTAGATGCGGATAAAAATCTAAAATTTTAAAAATTTTAAAAATTATAAAATGCAAGGAGAAGAAATGAAAGGGGTGTAAATCATGAGTCTTAAAAATTCAAATATACATGTATATAAAAAAGGAGGGAAAATTAACATTTTAAAATTTTAAATAAAAATAAGATGAAATAAAATAAAATAAAATAAAAATGAAAAGAGAAATTAATAAGTAAAATATAAAATTGAACATTAAATAGTGTAAGGGGCAAAAATATAAGAGGTTTAATTCATAATTGTTAAAGGTAATATTGTGGGGGAAATATATATATATATATATATATATATATATCGGTCGAGTTTCGATCCCGGCCAGAAGCAGATGGATATGTCTATCCACACTGATGAGCTGTGAGACAGCGAAATGGGATTGTATGAAGATGACAAATATATATTATGCTGTCATTACGATTGAGCTCTCTGGAGAAGAACATGTTAAAAACAGTTTCCACTTCTGCTATATGCGTGACTCTTCAGAAATGAATTGAGTTCTCTCGGTGACTGGCGTCTGTATCCACTGCTTAGATACAAGACGTTAAAATTTCCCTGCTCTGTTGCCATGCGCCGATGGCTTAGGGAGTAGAGACTCCAACCTACACCAAATCGGTCGAGTTTCGATCCCGGCCAGATGCAAGTGGATATGTCTAGCCACACTGATGATTATTAACTCCGACTTATGTGACATCAGGTCGAACGTGTGGAGCATCCGTGTAGATCGAACTCACAACACGATCAAAACTGATCTAACAAGACAGGATTTCTAAAACTTTATCTCGTCTTTTGAAAGTGAACTTAACGTCTAGGTTAGTCAGTCAGTCAGTTAAGTGCCATACGTGATACACGCTTGGGCGATCATATCTCTAAAGAGACATGACTGAATGGGCAGAAGATTTTTCCCACAGTAGGTTGCTATTGCTTTCTGCGGTAGACTGGTTGTTGACCAAGGCTATAGAACCCAATCTGTCCTGCTATTTAACCCATAACTGGAAGAGACGTATTAATACCTTTCCCAAGGGTATTTGAGCGTATGTGAATACAATGGATTCAACTGGAATTCGAACTCGGCTCCTCGGTTTCTCGTTCCGAGTTAGTATAGGTTAGTATAGTTGCATAATATTAGGATTATTTTGTTTACATTTGTTAGCATTTGTCTGTCTTCCTTTGCACTCACGTGTCAGTAAAGTTGAGTAAATAATCGTGTTTGATAACGAGTCTAGAAAATCTCCCAGCCGCCCCTCCAAAGAAGAAAAAGAAAAGTCTAACACTGCATGATGGTTCTATAGTTGCGACCTTTGAGAGCTTAAATAATGGACAACGTTTAGATGTAATTACCATTATTAACGGCAATTTCAAATCCATTCTTGTACGCATTGTAGAACAAACGTTATTTTTTCTCTCTTTTCTTCTGATATCACCGTCTTTTTCAGATGTTTCTATTCGTTGCTTCAAGATTTGATGTCTTGGAGATTCGAATTCTCGGAGATTTTATTAGAATTATTATCACGTTTTTTCTTAATTATTTTTAGTTTCATTTATGTGCATTCTTTCAGGATCTATTGTTGAAAATCCGTCAACAGATACACGCCAATTAACGGCATCGTACATTGCCATTAATTTTGTACATGCTATATAATAATTTCTTTCGGGCAGAAGAATTCAAACATTCTTTCATTAGGATACTTCCTAGTGAATAATGTGTGTTTTTAACTAATAAAACTATATTAAAACATTTACTTATCAAAAACTTCAACTGCGAAAAATTATAAAATTCATCGATAAACTAGTATAAATCTATTTAGAGAATAAACTAAATATTATTTGAAAATTAATTATTTTAATAATATTAAAGTGAAGTAATGAAAATAATAACATTTACAGTCTAGTAATGGTAATTTTGATATTAGTTGTTGGTAATGGCAATGATAATATTAACAGCTTAGTAATAGTACTAGCAATATTAGATAATGGCAATGTTAGTATTCGTCGTTTGGTAATGGTAATATTAACCGTTTGGTAATAGCAATGGTAATCTGAAAAGTCTGGCAATGCTAATGTTAATATTCACAGTTAGTTATGCTGTTTGTTAATAGCAATGATAGCAATGATAATATTAACCGTCTGATAATGGGAACGTTAATTATGTGCTTTTTGGTAATGATTATGGTTACACTAACCGTTTGGTAATGATCATGGTAATATTAACCATTTGGTAAATGTAATGGTAATGTTAATTGTTTGGTAATGGTAATTCTAGCCGTTTGGTAATGGTAGTTATTTATTTCTAGAAAGGAAACATTCGGCATTTATTTTCCGAGGAGTTGGTTTTGCTGTCTGTTGAAATTTAAAACATTCTTTCACTCAAAACTTTTTCAAGAAACATTTTTCTCACGTCTGTTAGTATTTAATGCTCTTTCGATCACTGATGAGGAGTTTTCTTCCTTGTCTTTTGTTTGTGTTAGTGTAGAACGTCAGTGTCTTGATTACATCAATGTTCTCTCACCGAGATATATGTGTTACCCATTTTAGTTTTTTGCTGTCGACGGTAATGAAATAACGTGGTTTCTGTTATCTTTGTCGGTTCTTTGGGATTCTGTGGCAGCAGGCCAAGTGATTGTAGGAAGAATAGTCCTTGGTGAGACCCTTCACTCGTTCAAATCTAGTTTAGCTATCAATCTTAGAAAGCGATTGTATACAACCTACAGTTTATTTATGCTATATTGCCCTCCTACAAGGAATGTACTCTTCCACTTGTTATATATGATTACCTATGTGACGACCGGTGAGCAATCAACGGAAGCAGTTAACAACAGCAGTCAACAAAGGGAGTTAACAAGAGCAGTTAACAGGGGAGTTAACGAAGGCAGTTAACGGCAGTTAACGAGAGCAGTTGACGACAACTACTAGTCAAACAATAAGCAGCGTAATAATACCTTTGGACCTTCTTACTTTTAGTTAATTATTATAAACACTTCCTTTGAATATCTTGTTTCTTTTTATACTAATATACTGTTTTGAACCTACCTCCTTGTTTCGTGTCTTACTTCCGCAAAAACTGGTCACTAAAACTTCGCGGCAAAGTTTCGCCACAACTCCTTAACAAATTGTCAACGGAAATCCACAACAATTTATGAAAAAGTTTCATGACTTACATATCATTTGTATTCATTGCAGACATGGAATGGAAACTACAAGAAAGTAGCCGAAGAGGGTGACAAAAAGTGACTACAAATAAACTGCAAGAGGAAGGAATGCATAGTCGCCAGCAAAAAGAGCATCCCCAAATGCCAAATACAGGTCGGGGATACTAAAATCAAGCATGGACAGAAGTTTAAATATCTAGGAAATGTTCTAATCAAAGACGGAAGATACGACACAGAGTTCCGAAAGTGAATGGGCATGGCAAATCACGTATTCCAGAAGCTGACTAAAGTATTAAGAGACAGGGATTATTCAGTAGAAACAAAGACAAGAGTACTAGATTTCTATGTAATGTAAGTTCTTACATATGGCAGTGAATGCTGGACAATAACATCAAAGATGAAGGAAAAACTTGAAGCAACTGAAATGTAGTTCTACAGATGCGGATATCAAGGATCGAGCATGTGAGCAATGTTGAGGTTTTGGAAAGGATAGTAACGAAAAGAAAATTAATTACTGAGCATCAGGAAAAGACAGCTAAAAGTTCCTGGGATATGCAATGAGGAAGAAGGGTTTGGAGAACCTGATACTAACATGCTAGATAGAGGGGAAAAGAGACAGGCGTAAGCAGTAGATAACATATTTGAAGGGCCTGAGCACGACAGAACGGGGGTTGCGTGGTATTACAGAAGAAAGCGTGCTACGAGCCACCAGAGATAGGAAGACGTGGAAAGCCATGATCGCCTACGCCATAAAAGTTTACTCGCTATCTGATAGAGTACTGATGTTTGCACAAAAGTAATCCTATGTAGCATATTACAAAAGTGGATATTAAATTAATTTTATAGTGAACATCCGGATGAGAATCTATGTATACTGGACCAAAATTCATCAAGACATTGAACAGTAGTAAAAGCTTTTAGAGGTGCTCTGACATCACAATCACTAATCAGGAAAGTAAAACTTGGTCAAAGACAGATACCCCATGGTCAAAACTGCACATAGATTTTGCAGGTCCAATAAACGGATCTTGTAGTAGTGGAAAGCTTTACTAAGTGGCCTGAAACTTTTAATTCTAACAACTAACTTTTACATTTACATTTTACATAGACTGTTTTCAAGGTATGGCATTCTTGATGCCATAGTCCCGATTAACGACACACAATTCTCTGCTTACGAATTCGTAAATATTGCGGACGTCAAAACAAGCTCTCCTTCAATTCTGAAGATGAGATTTTGATCTCGAAATACTAATGTATAATAAATAGGTAATGGCCAACACATTCTTTACCTTCCTATATTTTACTAAACGCATTGGGATAGCCTTCAAGACCTACCCATACATATTTTTAATTATTTCACCCCGGGCAAGGCGGTACCGCCACGGATGTGAAGGGAGCAACATAAAAGAGTTAATGTCTTAGGCAGGAGGAGAGTGAAGATAAAGCTGGACCAGCTACAGGGAGTGAAAGAGAAAGGTTAAGATGAACACATGAGTGAAGACAGTTACCCAAAGGGAAAGGAAAAGAACAAGATACATAGGGTGATGCAGAAAGGGCTGGAGATATGATTTGAGATTGCATTTAAATTCCTGGAGGTTGTAGCTGTTAGGAAAGTAGGTATATGAAAGAGAGTTCGACAGGCGGGAAGTGCGAGAAAAGAAGCTGGTGGAGTAGAACTGTCGGCTGCATTTGGTAGATCTAATTGTCAAAGGGTGGGACCTTACTGCGAGTCTAGTTACTCGAGTAAATTCTTGTGTAGGGAGTACCAGTAACCCAAATTAGTCGGAGCAGAGGCCATAAAAATATTTGTAGAAAAGACAGAGGGAATCCACATCTCGCCGGTGACAAATTGGCTAGAGTCCAGCTGCCAGGTCTGGGCTGATTACATTACAGATTTTCCTTTGAAGCCTGTCGAGAACCCTGAGATGAATAGCAGTGGCGTCTGACCAGATATGACAACAGTATTATATCAGGTGTAATGCGTATCAGCTTGCAATGAGAAATACATTGCATTCACTTGCGCACGAATACCCTTAAAAAAGTGTTAATCCATCATTTCTCCCTCCAGCTATAGGTTAAATGTCAAGACATGTAGAGTTTTACAGCCTTGGTTGCAAACAGTCCATCTGTCCTGTCTCTTTCCAGACATGATCGCCCAAACGTATTGCAGTTAACTGACAGGATGTGTGTTGTGATACAGTAGACGTAAACTCTGAACGAGGAATCAAAGAGTTGTAGTGACCAGTTTGTGCCGGAAGTAAGACACCAAACATAAAGGTAGGTTCGAATTCCAGATAAATTCGTTGTATTCTCTTAGGAGCAAATACAGTTGGGAAAAGTACTAATAAGTCTATTCTACCTTGATCTATGGGTTGAATAAAATTCAAAAATAATAAAAATAATTTAGAATGAAACAAATGCCTAATTTTAAACAGGAAACAGGCGATAATCCAATACTTCCGCTTAACAGAATGGTGGTGGGTGAAGTGAACTTGACAATAGGTAGACTTATATATATTCATACTGATTCAAAATTGAAAACACTATTTCAGATTTCAGGCACGGATATTAGAAGTAACGAGTTGAAGTAAACTTTAGAAGGTACTGGAAACCCACTTCTAAATAGGAATCAAAGAATAAGCCTCCACTCTTATTCACTAGACATGGGAAAAATGTGAACCTGAAGACTTCTATGCACACGTATTAGGTAGGTCATGAAAAAGACTGGCAAATTGTCTTTATATTGTTTAACATTTTAAAACCTAATGTAATGTTTTTCTTATTCATTTCAGTTAATTGCACTGAAAGACCTTTTCTCGTTTGAGAACCGACGTAAAGTAGTGTCTAGTCTTATCAGCCTATAGATTTTTAACCAGTTGGGAACAATGAGTACTATAAACAACCTCCTATAATCCAAAATATGTTTCGACTTTAAATAACCAACCAATACCAATATCGAAAATAGATGATAGTGAGTTTGATGCTCTCTTCCCTGCCTACCATATGTAAAACCTTAAGAAAATAAATAACAAAAGGAAGATGGCGAAAATCAGTTTAGAAAATATTGTAATTTCCTTTTAGCTCAAGTGGGGAGTGCTAACATATATTTCATAAAATATTCGCAAAGTTTATCACAGCACCAATAATTATCAGCACCTCCAGTAAAGCTACAAACGTTTAATACATTGTTTGATCACTCCATTAAATATAAAAACCTTAAATACCCAACCAAGAGATGATAAACTGTAGACGACCAGGGACTGGGAGCTGATGGCTCTTCTTAAACTTGCTCTAATTTTAGGGGAAAAATTATCTGTTTACCTACACAACCGGCCATAATTATTATACCACCCAAGTTTAAAAAAGATGATGTATTTCACACTATTTTTAGTATTTCTTGCCAAGTAGATAATTCTAAATGAAAATAGAATGGTTCCTTTGTTATTATTACTTTGCAAAATTTTAAAAGGCAGCCAGAAAGCCTTTGCTTCGGTCACTCAATAAGAAGAGACTAGCATGGGGAAGGGAGCACAAAAACTGGACACCAGAACAGTGGTTAAAAGTGTTGTGGACCGATGATTCTAAGTTCGTAAGTGTTTGGAAGTAAAAGAATGGTGTACGTGCAGAGGAGGTTTGAGGTGAGTGAAAGATGAATGTGTACAGTCATTGATGAAATATCGTGCTGGATCTTCCACGGTTTTGGACAGTTTTGCGGGCACGAGTTCAGGTGACTTGGTTGAAGTAAAGCGGACTATGAAGAAAGAAGAGTAACATACAATCTTACAGAGATATGCAATTCCATCTGGATTGCGTATTATGGGTCAACATTTCATCCTCCAGCAGGATAACAACCCAAAACATACTTCTAAAGTGTGCCGAAATTATTTAAGATTAAAAGAAACTGCTGGAGTGTTAACTGGAATGTGTTGGCCACCTCAGACACCAGAACTCTCACCAGTTAAACTTGCATGGTATGAATTGGACATGAGAAGTAAGAAGAAACAGTTCAGTAATGTTCGGGATTGATTTAGGTGTCTAAAGGATACCTGGAGTTAGTTGTCGGACGATTATTTTAAAAAACCTATGGCAATAATGTTCGGAGTGTGTGCGGTCGTTGTGAAGGCAAAAGAAGGTTATTTTAATGAAACTGTAATATAGGTGATTATTAAATATTTATGAATTCATTTGAAGCATATGTTATTGTGCAGTATTAACAAAAAACCATTCACTTTGCAATAAATACTAAAAAATAGTAAGAAATACATAATTTTTTAAAAAGACTGGGTGAGCCTAATAATTATGGCCGGTAGTATACATTGCTTTGAAAATAATACTAGTTACATCCCATCATCAGCGATCAGACCCAGAACTATCACCAGTCACAATGAACATATGTCCACTCACGCAGACTCTGTGCTTTGACTTAGTCTCAATGCAGACCTTAAAGTAGAATTCGTATATATAATCTACTGCTAAAGATTTTAGAAAAATGCTCGATTCGCTGTGCCGCTCCAATATATACCCTACTCCTCGTATTATCTTCTTTTTTTTACTAGAGCAAGACCAGACCTAATTTAAGTACTGCTGCCATATATAGACCGGAGCTTACCAGTTTTCAGATTTCAGTCTCACTAGAGTTCAAAAGCGTCCTTATAGCTTTTTTCTCACAGACGTGCATCTTGCTGCACTATCACTATTTCCCCGGAAAGTTCACAAGCGATCTATATTCCTTAGTTACTACCTGTTCTAACCTTCAGGTGTGAGATCCGTCATGCTACGCATATTGTAGCGAACCTCTCACATTCTATACAGATTCCGTTGTTAAAATTTAAGTTCTTCTCGAGCAGTTTCTTACCCCAAGCCGCTGCTTTGTGGAGCCGACACCCAAGTAGGTACTTACTGTGGTTAACTGTTATCTTAACCACATGACCGCATAAACTGTGCTTCTGCCTCTGTAGCTCCCTACCTCAGGTGGTGCTCGTACTTTGTGGATGGTGAAAATTATCCAAAAACAAAGCATTCAAAAACAAATCAATTCTGGAAATCATACGCTTCTGGAAGTTTCCAAAATATTGAGAGAGACTTTTCTTCTCTTTCTCTTTCAATTCTTCTTCTTCTTTTTCTTCTACTTTTTATTTTTCTTCTTCTTTTTCTTCTTCTTCCATTTATTCTACTTGTTATTTTTTCTTTTTCTTCTTTTCCTTCTTCTTTTTTATTTTTTGCTCATCTATTTCGTCTTTTTTCTTCTTGTTTTTCTTCTTTCATTTATCCTACTTTTTATTTTTCTTCTTTTTATTTTTCTTCTTTTTCTTCTTTTCCTTCTTTTTTCTTCTTTTCATTCTTCTTCTGCTTTTTATTTTTCTTCTTCTTTTTCTTCTTGTTCTTCTTCCATTTATTCTACTTTTTATTTTTCTTCTTTTTCTTCTTCTTCCATTTATCCTATTTGTTATTTTTATTCTTTTTCTTCTTTTTCTTCTTCTTCCATTTGTTCTATTTGTTATTTTCTTCTTTTTCTTCTTTTCCTTCTTCTTTTTTCTTTTTTCCTCATCTTTTTTTCTTTTTCTTCTTCTTTTTCTTCTTTCCTTTATCCGACTTTTTATTTTTCTTATTTTCCTTCTTCTTTCTTCTTTTTCTTCTTCTTCTTCTTCTTTTTCGCAGATCCCTTAGCATGTACAGCGCATATATTTTCTATATCTTGTTAATAAGCACCTGAGTAACTGAACAGGCAAAGCGGAGTTGATAATAATGATTGCTGTAGCTCGCTGCTTTCGACGTTTACGATGATGCTAGACGGTCATAATGTCTGTGAAATAGAACAGATTATGAGACTGTACATTCTCATGTTTACGGCCTCGTCGGCCGTATCCATGAAACTGCATCAATCTGAACAGGATCGATTTACAATGAAAATTAAATTGTGTCTTTCTAGAAAGTTAATAATCCTATTTGCTTCGACAAAATTAGAAATATTTCTGAAAAAATCGAGGATAATATATTTTATAAGTAATGGCATAATTAAGAAAAGAGACATTCTATTAAGTGGAAGTCGCTTATTTACACGAGTTGGAGTGCTTTTACCAATTAAGATGAATCAAAACGCGTATTGGAAGCTGTACAGAGACATACTTACGGAACCAACAGGAAGAAACACAATTCAGGGTAAAATCATTTTCAAATCTATGCAACCAAAATAACTAGTGTAATTTCGTGAAATTGAAATAAATAAAATTATATTAAACTAGGCGGACAGCGTGAATGACGAGTGACATAATGTGTGTGCAGTTAAATTTACGCTTATACAAATGTGAAAGAATAAGAATTTAAATGCGAATATATATATATATATATATATATATATATATATATATAATAAATAATAAGTATACTCGTGTTGAAAAACCTTCCATGTATCTACGAATAAAAGGAAAAATGTTTTTAAAAAAGAAAGAGCTAAGTACATGAACATCAGTCAAAAGAGCTTAGACCAAGTCAGCACTTAGCTCAAATAAAAAAAAAACCCCGACACGAGTAATCATTTAACAAAAAAGCGCTCAATACTTAGGTAGAACGAAGTAGTAATTCCCTGACGATCCCTTTAAGTGAAACCTAGGTAGGTGGTCTGGTTCACTAGGCATTCTTTATATATATATATATATATATATATATATATATATATATACAAGTATGGGAGAGGTATTGATTGAATAAAATTCCATATCCCAAAAACACTAAAAAGTGCTA
Source organism: Ascarosepion bandense (assembly GCA_037127315.1). Classification (NCBI taxonomy): domain Eukaryota; kingdom Metazoa; phylum Mollusca; class Cephalopoda; order Sepiida; family Sepiidae; genus Ascarosepion; species Ascarosepion bandense. The sequence goes on along the minus strand of JBBBDQ010000692.1, from coordinate 933,992 downwards.
CATACAAAATAGAGCGATTTATATTTATTTAAAATTTATAAAATGTTATAATATCATTACAAATGATTCTATTTAAGGGCACTCAGAATGTGTAGTCCTCAACATTTACCTGAAGATGCGAAACACTGAAAAGACTTTGAAACCTCTTTAGTACTATTATTATTTTACATTCAAAGCGGAACAAAAAGCTAAAAAAACATTTTAAAATAGAAAAACGGCCTATCCTGACAAACCCAATGAATCAAAAAATATATTATCCTACAGACCAACTTTGCAATTGATAAGAATCTATGTAAACACGATCAACTCTAATACTTTTTTATCGATTCACCCCAAGCATGGCAGTACTGGTGGTACAAGAGAGAAGAATGAAAAGAAAGAGAAACAAGATACAGAGGGTGTCGGGGAGAGGATAAGAAAAAAATGGAATTAAAAGTGATAAATGTTGGCAATTGACGCAATTAAACTCTTGGAGATTGTAGCTATAGAAGAATCAAGTGTACGGGAGGTTAGTTCAACGTGCTAGAAGTGCGAAAAAGAAAACGGAGAGAGTAGAAGAGGAGGTTACATTTCAAAGATTTTACTGTAAAAGAGTGGGATCCAGTTGCCAGTTTAGTATCACGATTAAATTACTGTAGGGGCACGAGAGAGATAAGCTCGTCAAAGCAGAAACTGTGGAAATATTTGTAGAAAAGACAGAGGGAAGCTACATCTTGACGGTGAAATGTGACTGAAAGCTAGCTGCCACATCAGGATCGATTACATTGCAGATCCTCCTTTGAATTTTGTTGACCATTCCGAGATGAATAACAGGCGCGCCCGGTCAGACTTGGCAACAATATTCTACGCACGGACAAATGGTAGATCTGTATATGTGCAAGTTTAATTCTGACTTGAAAAATTCCTGACGCGACACAGTGACCCAATTTTCTTAGTCTCAAAAATACACAGAAGAAACTTCTAAGAATTTAAATAAAATATTATATGAATACAAAAGAGACACTTTACAAAACAGTACATCAAATGCGTCGGTTACCTACTGTAATGAGAGTGGCCATTATTTTGACATAATAAATCCTACTCTGAAAAGAGGTGAAAACAATTCAGCATGGTTAAAATATCAAGAGAATGCACTGATCGTAAGGTCATCAACAGTAATTATGCGGCTATTTTGTTGTCCAGAAAATGCCTGCCAATATTTTAAGGAAATTCAAACACAAAACAATATTATGCCATTAAATATTGATTCAACTAAATATGAACCATTTTATAATTTTTATGATTCCGTTCTTCTAGGATTTCTTTGTTTTCTCGAGAAAGAACTTATTAATGTGGGTCCTTATGTCATTCAAAGAATTAAAATTGTTAGTACTTAGATTATTTTGCTAGGACCTGAATAAATAAAAATTCAAAATCTAGTGAATATGAAGGATGGGTTAACGCATCCCAGTCATGTTGCAACAATTAAATAAAGATGTAATTTAGAATTATCCTGGTCGTTTTTTCTGTAATTGATGCCTTTAATTCATTCGGTTGTGAACAGTATTTTTTGGAATCCAGTAACTGGTTACTTGGCAGCATCCTTTAGTACAGGATACTTTTCCAATCATACCCTATGCACGAAATAAAGACCTGCTTTTGTGGTGGAGAAAGCTGATTCACGTCACTAACACCAGGATCATTTTTGCTGAACATTGTTGTAAACAATTTATTTCTCATCACCCATCACTATTTGCTTAAAAAAGGGTCATTTTCACAGCGTTTATATAGTAAATCACTGATAGAAATGAGGTCTTAAAGAATCTTTTCATTCAGATCTTGCGTTATTCAAGCATCACAGGGATTTGAGCACGCATCGCTCACTAGAGCTATGAATCCATCCGTCCGTGCATGGAGTACTGCTGCCATTTATGGTCAGGTGCCCCTGCCGTTCTCCTCAGTGTTCTTGACAAGCTCCAAAGGAGAGTCTGTAATGTGATAGGTACTGATCTGGCGACTCGTCTGCAGCCACTTTCCCATCGTCGAAATGTGGCCTCCCTCTGTCTCGTCTATAAATACTTTCATGGCTTCTGCTCGGATGAGCTTAAGTCACTGATGCCTCCTCAACAGGTGTTTACCCGTTCAACCAGACTGGCAACTGGGTCCCACCCATTCACAGTCAGGTTAGCCAAACGCAGACGACAATTCTACTCCTGCAGCTTCCTCTCTCGCACTTCCCGCCTGTGGAACTCACTCCCGTATTCTTGCTTTCCTGACGGCTACGACCTCCAGAAATTTAAAAGCAAAGTTAATACTCATCTACTAACCACTGGCGTCTAGCTCTCTCCCCTCCCCTGTATAACCTTCCCTTTCTCTCCGCCCATGTACCTGTCATTGCACCTGCTTTCTCAGCTTTCTATTGTTCCTTTCTAACTAGCTTGTACTCCTCACTCTTTTGTAATTAATCTCTTTACATTTATGTAACCCCCTGCACATCAGTGGCGTTTCTGCCTTGCTCGGGGTGAAATGATTAAAAAAAAAAAAAAAATTTCGATAAATTTAATGTTTCTGCCGATTCCTGCTATGTATAATGTGGGTGATTCTCAATCTGGATCTGTCTGAGACTTCTTCCTCAATAAGGCTACATTCTTCCTCAATAAGGCTACATTCAGAAACTGTCAACTTAGAGAACTTCTCTGTACAGTTCTGTCAGCTAAAGCACCGCCACCGTACACTGCACATATCGTTTTATTTTCTTTGTGAGTCATTTTTGCATTTCCGGTAATAAAATGAATCTAGCGTCTTAAATGAACCTGATAATCTTCCATTTTCATAAGGATGCAAAATTTCCACAAAAAACTTTTCCACTTTGTCATACAATATGCCAAATATTGTTTTTGATTTATAGAAAATATAAATCCTTATGTTATTTCATATCTAAGTCTAGCTTAGAAAATCATTATATTCATATATAAGTATGTATGTATGTATGTATGTATGTATATAATTGTATTGTATACCTATCTATTTATGTGTGTCTGTAATATATATATATATAATGGTGTGTTGAAAGTTCTAAAAACAAAATGATTACCAGATCATCAAATAAGAAAATTAATTTTAATTTTTCATTTTGTGTCATATTCAATGAAACATGTCTAAAAATAAAATTGATGCCCAGTATATCCTGTTTTGCTGTATCACAGTGTATTAGTATAGATAGACATCTGATTGCTTCCAGCCGAGATATAAACCCGACCGATTTGACATTCGTCAGAGTTTCTACCGCTAAACTATCGGCGCACGGTGGAATATGGTTGATTTCTCTCTGCCTTATATATATATATATATATATATATATATATATATATATATATTATGAACTCTCCAGTCGATTTTAACGTATGAGTGTCTAACTCAGACTGCCACACAAGGAATTGTTTTGAGTTGTGAAGGCTTGTGTAGCACCATCCGCACTTTTTGGAACTGCTCATAAACAACAATCGGTGCAGAAGTTCGCATGAACAGCAGACCTCAGTTATTTAGCACATAACCTTTCGCAGGGTTACCAGTGCGTAAGTGAATGCAGAGCGTTTGACTGAAATTGGACCTCGGCTCACCGATTTCCCCCTCCGAGCCCCGACATCCACCGTACCACAAAGTACATCTGTCAATAAACACTTACAGCACCTGGTATTCCCAAGCAGTCACCCATCTAAGTACTGACCAGGCTTAACGTATATATATATATATATATATATATATATATATATATATATATATATATATATATTGTTCAATTGTAATAGTTTCACTGCCAAAATTACCGTATTTTCCAGACGTTTACTTGTTGTAAAACATTTTGAGCATTATGTTTTTTTCTCATAAAGTGCTCGATAGATACCAAGGTGAAGATATAATTCTAATAGAATTCATTTGGTGATACTTGTCACTTAACTGAGCGATTTTATTTCATTCATGCCGAATTCAAAGTTTCTTGAGGACATTTTCATAATGTGCTCATTAATGTTTCATCGGGTCAATATTGTAATGTCTTTACTCTTTACGGTTATTTGAAAAAGAAAAACCATGAAAAGTGAAGACATTGTAATAATTCTGTCACGAAACTTTGAAATTTTCCCCACATTAATTATATATATGTATACTGTCTGCGGATGACTATTTAGGCTTTCGGCTGTCGACTGATCCCTTTGGGGAAATGGCAAACTTTATAAACAGTAGTTACTCACCGTTATTTACGCATTGTTTCATTCAGTAATAAATTTGAACACTTTCGGCTACTGGCTTATGTTTATATTGTGTATAAACACAACATACGTGTGTTGATAGATTAGAGGTAGAATCACCGACTGATGTCAAGTCGGTCGTGTTTCAACGCCGGCTGGAAGGAATCGGATGTCTAATCGTACTAATGAATTGTGATACAGCGAAACAGGACTGTCTGCGGTTGAATATATATATATATATATATAGTGGTTGAATATATATATATATATAGTGGTTGAATATATAGTGGTTGAATATATATATATATATAGTGGTTTAAACTAATAAATGTATATATCACAGTTTAATATTTATTTTTATAAAAATGCTCAATACAGAAAGGATCTCTTTTGCGACAAGAGAGAACAACCGAGAATACACAAGGAGATGGATGGACCGGAAATACTAAAATCCGAAGTGGAAGCTGCAATGGCCAAAATGAACAGAAACAAAGCACCTGGCTCAGATGGCATAGTGATAGAGCTGCTGACAGCCTTAGAAGAATATGGCCATAGAAAAGATTACCGACATAATAAACGAAATTTATAGCAGCGGAATAATACCAGACGACCTATGCAAGTCGATATTTATAGCACTGCCGAAGAAACCAGGTGCAAACGAGTGTGAACTACACAGAACTATCAGCTTAATGAGTCACATTACAAAACTGATTGTCAGAATCCTGATGAATAGAGCGAGAAGCAGAATCAGGCCAGAGATAGGGGAGGAACAGTGCGGGTTCGTCAAAGACACTGGAACAAGGAACGCCATATTCATGATTAGGATGCTCTCTGAAAGGGCATTACAAATGAAGAAAGACTTGTACCTATGCTTCATTGATTACGCGAAAGCATTCGACAAAATACGACACAAAGAATTGATGGAAATGCTAGGCAACCTCGACATTTTCGGCAAAGACATAAGAATAATCAAGACTCTCTACTGGCAGCAAACGGCCTGCATACGGACAGGTAACGACCTCAGTAGATACACAAAGATAGAAAAAGGCGTAAGACAAGGATGTGTCTTTTCACCGGATTTGTTCAACCTATACAGCGAGAATATTTTGAGGACCCTAGATGACACACCAGGATTTGTTATTGGAGGCCACAACCTGAACAACATAAGATACGCGGACGATACAGTACTGATTGCGGACACGGAAAGGAAACTGCAAGATCTCATACAGAAAGTAGCAGTGGATAGTGACAAGAAGGGACTACAAATAAATTTAAGAAAACTGAGTGCATGGTCATCAGCAAAAGATACAACCCAAAATGCCAAATACAGGTGGGGGAGATAACAGAATCAAACAAGTCCAAAAATTTAAGTACCTAGGAAGTGTTCTAACAGGAGATGGAAAATGCGACACGGAGATCCAAAGGCGGATTGCCATGGCAAAGGACGCGTTCCAGAAGATGAGCAAAATACTAACACACAGGAAAATCTCAATAGAAACGAAGAAAAGAGTTCTAGACTGCTACGTGATGTCAGTTCTTCAGTACGGCTGTGAATGCTGGACAATATCATCGAAAATAAGGAAAAAAAACTGGAAGCGGCCGAAATGTGGTTCTACAGAAGGATGCTACGGATATCGTGGACTGAGCATACAAGCAACGACGAAGTGTTAGAAAGAATGGCAACAAAAAGGAAATTGATGCTGAGCATCAGGAAGAGACAACTGAAGTTATTGGGAGATGCAATGAGGAATGGAGTGCCTGGAGAACCTGATACTGACTGGTCAGATAGAAGGAAGGAGAGACAGAGGAAGGCAGCGGATAACATATCTGCAGGGTCTGATCAGGTGGATGACGGAACGGGGGTTGCCAGTAGCAACAGGAGCAAACATACTAAGAGCCACAAGGGATAGGGAGACGTGGAGATCCATGATCGCCTACGTCCTGAAAGGATAGGGCACATAGAAGAAGAAGAAATTATTATTGTTATAATAATAGCACTCAGCAACTGAAAAGCTACCAAGTTCCGAAACTTGATTGACTTGAGTTGCAGTATCCTATTATCATAACAATAATATCTATCTATCTATCTATCTATCTATCTATCTAGATAGATAGATAGATAGATAGATAGATAGAGAGAGAGAGAGAGAGAGAGGAAAAATGAACACATAATTAAACGTTTATAAATCTAGAATTTATTTTGGTAATTGTAATAGTTACAGATTTCTTTTTCAAACCCGAAAAATCAAATGTTACATTTGACTCAGAATATTCCAAAAAGTTTTCACAGAGAGCAAATAGGGTTAGATGGACGATAGAAGTGTGCAGGCTTAAAAATTGGAAGAACAGATGGTGTCATTATCTCTGATTTTATGAGAATTTTTTTATATTATTAGTAATTTTTACAGTTTTTTTAAAGCTCTTAATTACAATGTTTATCGATCTATTTCAGAAAATACTGACTAATAACAGACAATTAGCAAAAAAGTGTTGTTGAACTATAAAACTAGTTTTAGAGTTTTAACACCAGTTTTATTGGCGAAAAAAAAAAGAATAATTCCTGTTTGAACCCATTTTTGAGAGTGTATTTATAAAGGATTTTATTTTAATTATATATTTTGCTATTGGAAGATAATTTATTTATCTTAATGTTAACAGTAGTGAGGATTTGATTAATCACTAGTGAAGAGTCGCTAGATTTATGACATGGCTTTAAAGTATTATTAGAGAGGTTCAAAATAATATCCAGAAAATTAACTATTTTAAGGCTTGAAGTAAGATCTATTTTAAATACATGTAGTTCAAAAGCCCTTTAATACAGATTTAATGCAAATAATTTGGCACTTTAACTGAGCATTTCATACCGACTTCAAAGTTTTTTGTGGACACCGAATGATGTCTTACCTCGTCAGCCTGGGTTTTGCAGTTGTATTCCGGTATGTTTTCTTTATTTATATAGGACTTGGTGTGGGATTTAATATTTTGTAGGAGTAGTTTTATTCGCATTTGGTTGGTTTTCTTTATTTTTATTATGCAGGTGTTTCATTTCATTTAAGTACTAATTATTGCTTTTCAATGTAAGCGTGAGTCAGTGCCCGCTTAATTGTTTTATATTGAAAAGTTTGCCGCTTATTTGCTGTTTTTAGATGGTTTGTTCTTGTCATTTAGTTTGACCCCTTTTTCTTGTTTCTCTTTTATTTAAGTTAAGCTTTTTGCTTACTGTGTTGGTATGTTTGACCTATTAGAAATTTATTTTTTAAGTCCTGGCTGGGTGTTTGTATTCTTGAGTGTATTTCTGTTTTACAATTTTATATGTGTTTTATTTCTGTTTTGCGGTTATATTATTCTCTACTTTTTGTCTTGATTAAGTGTTTATATATCTATGTTTATGTTTTGATTTGTATGTTTAGTTTTTATTTGATTTTCCCGTTATTTATTGTTATTTGTGTAGCAATGTACATATTTGTTGGTCTGTCTACATTTTCCCATTATTGTGTTCGTGTTGTTTAATATTTTACTTTGTTTGTTAAGGCTGATTATTTCTAGCTTCTCTTTAAGGCATAATTTAAATCTTTGCTATTGATGCTGTGTGATGATTCTCTTTTTACTTTTTCCCATTTAATTATAGTGATAATGTTATTTTTTTTTCTATTTCCATATGTACTTTGAAAGCGTTGTGTAGATTTTGTACTTTTCTTTGTTGAGTGATGTTTTGTGATTATTGAATCTTTCTTTTAAGGATGTCCCTTTTATTCCTATGTACATCTTTTTGTGTGTGCTGATGTTATTTGTATATTATGTTGTTAATTAAACATGTATAATTATGCGGACATTTGTCTATATTTCGTCAGTTACATTTGTTCGTATAGTGTTGTTTGTTTGTTTGTTGTTATTTGCTTTCTTGTTGCGTCTGGTTATTATTTTCTACGTTTTCCATGCAGTTGCAGCTGTAGTTAATTTGGACTGCTCTTTTCCGATGATGTTTGTTATCGTTTGTTGAGTTTGGGAAAGTGTTTTTCTGCTCAAATCTAGTACTACTCAATGCCAACGTACTTAGTAGGAGAACAGCTTAACTTTGTCGCCGAATTTATAGCTTCAGACGTGTACTGGCTGTTTTAGCGTGTACATATTTTAGATCGGCATTGCGTCGCAGAGGTTTTGAAAGTTTGGTTCTTTGTCTTAGTGATTTATTCATTGCAACAGCCTGTTTGGCTGACTTGTGTTTAATTTTCAAGATCTGGCAAATAACCATGTTAGAGCAAATAGAAGACTGCACAGAGAGCTGGATAAGGATCACTTCAAAATATTGAGATGAATTAAGATGGTGCAAATGGTGCGAAAAAGACAGGATATATATTTTGAACAATTAATTAGAGGTCTCCCTCCCCCAAATTGTGATCCTGGGTATGACAATTAACTACATCCGGCAGCAAGGTCTCTGATTGGGAGGTTGTGAGAATCATTGAACCACCTCTTAATTGCTGTTGTTCCCAGGTTCACCCTGACCCAGTGTGATAGCACTTGTTAGGGTCCCAAGTATAGGCAAGTAGTTTATCCTCAAACTGGGGCCAAAACACTATTAAAGTATAAAAACATACTTTTATAGAAATATATACATCTTTTAAGGAAAAATATTACCAAGAATACATTTTTGAAGGAAAAAAATATTACCAGCAATACATTTTTGAACACAAAACTGGAAGATATATTCAGTTTTCTAAAATATAATAAAAATCTTCAAAATCTGACTAAATCAACCTTTGCACTATAACCGAACATTAAACAATATCTTAAAGCCCTCCCTTTTTGGCTTTAAATAATCCACAGAATTTGATATCCCATTAAACAAAACTCCAACTCTTCTAAAAGTGAAGGGTATAAAGGCAAATCAAAAAAATTGCAGGTTGTACCTTCTTTTCACAACGATATCTAGCTAATGTTTGAGGGAAATTGTAGACAAATTTCAAAATAAAAAAAATAATTTTGTTGGTTGTTTTATTTATGGCATATCAAACTCGGCGTGCCATTTAATGCAAACCAAATTTTTATTTATTTATGGTAATACCTTTTCCTTTCAATTTATTGTTGTTTTTATATAAGTTTTGTGTCTAGTAATACTTTTTTCTTTTATCAAGATTCATTAGGATTTGATTTTAAGTGCAGGGTGCTCAAGTTCTACCCTGTTATTTAACCCATAACTAAAGGGGTGGGACGGATTAATACCTTTTCCAAGGGTACCAGTGCTTAAGTGAATGCAGGGTATTCAACTGGAATTCGAACTTGGCTCCCCGATTTCTCTTTCCGAGCCGATTGAGTGATGTTTTGTGCACCACAACGCACATCCGTCACTAAACGCTTGCAGCATATGGTATTGCCAAGCGGTCAGCCATTTAAGTACTGACCAGGTTTAACGTTGCTTAACTTCGGTGATCGAGTGATATGGCCGTAAGCCAAATAAAAAAATAAAATGATATATTAAAAATTAATCCTTAATTAATTAATTAATTTCTGTTAAATAGTCGACGAAGAAATATTAAAGTTTGCTTGCATGTCTTCGCGCTGAGTAGGTTGGATCATTCTGGATTTGAGTTGTCTTGGAGATGAGTTGACCTTTGTTGTATAGGCGGAATTGAGGTCGCGGTGATGTGTTGTTCAGCACCAGTTGTCTACTTCTAAAATCTCCGGCCCGATAAACAATAGTCAAGCTGGGGGAATTTTGGGGCATAAGATTTGTAATGTTATGGAAATCAGTTCATTTGCATCTTTGTAAAATCATGAAATCTATATCTTTGTAGATATATATCGATCTTTTTGTTTATAAGTATTTTTCTGCTTGGTCTTACTATCGATAGGCCTATAGATTGATTGCTTATTCTAAAATTAGGCGATATTTATTTTCTTATACTTGATTTCTGAAATCTCGCTGTTAGGTCGAGGTGAAGCTTATATATAGACAGGGAGATGTTTGCAAATATAAATGGGTGAAAATGCAAATTCCAACCAGCAAACGACTTTTCCATCAATATCAGTAAACACTTCTTTTCAAACTGTATTTTAATTTGTATACGCCACGAGACTAAGTTCGAGTGAAAGAGTAATCTTAAAAACGTGTGCAAAGAGGGAGAAAAAGTCTTATTTTCACTCAGTAGGTTTTAAATTTACTTACTTTTAGGATATTTTTTTCTTTTCGGAGCATTAGGATTTTCTTTCACCGTTTATATTTTAGTGCGATAATTTTCTTTTTTTTTTTTTTTAATTCAAAACCGTTTTTCTTACACCAGGAAAGTTTATCCTCATTTTCTTCTGAGGAAACCTCAAAAGATACCTTGCTGTTTTCCTTCTTTCTTTTTTTTTTCTTTTTTTTTTTTACTTGAAGTTTATGATGTTTGTCCAAATATGTCAGCCTCCTTTTTGTTGGTTGAATCATCCTCGTATGCTCTGACAGCCCGGAGATTATTCTTTTTTATATTTTATATATTTTTTCACAGTCAAACAAACATTTCAGTACATCATCACCGACGCAGCATCTGTCATTCGTTTATATTTGGACTAAATTTATGCCCAGACTTATACGTCTTTGAGTTTGTTTTGTATATTTTAATAAAAGAAAAGGAAAGAATCAAACTTTCGTTTGTTTTTTTAAGAGAATAAAACCTCTAAAGAGTTGAAGAAAAAAATATATTTACAGACACCCAAATATTTCCGAAGCGTAATTTATTTTCAAAACACTAGTTTGATTTCGACTTCGGTAAAGTAGAATGTACGCTTCCACACTCGATAACCACGCGAGAGATATCGTTTCCAGTGTTTGGCCTAAAGTTTGAACAAGACTTACGGCTCTATCATCTTGAAACAACTGTTATTGTACTATCACCAACTTTAAATAACGTTAGTATCAAGATGAGTGACCGTCTGCGCATACCAGGTGCTGTGAGCTTGGAGGTGCAGATAGAGTAACTGATAAATATTAATCAGAAAGCAGAGTTCCAATTCCATGTGGCTTCTTTATATTCACTTACTCGCAAAAAGCTTTGAGAAAAGTATGAATCTACTTATTCTTCACCCCAGTTATGGGTTAATTAGTCGGAGATATATCAGTAAATCTTTATCTGAAAAAGTTCTTACAATCTAAAACTATATTTTACATTTTGAAAGTTTAGTTCTTTGTCTTAGTGATTTATTTATTGCAACAGCCCTTTTAGCTGACTGGTGTTTGATTTTCAAGTTTGGGAATATAAACATGTAGGAGCAAATGGAAGACTACATACAGAGCTGGATTCATTAGCTGGATGCAAAAGCCTCTTTGGCTGACTGGTGTTTAATTTACAAGTGCGGGTAAAAACTATGTTAGAGCAAGTACAGAGCTGGATTCAATAAAGAGAAGAAAAATCCTATTTGGTTGACTGGTATTTAATTTTCAAAATCAGCCAAATGACCATGCTGGAGCTAATAGAGACGAGCATACAGTGCTTGATTCATTACGGGGATGCAAAAAATGCAAAAAAAGCCGAGATGGATTTTTCTAACAATTACCTGGAGGTCACCGGATACCCCAAATTTGAAGTATATTAAGCAGATAAAAACTTTTGAAGAATATTCCTTCTTTTCTTATTTATAACGTAGCCAAACCTTAAAAATGAATGAATCAATAAAAAATAAAATTTAATAAAATTGTGGTGGTGCTAAACGTTTCAGCCCATTTTGAAAACTTGATCAAATAATTAGAATATGAAAACGTCTTTTCTATCTAGTGTTGTGACCTTTTCGGGATAACTTTGTTAATACATTTTTTTATTCGAAACATTAAAACATAAGAAAACAAGAAATACTTATGGACTACTGCGAAAGAGAAACAAGATGAAGTTTATGGAGTATATTTTTATGAATTAATTCTACTTTTTTAAAGATTTTTTTAATGTTTTAATCCCCATATTAGGTGTTCACTACTCGCCAATATCTGGGACCCTAACAGCCGCTACCACTCTGGACCCGGTCAGAACTGGGAACAACGGCAATTGACAGTTGATTTTACACACCCAAAAACCTCCCGATCAGAGCCCCACCGGATTTTAGTTGATCGTCACAGTCAGTCAGTTTAGTGTCATACGTGATACACGCATTGGACGATCATATCTCGAAAAAGACATGACTGACAAGGCGAAAGATTATCATGCAGTAGTTTGCCATTGCTTCTTGCAGTAGCCTGGTTGCCATCCCAAGGCTATAGAAATCAATCTGTTTTTAATATTTCACCCATAGCTGGAGGGAAGAGATGGATTACTATTTTCCCCTAGGGTATAAGTTGCGTAAGTGAATGCAAGGAATTCAATTGGAATTCGAACGTTTATGTGACCCAAATTAATATTAGATATAACAAATAATTTAACAAGAACATCAGGGATGGAAGAGTGTTGGGTTAAAACTATTAATACAGGTCATTATAATGGCTGCCCAGGATCGAAAAGTTTTCACTAGTACTTACCATTTAAACATTATAGTTGGGGAATTATTTTGACTTATAAACCTAATGTCGCCTAACAGTTTTTGCCAGAGCTTATATTGCAATTTTTTGTCGTTGTTGTTTTTTCTAGCTCTCTGAATTACTGTTTCCCATATTGTATTGATGTCTACGCTTGGTCGGCTTATGAGATTTTTGCGTGCTAACATATGCGCTGATTCCTGAATTTTTCATATTTTCCAGTGCTGTTCGGTTTGTATTATTTCAACAGAGGCTGGCAGGCTCTCTTTTTCTTCTATAGATAGTCAGCCATGGATAAAATGTTGGTTGAGTAATTCAAAAAGTGACTTGGTTCAAAGAGTTGTGAGTTCAATATCTGGTTACAGCAAAAGGGACAAACACTTAGAGAGTTGAGTTATTAAAACAATTAACTGAAATTGAGATATCACAAAAATGCATAGCACGGGATTTAGAACAGTCTAGCCCCTTGGGTTCGGTTTGAAAGAAGACGGGATCGAAGAACAACAGAAACTTAATGACTATGGCGACATAAAAATGAGGATAACAGGCCGAGCGGTGTAAATAGTGTAAACAGTCACAATAGTCTCAGAAGAATAAACATAAATGAATGTTCCTCATACAGTCAAAACAATCTTTACCTTGGATAGAGCAATAGCATAATAAATTGTGGATGAGGAAAAATTAGCTTATTTTTTAACCTAAACTGAAGTAGTTATAAAATTTTATTGAACTTTTCCGAAAGAGAGAACAGAATTAATTTAAAAGGGATTTAAAACAATATTGTAGAAATTATTTTTTTAATCGTTGTCATTAAATGTCTACACCTAGATGCATATCCAAATATAGATTTAATGAAATAGAAATCAATATATGTTTTACCAGATGTATTTTCTTTTCCCTCTTGCAACAACCCCTGGATAACAGGAATATAGTATAAAATGAAATAGGCGGCTTTTTGAATTCATTTGTATGACGTTTGTCATATATATATATATATATATATATATATATAGTTCATTCAATAATGAATTAGCGCACTCTGGTTATTGGACATGTATAATGATAATATACACGCTAAAATGTCTGCCTTCTTCTACCGAACACCCATAGCCCAGAGGTAGAATCGCCGACTAAAGCCAATTCAGTCGGGTTTCAGTCCTGGGTTAAAAACAATCGGAATCTAACCGTACTGATAAGCTGTGATACAGTGAAACAGATCTGTCTGCGGATGACTATATATATATATATATATATATATATATATATATATATATATATAATAAATGTAGTATTTTAATTGGCCAAACCTTTTAGACTTTAAATCTGATCATCTTGCAGCCATCGAAAAGACAGATATCGAAATAGTAATAACATCAACAACACTAGAATAAAGGTTTACAAAAAAATCAATTCCAGGCGCAAAAGAGCTCTTGGTACTAAAAGAGAAAGAGAATAATTTAGAAGGAACCGGAAAATCAACCGTAAATAATAAACCATTGATTAACCTTTACACCTATTCAAAAGAACGGTGGATAGTGTAAACGAATCGATAGTAGATTCAACCTAACCTTACTGAGAATCAAACAGAAAATACATTTTGTGGTTTAAGTGGAGATATTAGAATTATAGTGTTGGAGTAGAATTTAGGTCGATCAGAAACAGAATCTTAAACAGCAAACAAGTAATAAACATCTACACCTGTTCAAAAAACCCGTGGAGAGTTTGAATGAGTCGATAGGAAGTCCAATCTACTTCTACTGAGAAAGAAAATATTAAATAAATTTTCTAGTTTAAGTGGAGACGTTAGAAATATCAAATTGAAGTAGAATTAAAAGGATCCGGAAACTGAATCTTAAAGAGTAAAAACTATGACACCTGTACATCTGATCTTAAGTGAAATGAATACATCGAATCAATAGCCACATTCACTGCTAAAAACTTTGGATCGCTGTCTTGAGCCAGGAAATTTGAAACCGTCTTACACATTTATAAATTTACCCTTCGTCCGTGCATCGAGTTCTGTTGCCATATCTGATCAGGTGCTCCTGCTATTGATCTCGGGATTCTTGATAATATCACGGGAAGGTTTGCAATGTATTTGGTCCTGATTTGGCTGCTCACTTTTAGTCTCCTTCTCACCGTGAGAATGTTGCTTCCCTGTGTCTTTTCTACAAGTATTTTCATGGTTTTTGCTCTGACAAGATTTATTCCCTGGTGCCACGCCCTCGTGAGTTATCCGTGCAACTTGATTGGCAAGCAAGTCCCACCCTATTACTTTTAAAATAAGCAAATGTAATCATAAATTCATCTGCAGCAGTTTCTTTCTTCTCACTTCCAACCTGTGGAAATCCTTTCCCCATGCTTGCTTCCCTTTAAATGTAATGTCAATTGCCAGCTTCTGTTTCTGTGACACCCTCCTCTTTTACACTTTTTACAACATCACCTGTATTGTCTTCCCTCTCCTCTCATTAAAACCTCCTGCGCAGCAGTGGCGGTACCGACTTGCTTGGGGTGACAGGATTGGATAAAAATAAATTTGGATGAATTGCAAATTTTTTAAGCAAGTTTGTCCAGATTTCTGCTTTTAAGTTTTGTTTACAAAAACGTTGTTAGATATTTAATGCGAGTTGTTGTCACTCGGTCTCCATCGATATTAACAGAAGGAATAAATGTATGAAATAGTAAAAACATGAAAATGAAAACAACGATGATGCCATAGACAATTATAAAGGAAAACGTTTTAGCAACATTTTGTTTCGCGATATATTTGGTAATTGTGGCACGTAATTTAAAATCGTTTCACTGAAATGAAGCTTTTAGCAGAATGAATTTCTTCGAATAAGTTACGAAACAAATATCTGGCCGATAAGGAAAGAGAGAAATTTGCAATTTTGCTTCCAATTTGTTTGTGTTATACCAAATTGCAAAGCAATCATCATGTTTCAGAGAGTTTTGTTCATAAAAAACCTATCGGCTTTATATTTTAAATTATATGTGAATGCAACAGACCTGGTTTTTGCCAACCTCATTTTAACCTAAACAATTTCCTGAGTCGCATAACGCTATTTCAGTTTAATCCGAAATAAACTAGTGAATAAATAAATAAATAAATAAATAAATATACGCAGCAAATAATCCTATCTTTAAACTGCGAACAAAATTAAAAAGAAATTATAAATTCAGGTAGTCGAGGCCAATATTGAATCATTTAGCTTGTTTTTCTTTTTTTATAATTCCCTTAATTTTTTTTACTCTAACGTTTACCCTTTACAAGGCCCGGAGGCCACTCGAGGTACAGGGTTACATTAGGAGGCCATTTGTGCGTACAGGAGTTCAAGATAACAGTTATTCCAAGCCTTGAACAGGTCAAGATTGTGCTAATCGGGAGAACATTCTCTCGAGAGTCGGTTCCTCAGGGCAGTAATTCTCGGGAAAAAACAGTTCGAGTGAATTATTTCCCTCTACGATGGAATACGTGAAGAATGAGTGTGGTTTGTTACGATGTACGTGATATTGCTTGTTCTTGCCGTAAAGGTTTGACTTGCTGTAAAATTTTAAATTTGACGAATGTAGTGGAGGTAGCAGTAGACCAGCGAGGGACTTGCTACCCCCATCCCTATGGGAGAGAAGATGGAGGGTAGAGAATAATTCGTCACCTACAGGGACTCAGCGACTCTTTTGGAACCAAGGCTCAAAAGTGAGGTTTGGGCAGCTCCCGCCTAATATGACAATAGTATAATTTTTGCATCTCATAATATTGTATTTGGTTGGAACTGATATTCTTTGAAATCTTTAATCGGTGGCACTTTAAAACATGATTTCGTTTTACACGTGACTAACATTTATAGTATGTGCAATGAGTCTGTAACATTTTCAGTCATTTTAAAAAAATCATTGAAAAAACTCAGTAAAGGTGGTAACTAAATTAGAGTCACGGACTTGGTGTGATAATTCAGCAATTTCCAATAAAATTCATTACATTCACTTATGTGCTAAAAATCTTATGAAAGTATGACTCCATCTTTTTACCACACATGAATGGATCAATAGTAAGACTATCTAGGTCTTATATACTTCGATGGCAACAAGTCTAGGAGAAAGAAAATAATAAATTCAAATCTGTATGTATACCTGCCAAAGCGCATACTATGTAACTAAGGAAATATTTATTCGCGTTTCTGGTCGTCTACTTCTTTTTCTTTTCTATTATTGTTGTTTAAATGGTATTAATATTTTTATGGATGTTATGCTTTTTTTTGTTTCCGACCGTACTTAATATTATTTTTTTCTTCATATATTTCATACCCACCAGTCACCATATAGACAACGTATATTGTGAAACGTGACATTTCATAATTTTATTACAACGTTAGACAGGAAAATGTGGAGAGCCATGATTGCCATCGTTTTTAAGGATCATGCCACATAAAAGATGAAGAACTACGTGTATATATGCTTACGGCATATCACGGTGAATACACCGGTTCTCGTTCGATCACTAAAGTTAAGCAATGTGAGCTTAGTCAGTACTTAGATGGGTGACCGCTTGGGAATACCAGGCGCTGTAAGCGTTCAGTGACGGATGTGCGTTGTGGTGCAAGGGATATCGGCTTGGAAAGAGAAATCGGTGAGCCGAGTTCGAATTCCAGTTGAGTACCCTGCATTCACTTAAGCACTGGTACCCTTGGGAAAGGTATTAATCCGTTACTTCCCTCTAGTTATGTGTTAAATAACAGGATGGGTCCTGGAGGCAACCTATCTAGTGTTGGTGCCACAATAAAAACACCCTTCGTAGCCCTGGCGAAGCATCAAGTATTCAGCTATCTGATCAGATTATGAATTTCGCTTAAAAAAAAAAAAGAAGAAAAAACTGCGGCAGGGTTCCAAATGCACAGTGAATACTGGAGGGGTGTAGTGAGTTCTATCTCGGCCAATGGACGCAATACGACGATGAAGAACTAAATATTGTAAAAGGGTTTGCGAGTTTTAAGTGAAAATGAGGGAAATTGTAATAGAATTTCATAATTTTGCTCATTTTTATTTTTAGAAAGGAAACAAAAAAAAAAGAACAGTAAAAAGAATGCAACTTTGCTTTATAGGATTCATATACAAAAATACTGATCGTATAACTTCGTGCAAATTAATTGAAACATCTTCTTTAGTTTCCTTTAACATACGGTCAATTTTAGGCCCACTGAAGTGAAAGAGTGTAACCGATTCCATTTTTCTCCTCAGATTAGGTCATTAGGTGTACAGTAATATAAATCTATTTCCGGAGTTTATAATGAAATTTCCTTGGACTTAAAAAATATTTCGTCGTCCGTGATTACATGAGATTTTTTATCCCGCCTTGACATTATTGACTCGACTATTGACACTATTGACTGTCGATTAGTTGTCCTAATGTGTATGTGATGGACGTTACCCCAAGGAGGCGTACGAAAATTATAGCGCTGCACGAGCACACTGGCAAGCCTTACACAAAGCAAAGATCGCGGATATTTATAGTGTCAGCCTTTTAAATGTCAGTCTTTTCATCAAAGGGAAGTAACAAATTGGATTCATCAGTTCAAAAGGTAAAAGACAATGCGGTCGGAAGAGTCAAACAACGCCAAGAGACTACGTATACGTAATCAGAGTAAAGTGTGAAAGATCCTAGGAAACATTATTCGTTTTGTTTCAATTAATTTTCAAAGATTCATAAATATATCGATCTATCTATATATATATATGTGTGTGTGTGTGTGTGTGTGTATGTGTGTGTGTTTATATATATATGTATATATATGTGTCTGTACGCATGATTAAGTGTGTATTGTGTATATGTGAGTGTCTGTGTGCGTGTGTAATTAGAAATAAAAAGCAAGAGCACATATATTCGAATTAGTCTGCTGCTGATGGTAGGCAAAGTCGAGAAACATTTTACAAGTTACTTCATAAATTTCGATAATTCCCTACGAGTACAATATTTTACGTCAAGATGCCGGCGTTAAACACAAACCATTTGTAGCGCTGCCCCTAGTGTCTCTTGATAGGGAACCTTAGAGCTTTAAGTGCCTTTGTTGCCAAACAACAGCGGATTAATTTGATTCTCTTTCGGCGTATTGTTCATCGTTTTCCCAGAAACCACGTGAGGCTTATTTCTTTTAACGGCCTCTCCCAAAAGAATTTGGAGTCTTGGCAGTTCAATGTCGAACAGTTCTGTTTTTGCAGATGTGTCTATGAATGACAATCATAGTAATATATATATATATATTCGTATACGCATACGCACACACATAGATATT